>CAUYUJ010020392.1:1171450-1293950 GCA_963575745.1 Prorocentrum cordatum
TCAGCTTCGCGTGCGGGCTCCCGGGCGCGGCGGCAGACATCAAGTCGGCCCTTGCTCGGATCGTCCGCGAGGACCTTAGCAACGGTGGGTTCGTCGTCGGCCTGAGCCCCCCAGGAGATGTTTACGAGGCGGCGACGCCTCTCTTGAAGCTAATCTTCTGCCGCGCCGTCGCCGTCATGGCCGACCGGGAGGACATCGAAGGCAAGCGGGCCCAGGCTTTGAAGGAGTGCCGCGAGTTCCAGGAGTTGTTCAATGGCGATTTGCGCCGCCGCGCCCTTCGGCATTTTTGTCAGGACCGATATTTTTCAAATCAGCCATTCGCCGATGCTCCCCTTCTCGTCGTCGCATTCCTCCTGATCCTGCTGCGCAGTGTCGTCGCCCCCCTCTCTTCGCCATTCGTATCTTCATTCTCGCGCATACTTACGTCATGTTCCTTCCCTCCCTTTCCTCTTCTTGTGTTGCTCTTCCTAAGCCCGCCCCCCGCCCCCCTTCCCCGCTGTCGTTCCCTCTTTTCCCTTTCCGCTCTGCTGCGCACCTCTTGTCACGGTCTCCTTCCGCGCCCGCCCCCCCCCCCCCCCCCTGGCCCGCCCCCCGCCGCCCAGGGCGCGTGCTGCGAGGGCCAGAAGCTGGACGTGTGCGTTCAGCGGATGACGGATGCGCTGCACGATCTGTTCTTCCAGCCCTTGGCCGCGTCACTTCCCGCTCAGAACAGATGGTACACATTCGGCCCGTCGCTCACGAAGGCTTTAGGCACGCACTGCATTCACAAGATCTTGCCACGGGTGTTCAAGCGGTGTTTTGCGTCGACGGATGTTCTGCCGGCCGGGGGCGGCGACGAGGACTGTTACAGGACATACTGCCACAAGAGGAAGAAGCAGGCCGTCGAGTTCTTGGACGCCAGCGACTGCGATCTCACGCTGGCCACGTCCTTCATCGCCACCGCCCCCGTCGATCGCGCCCCGCTCGCGCGAAGTGCCGCCGACCCCCAGGGCGGCGATGGGCGATCGGCGATGGGGCTCGGGGGGCCCGTGGACTCGGGGGCGAGCCGGGCAAAGAAACGAGGCGACAAGGAGATGAGTGGATGGAAGAGCGGGGGGGTGTGATGGCGAGATGGATGGAGGAGGGGGCGTGGTGGAGAAGAAAGAGGAGAGGGGGAGGGTGGGCGATGGAGAGAAGACGAGGGCGAGGAAGACGAGCATAAATTGCATTAATGGAGGCGCCGAGGAGAAAACGAGGAGGCTCAGGCGAGGTGGAGAGGGGGCGAGGCGGAGGGCGGGTAGAACGATGAATGATGAGGACGAGGGCGAGGAGGTCGAGGCGCCCACCTCCCGCTCTCGCGGGCACAGCAGACTATCTCAGCAACAGGTTGCAAGCTTTGGACGCGAGCCCCGAGGCGGAGATCGGAGGCGGCCGGGGCAGCATTGAGGAGTTGACGGATCTCGGACCGCGCGGCCTCATCCGTAGTTGTCTGGAGCATTACTGGGAGCTTCTCAATCCATGGGCCGCCAGAGCAGATCGGAAACGACACGTCGAAGCCCTTCATTGGATACTGGAGCCTGCTGGCCACTCTCCGGCAGATATTGGCGAATCGTTCAGGCGGGCATGTACTGGAATGGCTGCAGCGGTGTGGTCTCGCCTGGAAGCCAGGTTCGACAACTCTGAAGCGAATTTCCTTCTTTCTAGGGGGGCTTTGTCACAACCGAAAACTCCGAAAATCTCGAAGTGTCGACGAGACTTCGCTGCTTTGAAAAGTTTCGGCTGTTTCGGGGGTGGTTCATGTTTTCGAGGTTTCAGGGTTGTCGTCTTCCCAGGTACTTCGACTGGCCATGGCGTCTTGTGAGTCGCGATGCGATCTCGGACGAATTCCTCTCGGCCAATTTTTGTTGCCTGGATGCGAACGTCAGCGAGCCGCTCCGTTGCCTGTTGAACGGCGAAGACGACTTGGATTCGCAAGAGGTCGCGAGCCTTTTCAGGGAGCTGCGCCGCTCCCACCTCAAGGCGTGGCGTTGGGGCCTCAATAGGTAGGAGTTTCCTTATATCTCTTCTCCTCCTTATCCTCCTTCTCCTCCTTCCCCCCATGGCCCATGGCCCATGGCGATCTTGTCTATCTTGTTAAATTCCGTCTCCTTTTCCCTCTCCCCCCTTGATTCCTCTTCCTACCCCCTCCTTCCTCCTCTTCAGCGTCGCCCTCGCCCTCCCGCCCCGTGCCCTGCCTCGCGCGCCGGGCCCCCCGCTCGGCACCCCCCCCTCCCCCTCGCCGCAGGCCACGAACATGCATCTCGAGAGGCTTCTGTCGGAGATCAAGCAGGCCGCCCGCCTCGGCAAGGACATGCCTTTTGCGGAGCGGTTGGTTTATTCCAGACGCTTCGCGCAACCCTGTCAGCCCATCCAGAAACGACGCCCAGGCGAGTTGCCCTGATCAGGGACGCGGAGTAGAATGCAGCGGAGCCAAGGGGGGGTAAAGGATCGGGCAAGACGCCGAGGGGCAAGAGGAGGAGGAGGAGGTAGAGGAGGAGGAGGAGGAGGAGGAGGAGGAGGAGGAGGAGGACGGGGGGGCGAGGAGGAGGAAGGAGGGGGGCGCGGAAAAGAACGAGGAGGGGGGAGGAGGCAGCAGGGAGGGGGAGGAGTACGCAGATGAGGATGGGTAACAGAAGGAGGAGGAGGAGGAGAAGGAATAGGAGGCGGGAGTGGGCGACCATAAAGAGTCCTTCTCAGAAGAGTCACAAGCCTCTCGAATGCTTCTCGGAGCCCCCCCGAATGTCGTTTGGAAGCTGTCGGGGGGCTTTTTGGGGGGGCGGGGCATGCGGCATGCGGCAATGCGGCATGCGGCGTCTTGGTGGGCCCAGGGCATTATTTGAGCGTCTTGGGTGCCTCGTGGATCCTCTGGGGGCCGCTTGCTCTTGAGCCATCTTGGAGGAGATCGATAATGATGGGGGGCAAGTTAATTGGCTTCCCCCTTCCAGAATTCCGTAGTTCCCCTTCCGCGGGCCCTTCGTGGACCCTTCTTGGATCCCTCTCGGAGCGGTCTAGGGCGCTCCCGGGGCCGTCGTGGGCCATGGGCCATGGGCCATGGGATGGGCCTGGGCATGCGGCATGGATGCCGCATGCGGGGTGCCTCTCGGGCTTCTCTTCGTGCCCTCCCGGGCGATCCCGGGGCCGCCCTGAGGCCTCAGCAGGCCATCGGACGCGAAAGGGCGAGAAAACAACGACGCATTGATTTGCCTTCGGGTTTGGAAGAGTTTTTGCCCGTTTGGCGGCCTCCTGGGGGAGCTCTCGGGATATGGGCCATCATCAGGCATCTGGAGCAACCTCGGAGGCCATCTTGGATTCTCCGGGGCCCTCTCGGCGCCGTCGCGGGCGAAACGACGCCCTCTGACCTCTGACGCTTCGCGGGGCGCCCCGTCCAGGCCCGCGGAAAGGGCGCGGGGGAGGGGCGAACCCTTCCTCGAAGGGGGGGGGGGTAGGAAGAGAACGCTCTCTAGACGATCTACACTATGTAGCCTCAAGGGCTGGTCGGATTCTTCTTGCACCGGCAGCTTGATGAAGCGCCACTTGGCGCGGGGCAGGAAGGACAGTCGACGATTGTTTCCTAGTCGCCAGAACCTCAGTGACATGCAGGTGCCGCTGGCGAAGGGCCGCCGACACAAGGCCCAGGCAGCAGATGAGGGCGTCGACGCTTTCGGACTTGAGCGAGTGGAGGCAGACCCCGCGCTTGAAGATCTCCGGCAGGAAGGTGGCTTCGTCGATTGTGGAGATAGAGAATGGCCAGTGCGACCTGAGGTGATATCTTCGTTCCTCGCCGCCCACCCAGGCTTGCGCCAGACGGGGGTGGATGGCTTTCGCGGGAAGGCCCGGACATTGCGCCGCCTCACCGCTTCTTCTTACGTCGTTCACGATCAGCATGACATCACAGATGACATCCAATATTCGTATCGCTTCTCTTGTGGAGAAGCTCATTTGGGATTGTGCGCAACGGTCGACGCCGACGTGTACGAGGACGCAGTGAAATTGGGTCGCAACTTAGAGAGGGCTTTGGACGACGAGTACGTGCATCGGTTTCTTGCGATCATCTGGCAGCCCGAGTTCCTTGAGGGCGCCCCGCCGATGGAAGATCAGATCATGTGTGTTTATCGTGTCGCTTCGTTCATTCCGCCGGCCCGTGCGGTGCCATCGCAGGCGTTTGCCTGCGCCCTTTTTCGGCTCTTGGCTTTTGGTGTTTTTTTGTGGTTTGACCTCTCGGGGGCCTCGTGGGGGCCCCCAGGAGGCTTCCTGGGCTCTCTCGGGGGCCTCGCGGGGCCTCATATGTCATATGACTCATGTGGCCCTCTTGGCGCGGAAGGCTCGGCTTGGTGGTTCGTTGCCCCTTAGTGATCTCCTCCTGACCTCTTGGGGCTCTTGGGGCCACCTTGGGGCCATATTCGGCGATCTTGGGGGCCGTTGTTGGTTGGGCCCTCTTGGGCCATCTCGGGGCCCCCATCGGGGGCCTCCCAGGCTGCCTGGGTCTTGGGGTCCTGGGGTTGGGGTGGTCTTGCAGGCCTATTGAGCGTCGAGAAGCTGAAAATCCGATAACGAGAGAATCATCGGAAAATGCAATGAAACCGATGGTGTTTCCTCCCTGGGGCCCCTTTGGGAGTGCCTCCTGGAAGCTGCGCGGGGCGTCTGGAAGGCTTCTCGATTTGTCTCGGGGCAATCCTGCGCAACTTGGAGCGATCTTGACTCAGAGATTATCTTGGCGACCTCTTCGGGGCATTCTGGCCCTTCTTGAGGCTGGGAGCAAAGCCATCTCTGAGGCGGACTTGCGAGGGGGGGGCCTTGCCGGGGCCTCGCTGGGGCACTTGTCGGCCGAGGATCCACAGGGGCGGCCCCGCGCGCGCGAACTAGACCACTCGGAAACAGTCACCAGGACTTTTAGCACGCCTCTAGACTCTACCCCGTTGGGTCGGCGAATTTGGCGCGCAAAAGGGAGAGGCGCATGCATTGTCAAATTACTCACTGCTTCATCAGCTGCGTCATACATGATGTCCAGGGCGCGTCTCACACCTTGTCGTTGCGAGAGCGGACAGCCAAAGAGTTCGACTTTTGCACAGTGTGGGAGTTGGCCAAGGAGATGCTGCGCGGCAATGTCAGGACTGCAGTTGTCGCCCGGATGTCTCATGACTCGGCGGACCCACGCGTCAGCGATAGAGTTACGGCATATCTGCCCAACGACGGCGGCAGGCGGATCTGGCTTGGGAAGTACAGTAGGCCTCGTCCGCCACCGAGGGGCATCCCCGACATCCCCGACGAGCCTCAGGACCCCCCGCCGCCGAACAGACGTCGGCCTCGACCCATGAAGGCGACCCCTCCCCAAAAACTCTGCTGCTATCGATGCTCCCCCTCCTCCTCCTCCTCCTCCTCCTCCTCCTCCTCTACCGCCTCTCCTCGTGCCCATCGCGTTATGTTGTTTTGTTCGGTGCCAGCTTGCTCGCCGCGACCTTTCCCTCGCCTTCGTTGGCGTTCGAGGTCGTAGTCGTAGTTAGTTATCGTCGACGTCGTCGTCGTCGTCGTTCCTCCGTGATCTTCAGCATCATTGTCGTCGTCGTCGTCGTCGCCGTCGCCGTCGCCGTCGCGGTCGCAGTCGTCGCCGCGGCCGTCGTCGTCATCCTGGTCCTTGTCGCAGCCGTCGTCATCGTCATCGCGTCGTCGGGCCTTCGGCCGACTCAGACTCAGGTGATCACGCCGCGTGCTGGCGTGCTCTTGCAGTGCCCGCCGGTGCCCGCTGGTGGAGCCGCCGCTGCCGGTGGAGCCGCCGCTGCTGGTGGGCCGGCAGCTGCAGGCGCTGCGCCGAGGGCCCCAAGGGGTGACGGCGATTCTTCTGAATGGGCATCCTCGGAGGATTCGAGAGATTCAGAGGACCCAGGAGGCCCCAGAGGCGGCGATGACGAGGGCCCTGGAGGCGGCGACGATGAGGGCGGAATCGCTGGCGGCGGGGATGGGGGTGACGATGTCGGAGGGGAAGACCCCGCGCCGCCCCCGCCGCTCTCTCCGCCGTCGCCGCCCACAGGAGCAGCGCGGCCTCCACGTAAGGCGAGGGGCTTCCGCTGGCCCGAGCAGTCCAATTCGTCCCCCTGGATGGTGGCCCCCGTCCATAAGGCTGGAATCCAGAGTGGGTGGGGCGCCGCTTGTGGCCAGCGTCAGAATGCCTGGGATATCAAATGCCAGTGCAAGAAAAACCTTTCAATGCCCACCCTGGAGGGTCGCAGGAGAGTATGCAAGTGGCTCTTGGTTGGCCACGGCGCCAGGTTTGACGAGGACAATGCCAGGTCTGAGCATGTCGCGGTGAACTGCAGGATTATGGATTGCGAGGAATCGCAGGAGGAGCTCGACGACATGGCCTTGGCAATTTGGCCTTGATGATTTTTTGTGTGAGTTATGATTTATGTATGATGTTCAATGCGTTTTTTTCGCGGGAGGGAGCGTCGCCCCCGCCCCAGTTGCAGCGTGCACGTAGTGACGATTGCAAATTTTGTCTCCCGGGCGCCAGGTCCCGCGGGATGCGCGCTATTCTGGCGCATTCGAAAGAATAGATAGTGATGATGGCGGATGCCTTGTTTCAGACATCAGCCCTAATGGACTGGCGGCGACGGGCGAGCGATGGCCGCCTCAGCTTTGCAGCAAAAATGACGCCAACGTGCTGACCCAGAGGCCGCAGGCCAGATGGAGTCGGCACGCCCCCTCCGCCAATAGTTCATAATTTATAAACTATATAGACTATATTAGACGATCGTACTAGTATGGCAGTTTGGCAATACGAAGAGGGAAG
This sequence comes from Prorocentrum cordatum, assembly GCA_963575745.1. Taxonomy (NCBI): domain Eukaryota; class Dinophyceae; order Prorocentrales; family Prorocentraceae; genus Prorocentrum; species Prorocentrum cordatum. Next base: position 1,178,253 of record CAUYUJ010020392.1, read on the forward strand.
CGGCATACACGCGCATATCGCATATCTCTTTAAGCACATTGGCATCCGCTGCACTACCGCATGTAGCACATATATCAAATAGGCACATAGGTTTGATAAGAGACAAGAGAAGTGCACCCAGATGCCTGCGGCAACATCCGCCGCCGTGCCTGGGTCGCGGGTCAAACGCCATAGTCCGTAGTGGTCCATGGTCCATAGATGTTGACTCGGAGCTCGCGGATGACGACTCGGGGGCGCGTGGGGCCTCTTGGGCTCTCGGGGGGGGGCGTCGGGGCTCCCGTCGGGCTTCTCGGGGCAGAAAACAACGAAACGGCGTTGCGAACAGCATGGCGTTCCCAGCAGTGCACCGAGTCACGCGCCTCGACGCGCGAAGTCGCGGCCCTCCTGGTCGGGCCCCTCGTGTCTCATGTATTCTCAGCCGCTTCGTGTCTCAGGCCGGCTTCGTATCTCAGTCTCAGGCTGTTCTTGCAGGTGCAAGTCATCGCCCCCGTTCCAGACGTCGCCGCCATGGGAGGGAAACGCAAGCTGAACGCGGCCGGCTTGTCGGGGCAGCGGCCTCTGAAGCTGGCGGTGCAGCCCCGCGCCGAAGCCGAGGTCGCCGACCAGGCGGGGCCGATCGGCTTCCTTCTCTTCATCTGCGGGGCGCCTCTTCGTTGCCATCACCGCTTCTTTCCCTTCTGGCTCCTTGTCCTTGGCCTGTTGACCTCTTGCCCCCAATCTCACGTCGCCTCCCGCTGCTCCTGCGACTCTCCGAACCTCCTCATCTTTTCCATAGAAAATTCGGTACTCTCGGGGATTAGTTCTTCTTGTTGCGCAACCCACGGCCCGCGGCGCAAGCTGCAAGCTTTATGCTTAGGCTATGTGGCCCATATGGATCAGATGGCCCATGTGAGCCATGCTTTGGCGCTATACGTTGTGGCGCAACCGCTGGTCACGTGTGGATTGCGTTTCCGTTCGTGGCGCATCTGGCTCGCAGTTGCGTGTTGTTCGGGGCCCAGCGTAGCAGGCGTCGATTGGGATTGCATAACTTGCCCGAAAGAGGAGGAGGGCCAGAAGGAGCGCAAACATTGCAGGACAAACGGAGAAGTGGCACGAGGAGAAGTATAGAGGAGGAAGGGGGGAGGAAGGGGGGGGCGGAGGGCGGGAAGGGCGAGCAGACAGGCAAATTGCTTGCATGTCTCTGGGTGGCATCGTTGAACATAAAACGCGTAAGATCTGGGGGCTGCTTTGCGGTCCAGGCGCTCTCTCGGGCATCTTGGGGCGGTTTGTTTCCGAGACCTTGCAGATGTGGTATGGCACCTTGAACCTGGTCTCTCCTAGGCGTCGCATGTATCATTGTTGATGTGCAAGTATTTTAGTATTTTCTGAACTTCGAAGGTGTTTGAGGGAGCGCGGCTCCGCCGCGGCCATTGCTTAAGCTCTCTTAAGCCAAGCTCTTGAGTCATGCGTGGGACATCGACATCGTCGATCATATTAATGTTGGAGATACCCAGAGGACCTCGTGAGTCTAATGAGCTCGCGAGGCCAAGTCTCGGGCCCCGGGGCCAGGACTCGGCTGGCCCTCATTCCACCACGGTGAGCACATATGCAAGATGAAAGGAGTCGTCTGAAACCACCACAGTCAAAATCCCTAGTATGGATATGGACGAGCACACGCTTTCCTCGGGTGTGCCCTTGCGCCATTGCATCTGGATCTCGCCTTTTTCTTTGTTCGTTGGCCAATCTCTCTGGAAATCCTGGGGGCTGCTGTTCACGGGGCTCGCGTCTTTATGGTTTATGGTCCAATTTATGGTCCGCCCTTGCTACAGATTCTGACTGTGCGCTGAGAGTCTTGCCAAGAGAGCTCACGCAATGGCCGCGGCGCGCTGTCTGTCCGTGCCGTATAGTTTCTGGTTCGAGCATTTTGCTGGCCAGTTGGACTGCCAACAGTCGGGCTGGTCCAATCCCATCTGCCCCATCGGGCTGCCTCGCGATGGCAACGCGGCTGATTATCGACGGCGTCCGCATCCCCTTCGACGAGAAGTTCCTGCGCATGAGAGACGTGGATGACGAGGACGTGCTCGAGTGCGGCGGCAAGAGCCTCGCGAGCATCATCGGCAGCGCCGAGTACCCGTGGGAGGACGAAGCCGCCCCATGGGACAAAGTGGAAGCAATGCATTTCATGGACGCAATGTGCAGAAGGCCCATTGGCCATCGCGACGTCGTCGGCATGCTGGAGGCCATGCACGTGCTAGACAGGCCGAGGAGGGAGGTATTCAACAGCTATGGCTATGGCGAGGACGACGTCGGCGAGTACGACGTCGGCGAGTACGGCTTTGGCGAGTACGGCTTTGGCGAGGACGACTTTGGCGTGGACGACTGGGGGTACAAGTGGGAGCCGAGTTGGGAAGTTGACGGTTGGGACAGCGATGACGGCGCGGCCCGTGACAAGGGCCAGGGCCAGGGCGTCTCCGCGACGAGAGCTACGTCGGCTACAGCGGGCGTTGGCGGCTACAAGAACTTCGTGGGCGGCGGCTACAAGAGCTTCGAGAACGTCGGCGGCTGCAAGCGCTACAGGATCGAGGGCGGTGGCGGCTACGCGGGCGTTGGCGGCTACAAGACCATCGAGGGCGTTGGCGGCTACAAGAGCACCGAGGGCGTCGGCGGCTACAAGAGCACCGAGAACGTTGGCGGCGAGACCGTTGGCGGCTACAAGAGCACCGAGGGCGTTGGCGGCTACAAGAGCACCGAGGCAATGGGCGGCGAGACCGTTGGCGGCTACAAGAGCACCAAGGTCACCAAGCGGCACCCAGGGCGTGAGCAACCAAGGGCGCGAGCGTCTTCGAGAAGGAGAAGGCCACGGCGAGCGCCGAGGGCGACGGCGGCGTTGGCCCGCAGTGCAGCTACGGCAGCTACGGCAGCTACGACTTCTCCGAGTACGACGGCCAGACGCGCGTGCCATCGTCGCCATCGTCGCCCTGGGGCAGTTTAACCAACATGCGCGCTGTCGCGTCTTCCGCCGCGCGACATGCTTCTGGGGCTGCCGGGAATAAGGCTAAGGCAAAAAGGCTAAGGACTGGCTAAGGGCCTAGCTGGCTTGGGAAAGTGCTGAAAGGTAACAGATTTCAAACTGTAAAACGTCGTCGGTCAAAGGCGGCTAATGGGGCTGCCTGGGGCTAGCGGGAGGAGACGTGGGGAGGGTCGGTGAGCGGGTTAAAAGTTAAGGGGGTGGGGTTGGGGGGATTGTTGTTTGAGGTGTTTTGGGTTGAGTGATTTTTTTGGGGGTTTTGTGATGTGTTTTTATGTTGATTGTGTGAGTTTTTTGTGATGAGAGGATTTAGGACTTAGGACTTAGGCTACTTAGGGCAGGGCTGAGGGGCAGGGCTTCGGGAGCACCCAGACCAACGCGCTCTGGCCTCTTTATTGGGGCGGCGGAACCTGTCTGCGCCTTCGTCGGCATCGTCGAGCAATTGCCTCGGCGCTGGCGCGGTCTCTAGCGTAGAGACAGCGCAAGCGGTTTGGTGCAAGAAGCGCAAGCGCTTCTTGATCGGTATCTAGAGCGAGGCGGAGAGACACAATTGGACGCCCAGCGACCCAGAGAGGATCGCAGAGGGCAGCTTGCATGCAGTGTTCAGTGTTTTATAGTGTATAGCTCGCTTTGCTGCGCTTGGCAGTGCGGGATTCGCGCGTGTAATTAGTTAGTGCTTGCCCGCCTTTCTCCGTGACTGCTCGGCGATTTCGTCGAGAACAGACGCTCCCTTCCTCATTGTCCTCTCCTTCTCATCCTCACCTCATCCCTCATCCTCGTTGCAAGCACGTTCCCAAGTCTCAAGTGGCTTGCAAACGGAATGACCGCGATCCCCTAGGATTGCCAATCATCAGGGGACTCGCTCTCCAATAGGAGGCATTTTCGTGTTTTATGTGTTCGTCGCAGGTGTACGGTCATTGTACGGTACACAGTGTGATGGTAGGGTAGGCTTAGGGTTAGGGGCTTAGGGTAGGTTCGTAGTGGGCCGTTCTATTACGATGGTATGGTTCGCATTTCAGCAAAAATCGGCTGATCTGATGTGACCGAAATAAAAACACATAACATCTATCGCATAGCTCATCTATCGCATCTTTCATCTTCGCATCTTGCATCGCATCTCGGAATCATCGTGGCTCTCTCGCGGGATCGCTGGGCTCTCTCGTGGCCACATGGGGTTCTGGCACTGGGCGCAGCGGGGTCGAGGACCCCGCCTGGTTCCATAGGTTCTCGCCCAGCTTCGGTTCGGGGCTCACCCCATTCAGATGCGCGGGCGTTGGTTGGTCCCCCCTACAGTGTTGGGGCGGCGGATCGGGGTCCAGTTCGCTCCTCCCCTCCCCCCCCCCGTGGCTCTCTGAGGCCTGTCCTTTTGGAGCTCGGGCCGTCTGGCCTCGCCGCCTTCGTCTGATGCCGTTTGGCAGTCAGAGCCTTGCTTCGCCTTGTGGACCCCAGTGTGCTCCTGGGCCCCTCGTCGCCGTCGGCCGATGCCGTCGGCCGTCGGGGATCGCCGCGTCGTCGTCGCGACGTTGTCCTCGACGATTGCGATTGACGATTGTCGATTGTCGGTCGTTGGCGAGTCGCCCTCGCCTCCCTGGGGCATCGATTCGCGTTCGCCGTCGCGTCGCCGTCGTCGACGCGTCGATCCCCGCGGCGAGGGGCGCGTCACCTTGCGGCTCATCGTTCCCCTCTTCGCTCCTGCCCACGCCCTCGCCTCCGCCCCCCCCCCCATTCCCCCATCGCCCACCCACCCCTCCAATGCGCCCGACGTCCAGGTTGCATCTGTCAATGACGGGTCTGCGGACACTGCTCGGGAGTCGCAAGACGAAGCAGACGCCCTTGCCAAGGAGATCGAGACCCGGCCCAAGATCAAAAGGTCTGAAGCCAGGCCGGCGGCGCCCAGGGCTGCAGCCGCGCCCGTGGCAACGGCGACGGCGACGGCCGCGCCCGAGCCCGCGACCGCCAACGCCGCGCCGACTAGCCCTCAGGCGAAGGCCGAGGCTGTGCAGGAGCGACGTGGTCCATGCGTCGTATGTCCAGTCACCCCCCCCTTCCTAAGCCTAAGGTGCCTCGCGAGGAGGCACTCGCGATGGGCCATGGGGGAAGGTGGGGGTGAAGGGGTGGTGCTCGCGCTCACCATGTGAATATTATATATCATTGTATTAATATATGATAGGGCGTTCCCCCTTCAGGGGCCCCCACCGAAGCCATTCGCGTATGCTGACAACTACGTGTGGTGCGCAAGTTGGTATAACTGCATCGAAGGTGGGGTTTCATGCTCTCTGACATGTCTAGGAACCCCAGCAGGAGCCAGAACAGGAGCCCCAGCGCCGCAGCGGACAGGAGCCCCAGCTGGAGCCCCAGTGCCGCAGCAGGCAAGAGCCGCAGGCAGGCAGCGCCGCAGCAGATGCATCAGCGGGGGGCCCAGCGCAGCAGCAGGCAGACCATGATGATGCTCAGCGTGAAGCGATGCAGTGGACCATGGCGATCGAAACTATACTGGAGGAAACTACTCAGCAGCCCGATGTGGATCCCGGCGTCGAGCCTGACTCAGTTGCGAGCCGAGCTGCGCGGAGGCTCAGGGGCGTGCCGTCAGCTGCGTCGTCTACCGGTGGTCTCGACGCGCTGAGCGACGTCGAGATCCCAACCGCGGCGCGCCATCCAGAGGCCTGCGGAGGGGGGCGGAGGGGATGAGGGGGGGGGGGGGGGGGCTCGTTCTATCCCCAACAAGATGGAGCGGGGCGATGCAAGCGCGAGGGTCTGAGGTCGGCAGAACGATGCCTCATATCGCCCATCGCCGACACCAAACCCTTGCGTTCGCATCCCCCCCCTTACCCCCCCCGCCTCCGCGCCGATCCCCAGGCGACGTGGTCATGCCCCAGTTGTCAGTGCGACTGGATCGCGTCGGTGACCATCTGTCCGTCCTGCAACATGACCAGGGACGGGTCGATCATCGATGGCGCGACCGACCAGGCAAGTGTGATCCGTCGCATGCCGCCCCGTCCTCGCGCCCCCCCTCATTGGGCCGTGATGCGTCGCGCAGCTTTCCCGCTCCTTTCCCCGCCCCCGCGACTGCGCCCTCCACGTCCGCGTCATTTTCCTGCTCCCGCCTCGTTCATCGCATCTCGTCCTCCAGTAACCCCCCCCCCCTCCCATCTCGCCATCAGTGTCCGCATCCCTGCCCCCGCATTGGCCCATTGACCCATCGCGCCCTCCCCCGTTGCCCACGCCCGGCCTGGCGGAGGGATCATGTTGAAGAGATGGGGGGGGGAGGAGATGGAGGGCGGCGAGCGAGAGCTGGGGGGGGGGAGGGGCGGATGAGAGGGCGGATGGGGGAACATGATGAGCAGGGGGGGCGGCGATGGAGAGATGGAGGCGGAGTGGAGATAGAGGAGTGGGGCGGGGGTGGGGACGGCGGTGCATGAGAGAGAAGAGGATGGGGATGGGGGGAGGGGCGAGGGAGGAGGATGGGGGACGAGGATGGCGGAGGAAGAGAAGGGAGGAGGACGAAGAGGCAGAGGAGGAGGGACGGGGGGGACGGGGAGGGGCGGGGAGGGACTGGGAGGGAGGGGGAGGAACGAGTAAGGCGGCAGAGGGAGGAGGGCGGGGAGGAGGAGGAGGAGGAGCGCATGCCGCATGTCATTTGGAGTGTCGGCAGGGTAATCTTATTTTTTGGACGAACCGTTTTTTGATTCATTTTACGGCCTGTCCAAAAATTCCCCGCGTGCCTGTCCATTAATTCCTGTGCGCGCCCGCTCGCGCAGGAATTAATGGACAGGCACGCGGGGAATTTTTGGACAGGCCGTAAAATGAATCAAAAAACGGCTCGTCCAAAAAATAAAATTACCCAGCCGACACTCCAAATAACATGTGCTCCTCATCTCCCCCTCCTCTCCTCCTCCTCCTCCTCACCCCCCCCCCCCTACTCCTCATCCGCATCCCCTTCTCATCCTCATCCCCCTTTCCCTCTCACCCCCCCCCTCGCTCCGCCTCCCTCCTCCGCGCCCCCCCCCCCCGCCTCCACGTTCGCCGCCCCCCTCCCCTCCTATCCCTCCTCGTCCTTCCTTCTGTCCATCCCCGGCCTTTCGCCTATGTCATCCTTCTCCCGCCTCCGCCCTCCCCCCCCCCTCCCCCCCCCTCCTCATCCTCAGTATCACCCTTCTCCGTCTGCTCGCAGCCTCCTCCTCCTCCCTGCCGCGCGCCTCCTCCCTCTTTCTCCCTCCGCCTCTTCCTCCTCCTACTCCTCCGAATCCGTTCCTTCCTCCCTTCCTCCTATTCCTCCTCCTCCTCCGCCTCACCTCCTCCTCCTCCCCGTCCTCTTATTCCCTCCCCTCCGCTTCCTCCTCCTCTCTCCTCCTCCTCCTCCTCCCTCCCCCCTCCTCCTCCTCCTCCTCCTCCTCCCCTCCCCCCCCCCCCCTCATTCCCCTCCTCCGCTCTGTGCGTTCGTTCTGCACCCCCTCCATCTTCCCCCCCCCATCGTCCGTCTCCTTAGCCTATGCCTCGTCCTCTGGCCCCATCCTCTTCAACCTCCTCCTACCCCCCCCCCCCCCCCCCCCCCCCCCCCCCCCCCCCCCCCCTTCCGCAAAGGGCGGCGTGGCGGGGGGAGATGAGTTCCTTGCCCATCCACCTGCAAGGCAGCAGTCAATACTGCCCCGATGCCGAATGTCCACATTTTGGAGGCTCTATTTGACCGCCTGGAACCGCAGCATCTGATTGCCTTGTCGGAGAACATGAGATCGATTTGCTCGACGTGCCACGGCAATTTCACACTGGGAACGGCGTGTTCAGGAACCGATCTGTGCGTTGATCTGTGGAAATTGGTATTCGATGCGTGCGCCAGCCGTTTTGGTGATCGCTTGACCGTGCTCCATGAGTATTCCTGTGAGAATGTCGATTACAAACAGCGGTTTATTGAACCGCCTCGCTCATTCCGCCGGCCCGTTGCTGCCATGAGTCTGCGTGTGCGGTCGTGGCATCGTGGGACTCCTTTGGGGCTTGCGTTGGGGCCCATTGTAAGCCTGTTGGGGCCTCGTGGGGCCTATATAACTTATAATCTAGGGGCGTTCTGAGCTCTCTTGGCCGAGGGCCGCTAGGGCCCTGGGGCCCGCGCTGACGGCGTGAATAGGTGGTCCGCGGTTCCCCCCTGGGCCCCGCGTGTTGCCACATGGGGCCCTCGTGGGCGAGCTTGGGCGACTCTGGGGCGGTTCGGGGGGGCGCTCGGGCGCTTGGGCCGTCTTGGGGGTCTCGTGGGTCCTGGGGACATCTCGGGCCGTGGCGGTGCTGCGGGCGGTCCTAACGGCCTAACGGTTCCCGGGGCCGTTTTGGATGGTCGCACCGTTGAATTTATGAGAACGCGTCAACCATCAGACACTGTAATGCACATCGTCGCTTTAGGTTGGTCCCGGACGTTGTTCGGGGTGTCTGGGGGGCGTCTTGAAGCAATCGTGAGCGTCTTGAAGTCTTGAAGCGATCTCGTGGAGGCTCGGGGCCCAACGAGATTATCTTGGCGACCTCTTCGGGGTAGCTTACTTGGTCCTTCTTGAGTCTTGAGACTTTCTGGGGGTGCCCTGAAATTAGCTCGATGGCGGCGCGCAGTAACAGCAGCACGCATCTGGCCCGTCGGGTCGGCGAATTCGGGAGTTCCACACTGGCGCCCGACTGTTCGGGGACATCGGGGGGCTCGACAAAAAGCAGGCCAGGGTAATAGATAACGGAGAGATGGTACCAATACCACATGTTCTCGCTATTGTGTTCGGGGTGGAATGTGACTCCATCTCCAATTGCAACAAGAATCGAGCGGACAATTTCTCGGCGCTGGATGATGACACCGAGTGTGCAACAGGACCACCAGGCGAAACGATGTTTGCCGTTTTCGTGGGGACGGTGGATAAGGAATCCTTCCAGGGGATCCCGATCTTGGCGCTGCCCTGCTTGCTTCGAAGCGAGGGCCCGCGCCAGGATCTGTGCTCTCCATCCGCAGGTTCCTTATCCAATGTTCAGGGGTCCAATAATCTTCTCGGCCTCTGCTTGAAGGAGACACGACCAGAGCAGCGCTGGCAGCCGTCCGAGCTCACAACCCCGCCATCTTCTTCTTGGAGTGCACGAAAAACTTGCAGGCGAAGGGCGGGTCTGGCAGGAGTATTTTGGATGGGATAGTCGAGCGCGCCAACCAGTTTGGTTACCACGTGGTGCCCACCATGATTCACGCGGAGAAGTTCGGCTCCGTTGCCAAGCGGGAGCGTTGGTACCTCACGTGCGTGAAGGCACTTACGGGGTTTCTTCGAAGTGATTTGCACGCCCCCCCGCCCCCCCCTCCCCCGGACAGGACTCGTCATCGCTGGACCTGCTTCGGCGCCCTCCCACCTATTATTTATTATTAGCATCCTCCTTCGTCGTTGTGTAGTCGCTGTTCAGTCGGCGGTTCTCTTGCAGTTCACGCGTTTGTTTGCGCCAGGTGAGTCGCGCTCCGATTGGCCAGACGGACGGCGATTACATCGACCCCCCCTGGGTCTCGCGCATGACATCCATGCTCTTCGGCATGTCGGGAATTGAAGGAACTGGGCATGAGTCAGAAATATAATGTTGACACCTGTGAGGCGGAGGCGGAGGGGTGGAGGACTGCTGAGGATTGTCAGTTGATGAGCAAAGAGGTGGCTAAATCGATGATCAACTTGTCTACATGGAACCAGCCGGGTGCGGGGGGGGCTCGTCGAGGTCGATCTTGCCCGTGGCGGTGGCACGAACCACTTGCGCTGTGTGATGCGATGGATCGGCGACGTGGTATCGATGGCATCGATGCGTCGGGGTGGCGCCAGTCATAGGTCATAGGCAGGGGGCAAGGGCCGCAACCGGCAAGCAAGGGGCACGGGGTAGGGTTTGTTCGGGGATTCGGATGCAATTCGGCGACCCGCAGGACCCCCGCTTGGCGATTATCTTTTGGACGACGATGACCCTTCTGTCATTGCGGCGAACTCTCTCAAGGTCAAGGAGAAGAAGCAGGCGAAGAAGAAGGCGAAAGATTCCACGGCGTCAGCTGCCGACAAGACCAGGCCCGACGATGCAAAGGTTCCCGAATTCAAAGTAGACCACGCCGACGAGTTCGAGGCGAGGGGGTTTTCATATACTCCCGAAGCTATGTATACTGAGGAGTTCGTCAAGCTCGCGTCGTGGCTGCCAGATCGCCAGAAGGAGTTGTTGCTGCTGTGGGTCATAACGGAGGGCCCTACAGACAAATTGAGTTCGTTCCAGGCGTGCGATTTGAATTTGAGCGTCAAGTGGTCCTCCTATATTCACGAAGGGCTTCCCACGTTGACCTCGGCATCGCTCATATGGGTCAGGGGCCCTGTGAATCGGAGCGATGGTTCGGTCAAGGCGCCATGGGTGTCAAACGACAATGTAGGGGGAGGTTTAGTGAGAGTAGGAAGCGATGCGGTCAATTGCGGCTATGAGCTATGAGTTTGTCGTCTGTTCTCTAGCAGGTGTGCGACCGCATGCTATCACTTGGGCTTCGCCAGTCCGCTGTCCTCAAATCCTCCGCGTCGTCCTTCGCCGCCGCCGCTCAGGGCGGGTCGGATTGAGTTGAGTGGGGTTCGGTCGTGTCGGGTCGGGTTCGGGCCGAGTCGGTCGGATCAGGGCGGATCGGGTGGGTTCGGATCGGATCGGGTCGGGTTGTCGCATGATTTTGGTAAAATCAGGTCGGGTCGGATCGGGCTCGGTCGGGTCGGGTTGGATCGGGGCGGCTGGGGTCGGGTCGGGTTGGGCCAGCTCGAGTCGCGTCGGGTCGAGTCGGGTCAGATCGGGTCGGATAATAGATCAACGCGGGCCTGGGCGGTTTCGAGCGAAGGTTTGCTTCCCAAGCAACATCTGTCACATGCCTACGTGCTGCCGCCAATGGCCCCCTTTTCGGATGCGGCAAGGAATGCCTGGCGATCCAGGGCGTGCCGTGCGACGCCTGGAATCGCATCGACCCCGAGGCCGCTTGGTCAGACGCCCAGTTGCGCGATATGAGCGGCAACTCGTTCTCCATGTGCGCCGTCCTGCCGTTGCTGCTCGCGGTCATGGCATACTGCCCCATCTCCCAGTCGATCATTCTGACCACGAGGGACCCGGGGGAGGACGTCGTTCTCGTCGAGGAGGGGCCTGCGCAATAGATAGAACAACAAGTTTCGGCATAACTTGGAATGCGCAGAATGCGCTGCGTTGTCGCCCCCCCCCCCCCGGGAGCGTCTTGAGAAGACGACCCAGGTGCTCGTTAACATGCAGTAGTATGTTGGCGGCAACTGGAGTGGCGGAGAGTATTTTACATACTCTCCGCCACTCTAGTTGCCCTCGCCGTTTCATCGTGGGCCCGTGTCGGGCTGCCTCGTTCTCCGTCCAGAGCCCACTCAAGCACGCTACGTATTAGTGTTGCGGCTGCGGGGGTCCTGGGTTTCTGGTCCGAGAGGATCGACACTTGCTGCGGTATCAGCCTTCATGGGCCTTCTCAGCTCTGTCTGCCCTGGGAATGAAGCCCCTCGCCGACCTCCTCCATCTCGCTGCTCTCCCTTTCCTCCGTCGACCCATCTCCCCTCCTCCGCCGAGGACGAGAGGGCGGGCCCTGAGCAGGAGAAGGAAGGCTCGGAGAAGCAGGACGCAGATGACGAGGGCGCCGGCGAGGAGGAAGATGGCGAGGAGGAAGAGGGCGAGGGTGATGAGGAAGAGATCGTGGACCAGGCTGATGAGGCGGAGTGTGATCTCCTCGACGACGACTGCGAGTTCGGGAAGTGATTCCATGGACGCGTCGTTCTTTCGCCCTCCCCCTGAGCCTCGTCCATACCTACCCCATACTCCATCCATACTCCATATCCTGCTCCAGCTGCCTCTGTTGCCTCGTTCCTGAATCCCACTGGTCAGCCCGCTGTCTTGCCGTGTCCCGCGCCCCTGCTTTGCCCGCGCGTCTGTGATCATGCCCTGCAGGCCCCAGACCGCCCCGCGGCATCTTCCTCCTCTAGGGGCTAGAGGGCGGGCGCATGAGTCGCATGAGAGGGTTCGAGTCTGTCCGTCGCCTGCAGGGGCACAGTTTCGGTGCACGGCCAAACCGATCGCGCCCTGCAGGGCCATGTTGCACCTGTCATTCTTGCGAACGCATGTGAACATTGGGCCATGGATTAGGGCGCTTCGCCGTGACATTGTTTGTTTGCCCAGTTCTGCCTTGGAATTGGATCTAGCCAAATGTCAATACAGTCGGGGCCATGAAGAAGGAACCCTTTTGGTTGGGCAGAGGCTCCGCGTTTCTTCTGTGTTTCGCAGCTTGCCTCGGGTTTTCCTTATGTTTCCGATCGGAAATCGAAGTTTAGCTTATGGAAAAACATGGGCCTCGTTCCTTATTTTGGGTTCCTTAGGTCGAGGCCCCGACTGTAATTCTCCGCGTTTCTGAAATTTGGGCGTCATTTACTTTCGCCTGGCGTCGATGACGTCGTCTCTGGCAGGGGTGTTCTACGCTCGCGGAGGTTGCGCAGGGCGCGTCAAAGGAAATCCAGGATCGGGGCGTTGGGGGTGTTGACAGCTTTCCCAGAATAGAGCATTCGAGCATAGTAGAGCACTTTCTCACTGCAGCATGGCAACACAGCATAGAGTACAGTATGAAAACATGTCATATGTTCGTTGATACCTCAATCCTTTGATGGCCCCGTTAATGGCCCGAGCCTCTCACCTCCAGGCTTTCTTCCCTCGGCGGGGATGGCAGACGTGAGCAAACCAGCGGGCCGCGGCGGCGGGCGGGGCCGGGGCCGCGGCCGCGGCCGCGGCGGCGGTCGCGGCGCCCCGGCTGTCCACGAGAAATCGCCAGTACCTCTCGCCGATGCACTTCCCGATGGCAAGCCAGCGGGCATTGCCTGTGAGGAGGGGGTGTCTTCTTTCGCCCCGAAGCGGGAGAGGCGCGTGAAGGCTCCGCGCATGAAATTTGCAAATGCACCCGCTGACCTCATTCAAACTATACGTCGGGGCCTCCTGGATTTCTCTTGATTTCTCAGGGCATTCATGACCACGACTTTAGTATCGTTGTTTTACTTTCGCCGTTCGCGCCCCGGCAAGGCCAAGCTCGCTCAGGCTGCTCAGGGCAGTGGGCAGTGCGAGCCTTCTCGCCCGCAGAGCGCGATTGGCGACATGAGCCACGACCAGGATTTCGGTATGTGAATGCAGCAAGCAATTTGCGTGCAATCTGTATCAGAATGGCACAAGGTCGAATGGCTTGCTGATAGGATTCGCTTGCTTTTCCAGGTCCGAAGGCCGAAGGCTTTGGGCCTGGAAAAGCCAGCGAAACCTTTCGGCAAACCATTCCACCATTCGCCATTCGGACATCCCAGCTGCACCTTAGATTGCCCAATGAAAACCTTAGACCGTCCTGCAGCGGTCTACGACTGCCGACCAGCCGACCGCGGCAAAAACTGTTCGGGGCACCCAACGAACTCTTAGAACGGCCCGCGGAAACCCTCGAACATCCCGTGGAGGTTGGCATTCCGCCGAGCGTCGCGGGATGTTCCAGATCTGTTCTGATGCGTTATGAGATTTCCTTGCGTTTATTGTTGGTGTGGTTTTTCCTGGAAGCGGAGTGGAATGGGGGGTGCGTCCATCAGGAGACCGAGCAGCTGACGTGCCAGTTCCTCTGTGGGGCAATATGGGGGGTCTCGCCAGACCCGGTAGAGCCAGAGAGAGCCAGTATCCGCTGGCAGGGCGACAGCGCCGACCCGCAGGCAGCGTCAGTGAAGACCGGCACTGCATGCTATTATTGCCTTGGTGCTTGGAGGACGGATGTGGCTGGCAAGACCCTGCATCGGGACAGGGGCCTCTTTTGCCAGGAGGCCGCTCGCGACAGCACTGTGAGGGACCAGATGAAGCTGCCCCGAGACGCCATCATCGAGAAGCTCAAGGCCAGGAGGACCAAGGGGCAGGTGCAGAGACGCCGAGGACCGTTGGCCGTTGGCTTCTTTCGTCTCTTGTCATGGTCGTCCTTCCCACCCTCTCTCCTCCTTGCTTGTCGTCCTCGTCGGCCAGTGTCTTGGTCCTGGTCGCCCTCCTCTTTGTTTGCTTGGCCTGCTATGTGAGCCATGCAATGGAACTGTCCTTCGTCCTCCCTCCCATCCATCTGCCTGCGGCAAGCCCCGCCACCGTGCCTGGGTCCCTGGGTTGCGGGTCAGAAGGTTCATGGATGTCGGTTGGGAGCTCGCGCGCGATCGCCATGGGCGGGCCATGGGCCATGGGGCCATGGGGCTTCTTGGAGGCAGTTGTGAAGCATCCTGAGAATGTATGGAGGCCTCTGCGGGCTTTCATGGCGCCCCTTGGGCCCTTGAACATTTCAAATGCCACATCATTTCCAGGGGGGAACGGAGCGCGTCATCACGCGCTCAAGCGTGCGAAGGCACGATGCCGGATTCTCCTCCTCCTCATTTCTTCTTGTTGCCCCAACTAGTTCCCAATCGTCCTCGTGAGTTACTTGTTACTTAGCGTTCGCCGTCGCCACTTCGCAGGAGGCATCAAGAGCGTCGGGGTGAAATCCAGCGAGTACGATGATTTCGTGCTCGAGCCGCCGCCCGACGAGTTCTTGCCAATCGAGCAGTACAGGATTCGGTTCGGGTCGCCGAGCCGAGCATCATTGAAGAAGCTCGGCCACAAGAAGACGACCATCCGCGGCGTTGTGGGAGTGATGTTCCCCCCAGATGATCCCAACCAGACGTGGAAGGTCCTGGGCTGGGCTCGGGGTTCAAACTGACGAGGGGGATCAAACGAGTGAAGAGCGTGCGGGGGCACGCGGGGCTAGCAGAGGGACCAGAAATTTACGTGTTCTTTCCGGGGTCTCTTCGAATTCTTGGGAAGGCGCGTTGGTTTTTCTTTTGATGCGGTGTTGGAACTCTCCGGGGCCTACCTGGGGTTGCCTCGTGAAAAGGATGCAAATGCAGCGACGTACGCAAGGCGTGCAACGTAGAAACAATAGCCTAAGTAACAGTGTGGCGGGGGAGGGGGGGATGGCGATCGGCGATGGGCGATGGGCGAATGGGGCGGGGTGTCAGGTCAGCAGTGACGGCGGTGGCCTGGGGGTGGTAGGGAGTAGCATGAAGCCAGAACATAAGTAACATAAGAGCACAAGAGCATGCATATGATCAGTTTCGCTTGCTCATTTGAACGCCACGTGAACTCGAACATCACAGAAAACATAACTCCCTTCTTGGCCCAGCAGGGCTCCAGGTGAGCCCGGGGCCTGGGGAATGGCCTAACTGATGGTGGAATTGCTCGCGTAGATTATATAGCGCCCAGTGCGTTCCAGAGGTGAAAAGAGCACTCGGGGTCAGGAACAGTCTCGACAGGGAGGAGGACGTCGGTTCCGGGAGCGGCGACGAGGAGATTGCCCAGGCGAGGTTTGCTGAGCTTCGCAAGCAGAATGACAGTGCCTACAGGGAGATGCTCGGCGCCGCGTCGCGTGAGCTGCTGGAGCAATGTTCCTTGGACCTCGCGGGCCAGCAGAAGGAGGCCGAGAAGGCGAAAAAAGCCAAGCAGATGCGCAAGAAACGTCGAAAGGCAGGGCAGAAGGATAGGAAGATGACCCGACCCGTCGGCGTCTTCTGCATGGACGTTGATTCCGAGGACGACTCTGTGCTGAGCCTGTCGCCAGTCAGGAAGGTTCGCGCCTCGGGGGCGAAGCGCGCCTCGAGCGCGGGCGCAGCGGGTGCAGCGGTCGCCGACCAAGCCGCTAGTTCAGGGGCGGCGAGCAAGATCACCAAGATCCACATCGAAGGCGGCGGGCCTCCTCTTCCTGATGGTGACGGACCGCACGAGGGCGACGGGGACGATGATGGCGGCGATGGTCTTGGCGCGGGTGGCCGGGGTCGCGGCAGACCTCCTGTGACGCTTGAAGCCAAGTCGCGCGATCTCTGGGAGGAGTTCAACGGCCCAGGCAGCCCCGTCGACATGTGGGGCAACCAGCAGGAGATCAAGCTTCGGCAGCTGACCCGATGGGCGAATACTGCTCGCACCAAGGCCGCCCAGACGAAGACGCCAGAAGCTAGAGAGAAGGTCGAGCTCATCGGCAAGAAGCTCAACGTGATCGATCTGGGCTTGAAGGTATCCATATGCCTCTGGCCATTCCGCCGACCTGCAATGTCATTGCATTGCATTGTGCATTGTACTGTGGCATTGCGGCATGGCGTTGGGGCTCTGGCCAACTTTCGGGAAAAGGCGAGTCTGCAATCCTGTGCTGACCATAGTTGGCGAGCGGAGCCAGGACGTGGAAAAACAGACCTCCGGAGCACTCCCAGGCGGTCAACCTCTTCGAGGGGAAGTGGGCTCAGATGGCTCACTTCGCGGCAGCCCCGCCTGTGGTCGAGATCGTTTCCAAGTATCTGTGGGACCTCCGCATCAACGTCACGGTGACTAGGGGTGCAATAGCAGGCTCACCAGAGTCTGGTCTTATGCCAACTTGTGAATGGTATCGGTATGATACTTGTATGTTGTATGTTGCATGTCGTAGGTCGCACGTCACAATCTTACACGTTGTCCATGTGTCGTATGTGTTGTTCGCAAGCCGTGTGAATTGTAAATGTTGTATAGATTGCCCGTATGTCCGCTAATAATATTTATAATAAGGTTGCTAATGATATGTGTTGTCCGTGTGTATATTTCTACCGCTCTAGATTTGCAGCGCGTCAGTAAGCGCTCTCGCCCTCTCTACAGGCGACGACGGTGATCCCGAACGACGGCCAAATCCCCCTGATGTCTTTCCTCAGGACCAGCAACTTGCGCAGGATCTGGGGCGCCGACGCCGACACTGCCGGCCTCCATCGCAAATACTTCGTAGCCTGGGGGACTTCCATACTGAACGGCAGCATGACCGTGGACAAGGCCAAGGACATCATCGGCCGCGGCGTTGAGAGGATCGATTCGACCATCGACTTAGGCGAGTTCGACCATGAGGTGGTATGTCTCTGTCGACATCGTCATCTTATGGTTTTCGGATTGCTGTTCCTCCTCCCCATATGTTTCGTCGGCACATCCTTCTCACTTCTCATCCCTATCCCGCTCGCCCTCGT
This sequence comes from Prorocentrum cordatum, assembly GCA_963575745.1. NCBI lineage: Eukaryota > Dinophyceae > Prorocentrales > Prorocentraceae > Prorocentrum > Prorocentrum cordatum. The sequence continues at coordinate 1,195,311 of CAUYUJ010020392.1, forward strand.
CAGGCAGGACCCCCCTTTCACTCTTTCGCGGGGCTGATTAAGATGGCGATAAGACGATGAGAACGAGGAGCGGGGTTGGGCGAGGGAGGCGACGAGGGGCCGTGAATTCCAGCTCTTGCCCCGAGCCCCCCCCCCTCCCCCCCGAACCCCCAAGAGCGGCTGGGGGTCTATATACGTAGATAAGAAGCAGTCTCAGGAATCGCGACCTCCCACCGCCTCCTCCCAACCACCGCCTTCGTCTCCCGCTCATCCCCCGAGTTCGAAACCCTTTTCCGAGGACAATGTTGCCATGGGCCATGGCCATGGGCCATGGGGCCACGGGGCCATGGGGCAGTGGATTGAGATGGGGGCTAGGTTAACGGCAGACGGCTACCCTAGGTTGCGCAGGAGCTTGCGGATTTCGGTTGCTTGGCGCTGTTGCCCCCTCTCTCGAGTGGCCAGGAAGGGAACGAGAAATTGACGAGGGCTTTGTCCAGCCGGGCCAACGAAGGGTCAATTCCTAATCTTTACGTGCGCTTCAAAGTTCTGGGCACTCCAATCTTGCGGCTGGCCGAGAGCCGGGCGAAGGCTTTTGAGGAGCAGGCTTCCATTGCTGCCAACTTGAAGCAGCATGTGAACGAGTTGGAGTCGGCCCTCCGCGTGCCCGTCGACCTGGCCAAGCGCGTTGACAGCTTGAGGGTGCTGAACAACAAGTTCGACGAGGCGAGCTCGCACATCGAGTCTTTGCGAGTTCAGAACGTGGAGGCCTACGACAAGCTGTGCTCGGTGCGCTATGCGTTGTCGCGCGATGTGGTGTTCCTCGGGATGCGTGGCTTCTCTGGTACCTTACTCGAGGCCATGGTTGACGGACACGAGCTGCCGGCCCAGAACATTCGCTTCGATTTGCTGAAGATCTACACGGACGCTCAGGGTCAAAACACCAATCGCCTTTTTTTTCTTTGTCCTTCGTCTTCGAGTCTTTTGTCCTGTGTACAACGATTCAACCATGCAAGTTCATTATGCCATTGGCCCCTGGGCCACGGCACCCGCGCTCATCCTACTCCAAACTGAGAAATTGGGCGAGTCGTGTTCTTGAAGTCGTGGGAGAAAGCCGCAGACCACGGACCATATGTAGTCCATGGTCCATGGCCCATGGTCCATGGTCCATGGTCTGCGGCTGTCTTTGGGAACTTCAAGAGTGCGTGTTGCTCAAAATCGTAATCGGATGGTTGTGGGCCCAGGGGCAAAGGTAGGAAGGGCTGCTCCAAGTAGGACGCTGGGCAGCATCTACTCGGAGTGGCAAAGGGACAGGACGTTCCAGAGAAAGATCGCACCGTCATCGAAGCATTCCACACGGCGGAGGAGTGGATGAAGCGCTGGGCTGATGCTACATTCACAAATTCATTGGCTAATACATTGAGCAGCTACGAGATCAGCACGCTGCAGCACTTCTCGTCTCTTTGCTCGGGTTTCAACTCCTTCGTGGCCACAGTGAAACCGCTCTTCGACGACAGCGAGGACAAGGACCTCAGCAACAACTTCGACAACATTCAGGACATGATCAACAAGCGCCTCTTGCCGAACGTGAGCAAATGCCTGATGTCAGAGTTTGAGAAGCCAGTGCGCATTTTGAAACAACACCTGGATCTTACCCGCGCAATATTCGAGTCCATCGCATGCTCCATCAAGGACGGGAACAACAAGGACTTGTTCGCGAAATTGAAACCTTACCGGGCCGTCGCCGGGGAAGTCGCGGGCGCTGTTGCATCCGCCCTCGAGCTGCAGGTCGGGGAGGTCGAGACCATGCGCGTTCAGTTCCTCTCACATCACCACCGCGTGTCGTTGGCTTTCTTGGACATTTTCGACCAGGACTTTGACGGCCCCATTGCAGATTTACGCATGTCTGGATCCTCGGTCTCCGCATTGGCGAACATGAAGCTGAAGCACGAGAACTACAGCGGCTGGTACAGCGCAGCTGCTACGAAGTTGGCGCCTGTCGCGGCGGACTGGATCGACGTTTCTGGGGTCGCGTCCAACGCGGTCGCTCTGGCGGGCGAGCTGATGACCTTCATCATGAATTCTTTCAACAAGCAGATGCAGAAGGTCGCCGATGACATCGCCAAGATCGCGCCTCCAGGTGCGCTCGTCAACAACGTCAAGCTCGTCGTCAACGCGACGTTTCAGAAGACTCTCGATAATCATCGGGCTACGCCTGGCCTGTTCCCCGCCTGCCTGCGAGGGTGCCTGGGCGGGGGGGGGGGGATGGCGAGATGGCCGATGGAGAAGGGGGCGAGGGGGTGTCAGGCGGGGCGGGGGATGATGAGGCGATGGGCGACGGGCGCAGCAAGGCGGGGGAGGTGGGAGAAGGGGCCCGAAGCATAAACGGAGGAGACATGGGGCAAGGGACGGGAGGGCTAAGGGAACAGCTGGGGGACGAACACAGGGGGAGACGGAGGCGGCGGGGGGGAGGTGAAGACGACTGCGAGGCGAAGGGCAAACGGGGACCTGGGGACAAGGAAAGGGATATAGGGTATAGGGTATAGGGTATAGGAGATAGGAGATAGGCTGCGTTCGATTCCGCCCCCAGGAATATGTTGTCCGACGCGATAGTTGGACCAGCGTGCGCATGCGTCGCGCTCACTAACTCCAAGCTTCTCGTCGTGGCAGGCTCCATGCTGGTCGACGCGAAGAAGCTCGACGAGCACTGGCCGACAGCCAAAAAAATGCAGGGCTGGCATCGGGCGAGATCAAATGGCGAGTGTCAACGCCACTCCCTCAAGTCAGAGCCCGGCCGTGGGCCATGGGCCATGGGCCATGGTCCATGGTGTCTCAGATGGCCCGGGCACCTCTGGGGCAAGAAACCCATGAGACGTCTCTTGGAGGGATCCATGCTCTGTCCCTGTGTGGCTTTTTCTCATTGTCCCAAAACCTTTGCACAACCCAACCAGCCCATCCAGAAGCGCGGCTCAGACGAGTTGCCCTGATCAGGAATGCGGAGTAGATTGCAGTGGAATGCATGGTTGGGCAAGACGTCGCACCCCAAGAAGGGGCGGGGATAGATGAGGAGATGGGCGAGGAGGAAGGGGGGGGGAAGCGTGGACAAGAACGAGGTGGAGAAGGAGGAGGAATAGGAGCTGTGAGAGGGGAGGGGGCAGGAGAAGAGAGGAGGGGGGGTGAGCGAATGAGGAGGAGGAGGAGGAGGAGGAGGAGGAGGAGGGAGAGGAGGAGGAGGAGGAGGAGGAGGAGGAGGAAGAGGAGACAAAGGGAAAACAGAGGAGTCAGACGACTCTTGAGTGCCTCGCGGGGTCTCCTCGGAAGTCTCTTGACTCTTGGAACCTTGTTGGAGGCTTCTCGGGGCGTCCGGGGGGCATCTTGGCGAGCGCAAGGCCGCCTTTGAGCGTCTTGGGCGCCTCGGGTATCCTCCTGGGGCGTCTTGGGGGCCTCTTGGAGACCCCTTGGGTCATCTTGATCGGGGCTTTCTTGGGTCTTGGGTTTCTCTCGGAACCCTCATGGGTCCTCTTGAAGTCGCCATGATGCCTTCGATGGCCGTCGGCAGCGACAAGGCGAGAAAGCAAATCACGACGATCTGCCGTTGGTTTCCGACAGATTTTAGCCTGTTGGCGGCCTCCTGGGGAGGCTCTTGGAAGCATCTTTTAGCCTCTTGGCGTCCACCTGGGGCCATCTTGAGGCGCCTTAGGCTACTATCTTGAGCCCTCTTGGGTGTCATCTCGGGCTTTCTGAGGTCCTCTTGGAGCCGTCTGGGGCAAACCCCTCCCCCAAGGGGTAAAATGGGGTTGGATGAGAAAGCTCTCTACGCCACCAACACCCAGAGAGCTGGTGGGTTTGGGCATTTGAGCTCCTCCAGGCCGTGTCGCGTTGAATGCTTCGCGGCGCTCGGGCAAGCTGGCGATGGGCGTCAACTGGGCGGCGCAGCAGCTCGCGGGCTTCGTCCCCAAGGCAGAGGGCGACATGAAGGCTCGCATCTGGGCAGGGCGCGAGGGGGACAAGGAGAATGATGGCAGCGAAAAGGCGGGGGCAGAAAGGGGAGAGCCACCACCCAGAGGATAATGACTACGAGGGGAAAGAGGAGGAGGAGGAGGAGGAGGAGGAGGAGGAGGAGGAGGAGGAGGAGGAGGAGGGGGAGGGGGGGGCCTGGCGACGCCGGCGGCCAGCGGCCGTCGGGGGCCAGAGCGAGGATGGGAAGGAGGCGGCGGGGAGAAAGCCAGCCCTCGATGTCGTCGATCTGCCCCCGCACCCCCCTGTCCAGTCGCCCTTCCCCTCGGGCCCATCTCCTTCTCATCGCCCCCCTGCTCGTATTCGTCCCCTTCCTCCTCATTCTGTTTCATTGCGATCCTTGATCGCGCCCCCCCCCCCCGCCCTCGCCGCCTCGGCGCGCCCCTCCCGGAGGCTCTCGCCGAGAAGATCGAGAGGGATCTTGGTTCCAAGGGCATCGGCGGCAAGGACTCGCCCCGCCCCTCTCTCACCATCGCCACTTTTGCTGGTCCGTCCCATCCCGCTGATCCATCAATGCGTTTCGGTCCTGCTGCTGCGTTTCTCTCCGAGGTCCCCCCTCGCCCTTCCATTTCTCTCCGCGTCGTCATGTTGCGACGACTCTGCCTCCTCCTCCCGCCGCCTCCTCCCCTTTCTTCTTCCTCATCCTCCTCCTCCCGCCCCCCCCCCCCCCCCCTCCTCCTGCGCACTCCGTCCTCTCGCCTGCGCTTCCCCCCCCCCCCCTTGCCCCACCCTCGCCCTCCGTCTCGCCCCGCCGCCTCCGCCGGCAGGAGGGCATCAAACTCCCAGACAACATTGGATTGGTGCTGCAGCGGTTCAAGACGGCGCAGATGCCGCCGAAGCCGAAGCCCCCGGATGCCGCGGCCGCCGCCGCCGCATCATGAGTGGCGAGGGGCACGAGGAGGCGCGGAGGAGGCGAGGAGGCGCGGAGGCGCGGAGGAGGCGAGGAGGCGCTCAGGCGCGGAGGCGAAGAGGCGCGGAAGAGACGAGAAGGCGCTGAGGCGCGGAGGAGGCGCGGCCTCTCGCGAGGAGGCGCGGCAGCGCGGCCTCTCGCGAGCTCGCGAGACGCCGATGCGCGAGGCAGGCTGCGCCTCGCGCAAGGACAGATCGAGCGAGACCATGATGATGGGGCTCGTGGTCTTGAGCAGAAATGAGTTGCTCTTGCGGTGATTTGTCCATGTCCATGTGATTCCAATTTCGCATGCCCGTTCTTTGCCCCCATCTGCCCAACGCTCCTCTTCTCTTTCAACTCGCCCGTCCCAATGCTCCTAATGCCTCGTGCGGGCTTACTCGTTCGGTTCGCTCTCTCCCCCTCCCTCTCTCATCAGTATAGAAGGTAGAAGTATTCGTGTTATTACTTATTTGTTTCTCTCTCTCTCTCTCTCTCTCTCTCTCTCTCTCTCGCTCTCTCTCTCTCTCTCTATATATATACATGTAGTTGTGTAGCTCCCCTTTTCTCTCTCTCTCTCTCTCTCTCTCTCTCTCTCTCTCTTTCTGTCTAGCGCTGCCTATGCCCTATGCCTGCCCACTGCCTATGTTGTCAAGTTGTTTTTTCTCCGCGTGGATTTCGATGCATCGCGCGCGATGCACTGTGGCGGTCAATTCCAGCGACCAGAATGCTGAGCTTAACATTGGGCGTTCACCATTGGGCTCTCGATTAACATAGGAGGTATATACATACATATATATATGTATGTATACACACACCAAATACATAAATCTAACAATGCAGGGCGCAGCGCGCGCGCAATGCACCTTGCGCGCCTGCTCATATATATACCACGTTGAGATGATCGCTTCTGGTGGTCAGGACATTGAATTCCACGGGGGGGGGGCATTTGTTGTCCGATACTACATGTGAGGTCATTTATAACACCCATGCAAGACGCATCGTGCGCGCGCACGATGCATCTTGCATGCGTTTCCGTGTATGCCACGTTGGGATGATCGTTTCGTGCGGCCGATGGGTTTCCCCCCGCGGGTTCCTTGATTTAACGTGGGCAGAATTATATGTAACCCATGCAGGCTGCAGCGCGGGCGCGCGCGATGCAGTTTGCATGCATCCTAGCGTATTCCACGTTGGGATGTGCGCTTCTGGTTGCCAGAGTCTTGACTTTGACGTTGGGTTTTCATTATGTGTGTTCCGATTCCGTTTGCGGGAAATGTGCATCAACAGCCATGCAGGACGCATCGCGCGCGCGCGAGCGATGCAGTTTGCATGCATGTTTAGATATCCATAATTCAGATGGTCGGTTCTGGTGACCAAACAATTAGGATTCACATCAGGTTTTCTCCATCGGGTTTTCGATTTAACATCGGAGGTGCGTGCGTCAAGCCATGCGCCATGCAAGATGCATCACGCGCGCTCGCACGATGCATCCTGCATGCGTTTTCATGTTTTGGCGTTGAGATGTTCGCGTCTTGCAAGCAGAAATCTGAATGCCACCGCGTGTTTTCCTTACTGGACTCCCGCGGCTGAGAACTTAAACGTTTCGCAAAGTCCTAATGGGATCGTCTCGGCGTGCATCGCCAACATTAAAAAAAAAACACGGGTGCTCCTCATCGTCGTCTGAATGGTGAAATGCGCAGTGGCAGCGCGTTGCTCATGGCATTTCGTTGGGAAACCCCTGCCCCGAGCTTCTTCGAATCCCACCCTCCCTGGAAACCGCTCCTGCGGAGTGTCCACGCGTGTCCTCAAGTCACCATACAGTGAGAACAAGCGCCAGTCCGTTCCAAAAACAGCTTCTCAGAAATCGCCATGTCGAAAACGTATTTATTGGATTTTCCGGCGCGCATCCCTCGTTACTACGTTCGGCGGGGACCAGATCATTGCGCTGCAGGTGCCGTCGCACCTGGACGGGCCCGAGGTTCTGGCGAGGCAGATTCCATCGTGGCTCGTGCAGGGCAGCACGGCGGTGGATGAGCTGGCTGGCGCTGCAACCAGCCGCGCCCGCGCGGCGCCCGCCGAGCGCACGCGGGTGCTCGACGCTGAGAGGAGGGCGGCCCTGGTGAGGCGCAGGCCCCTGCGGGCCGCCCTAGAGGTGCTGCAGGCCGAGGGCCCCGCCAAAACGGGCCAGGCCCGCCCGGCTAGTGTTCCTTCTCCCCCGCCCCCTCCTCGTCCTCCCCCTCCTGCCCCTAGCTGCCGGTTCAGACGTGCGCAGCGCGCGGGCAGCCCGCTCCATGGTTGGAAACTTTCCCTTTCAGGAGCGAGGATACTGTACCTCACTTCCCCCTCTTGCAGGAGGCATACTGCATGCATGAAAAGAGTTGGGAGGTTTCTGGCAGCTGTACTGACGATGAGAGTGTGCACATACAACCCGTTGTCAGCATCACACGAGAGGCACGAAGATATATCCAGTGAGTTGGGATCGTGGGACGCGGTGCTGGTATCTGGTACATGCCAAATTGCACAGCCCGACCATGGGGCGCAGCAGCATGCACACGCGCGACACTGGGGAGTACACTTTGGGAAGAAGAAGGGAAAGCTAGTGTCGGACGCATGCGGGGTCACGATTCTGGTGCGCAATCGGATACCTAGTCGAGCACTGCACACTGTATATGTACCTCCAGAGCAAATACGAGGGCGGGTGGGCGGCATTCGTATTCAGACGAATGAAGTTGACTTCGTGGCCTTCTGTATCTATCTCGCCCCGATGAGCGATGCGAAGCGCGCACTGGTCGCGGAAAAGGTATCCCGGTGGATAGACCAGCAGTTGGACGTACTGGGGGTGAGATGTGCTATTATAATAGGAGGGGACGTGAATAGTGGACTAGGAATACATAGAGATGACGACGGTACCATGCAGAGGACAAGAAGCCCGACCCTAGGAGGAAAGAGCCTTTGTTGCGAGAACGAGGATGGTAGGGCATACAGAGAGTTCTGCTACAAGAACGGACTGGCAGTGGCAACTACTTTCTACGAACATGGACCCACCTTCCATGGCCCCAAGGGGCAAGAGTCACATATTGATCACGTGGCTGTCCCCATCGGGGCCATCCCGCTTGTCTCTCAGTGCAGCTGCCTGTATAGAGCAGCAAAAAGACTCCAGATGATCCTAGATAGAAGGTTCAGGGGCCACATCCCGATAGGTATACACGTGGAGATGTCCATCACCAACCACGGGTACCCGACAGGTGACAATGGCAGGATAGATCGGGGGTGCTTGATGAGGTGCTTGCAGAAAGGCGACAGAAGAGAAGAGCTGTTCACTAAGATAGACGAACAGATAAAACAGGTTCCTATAGATATCTGGGAACAGCTGTATTCCAAGAAGTCCCCTGATTTCGTACGGAAAAAGTACGCGGAGTGTGTGAATGCGGCATTGAATGGCACGTTCAAGCAGGGAGCGCGCAGCAATGACAGCACATACAGCATGATGCGTACGAGAAGGATGCAGTTATTGGAGGAGAGGAGGCAGCACAGAGAAGGACTACACGAGGATGGCACAGAGGATAGCAGGACAAAGGTGGAGGAAAATTAAAAAGAGCGACAGCAGCACTGAAGGAACTCAGGGAAGCACACGTAGCTGCAGAGCGAGAAGGTATCGTTCGAGAGATCTGGGAGGCATACAAAGAGAACAGATTCGCCGACATGCATAGACTAAGGGTAGAGCATCAGCGGAACGGGCGGGGGCCAAAGAAGAGATTCTACTTCAGCCACCGTTGTCACTGGTCAGGAGAGCAGTGGAGAGAGGAGCTAGGTCGTGATCCGCATGAGGGAGGGCTTGCGTGCACCCCGCTCGATTGGGAACAGACTAGGCAGGACTATGCGAACGACTGCGAGCTGGACGATGGTGACTTCCCATTCCTCCCCTCGGACGGTGATTTAAATCAGAGTGCAGAAAGATTTGTGGGCCATGAAAACGTACTGCAGAAAGGCAAAAAAACGAGCATATCCAGAATGGGGTCTCCCTGTTGAAATCGCGTGGATGCCGATTGAGCCAAATATTAACATGTCTGGACCAACCGAGAAAACAAAGAGACTAGAAGCAAAAAGGATTAGAGAAGCAGAGAAAGAGGAAGACGAATATGAGATTGAGAAGCACAGCGCGCACTTCATCCTAGCTAAGGGAAGAAAGATCCTGCAGAAGTTAGGTTGGAACCCAGGTGAAACAGTAGGAGCACGTCAGCGAGCAGAGGGAGCGCCAGCACAAGAAGTTATTGAGGACCCACATTGGCAGTTTGGCAGAACGGAACTATCGGGAGTGGGAATGCCTTTATTTAAAGAAGTAGAGTACGAAGCACCGAAGATGTCGCTGAAGATTATGGAGCACTTCAGACAATGCCAGACTATGCCGCTAGACATGCTACGATCGCACAGCTTTGCAGCAGAGAAAGCGAATACTAAGATAGGAATAGTGGGGAAGCGCATCATGCACGCATTCTGCGCAGCTGGCATGGCATGGCACAGTGGGATACACAGAAGAGCGTTGCACATTGCCCGACCTCACTTTGCACACGGGGGGCTAGCGCATAGGTCACGGGAAAATGCAGTGCTGGTATTGCTGACCACGAAGTGGAGATGTGAGCAGGCAGGGAGATCGTTTACCATGAACAACTTTGACTGCACCAACGCATCTGCGTCGACCGACAGAGCGTTACTCCGGGAACAAATAGATCGCACCACCGAGGGGTATGACATCCCGTATGCATACGGAGCGCTGGAGCACACTGCTTTGTCCCTACAGGCAGCCGACGAAAGAGTTGACCTGAAAAGCAGCAAAGGAGCCCAGATGGGCTTCACGCTGGCGCCGCGTGATTTTAACGATAGCTGCAACCCAATCGTCACAGGCTGGCTAGAGGGAGAGAGAAAACAGGAAGGACAGCAGGTGAACGACACTCAGCACCCCATAAACGAGCAGTACTACGACTTGAGCATTAGCACCTTCATGGATGATATCACAAAAAAATAACGATGCTACCTTTCGCAGCAAGAAAAGAGGAAGTGGTAGAACAGCTGAACCTGGTAAGTGGTAGACTTGAGGAGGCACTAACAGCAGGAAGCTGGCGGCCCAACCCTGACAAGACAAACCACCTCCTAGTTTTACGAGGTGAACGAAGCTACCAAAGCACTCGGGCACTGAGAAACAGACGAGTGGACTCAGGGGAGAGGCCTTGCGAGAGATGAGAGTGTTGGGGCCCTACATACCTTCGGACCAGGGACTAGGAAACGAGATAAGGAGACGCTGCGACGCAACGAGAGCAGCATGGAGACAGTGTAGCCCGTTCTGGTCGTCCAAGACCTCGAAGGCCATCAAGCGCAGCATGTTCATGGCATGTATTGTGGGTGCAGCATTGAGTGGGCTATCATGGTTAGTGATAAGTAAAAAGTACACTGACACGACCGACGCTATACTGTGTTAGTTACTCAGGTACTTGCCGAGGGGAAAGAATTGTTGGACTGACGAGCAGGGAAGGAAGAGGACAACGACGATGGAGGAGGTGTTCAGGGAATGGAGGATCAACAGGAGCGCAGGCGAGCTCAGAGTCAGAAGGCTAAAGTGGTACAAGCGCTGGTCGCAATTCCAGAACGACCATGAGGCAGTCATAGCAGCAGTATTCGGCACGTCTAAGAGTGACCAGAGCATGGGGATAAAGCGCACCAATGAGCACAATAACATTACCCAGCCCACACCGTGGGCCAAGCAGTATTTGGAGGACATGCGCTACCTTGCGAATCATGACGACGAGTTTAAGGAGTGGTACGATAAACGGCCGATCGACATGAGTTTATTTACAGATGGAACCGAAGAAAAAGAGAGGCGGCTTAAGATTGACCCTTCAGTGTTGAATAGCATAGCAAGAGAATGGAAGCAAAGTAGACCACAAACAGAAACCAAAGAGCCCGAAGAGTTAAACCAAGCAGAACTGGATATAAGATTTTGGTGTGACTATAAGAGCGTGAACTCGGAGGGGACAGACGCTGCATGTGGATGTAGATTTCGGACAGCAGCGGCACTGGCAGCACGCAGGAGAGCGCAGCACAATATAGAGCCGCTCATACCCAAGCTTGTAATCACGAATCAGTGCCCGTGGTGCAGATCGATCTTTCCCAGTAAGAGAGTGGCAACAGACCATGCAGCAAGGGCGGCAGGGGGGCGGGCATCTGCTACATTGTTTTTTTCCGAAGTGAGAGCACAAGCTGATAGAGGAGAAAGAGAGCGAGCTGCTATGTAGTGTTTACCAGTATCAAGCTAGCAGTTCCGACGACTTCCAGACACACGTCACGCGCCACCATTCTGGACCACACACAGTACGATTTGGCAGAGATGAGGGCGTCGTGGGCGTCGGCGAAGAAGAAGGGGGCGGTGGAAGGAGCCAGCGGAGCGGACAGCAGCAGTGGGGGCCAGCAGCTACCTGTGAAAGGAGGAGGTGGCAGGGGCAGAGGGCACAAGCAAGTGAGAACAGACAACGTCGCCGCAGCCCCAGAACTTCAGCAAGCCTTGGTCACTGTCCAGAAGCTAACCCTCCGCGTCGCAGCAGAGCAGAGAGACATGGCCAACATATGCACCGAGTTCTGGACCCTCCCTCGCACAGCCACAGTCGTGCGAGAAGGCTTCGAGGCTGGACAGGGGTACCACCAGGCTGTCAAGGAAGCGGGAAAGGGACACAAGCTGCCCCCCCCCCCCCCCCCCCCCCCCCCCACACACACACACACACACACACACACACACATACACACACACACACACACACACACACACACACACACGCACACACACACACACCACCACGTGCACATAGCGGCGGGGGTGGTCGGGGCGATGCACGACGCGTCCGGGGGCGAGGGGACCGAGGGAGAAGCCAAGAAAGTACTCGCGCCTTGGATGGAAGCAGCAGGGCCAGAGGAGCACGGGAAAGCATACGTGGACGAATTTTTCAGGATGTTCCGTTTGAGGGAGTGCTACAGCCCAGACGGAGCGCCAGAGCAGGAGCGCAAGGCAAAATTTCAGTACTCGCTCAACATGAGCCCCGACCTCAGGACGGTGACCGACCTGACCAAGGGACCCCCAGCTCAAGTGCCCACGGTAGACATGAGATCCTTCTAGAGCGCCTTCACCCTGGGGCTGATCAAAGCGGGGGGAACCAAGCCGACGGGAGCAGGGCCCAGGACGGAGTTGGAGAGGACAGTGGAGCGCCAGCTGAGGAATTTCCAGAGAGTGCGATACAGCACGCACGTGCACGAGCCCGTGATCCTCGGAAGCTCGCGGATCTCTACAAGATGCGGGACAACGGGGTGCAGAGAGTCGGGCAGCTAGTCAGAGCAGTAGAATTCGTTAGGCGCCAGATGTCCCAACAGTTGCAATAGACGCATTTAAGTGGGCAGTATTTTTTCACTGAAGACGCACAGCACCATAGTAAAGGAGAGAGAAGGAGAGATGTTGTTGAGCGTAGCCGTCTCGATCGGGCTGTTGCAGGGGGACAGCACAGAGCAGCTGATATTGCGATTGCTTGCGCTGCTGTGAGCCATGGCGACCGCACCAGCATCTGCCACGGGTACGGCCGCAGCGAAGGCTGCGCCAGCTATTGCCACGGGCGCAGACGCAGTGCCAGTACCTCGCCAGCCGACAGGACCCCCTCCTGGTCCTCCTGGTCCGATTCGCTCGAAGGCAGCACCGACCCGCAGGAATCAGAATGGCGACCTGGGGAGCGTGCACGCAGCTCAGCAGACCCACCTCTCGACGGGCCGCATCCTGCGCGACCACTATTCCATCATCCTGGGGCAGTGCAGCATGGTGAACAGCCAGCTCAGTTACATCCAGCTCCAGAGGGATAATATCATGAACCCAGTCGTGAATGACACGCACCTTGAGGCCGACCGTGTCACCACGAGGCGCAACCTAGACAGTCAGATAAGCTACCTGACTGACGAGCTGGAGCGTCTGCATGAGTGCATCAGGGTGCTGGATGAATCTGACTACGGCGTGCAGCGTTTCGACTGGGAGATATCGAGACCGAGCGGGGGCAGCGAGAGGGACGAGGGGCAGTAGTGCCAGCGTGTCAGCATGTCTTGCTTCCCCTTCCCTCCGTGAGCTGCTGCTGCCGCTCGCCCCGCCCCCCCCCCCCCCCCCCCCTCCCCCGCATCCGCCCGTCCCTTACGACATCCACGGGCTGCTGCTGTATAAGCACAGCCAGCAGGACAGCCCTGGACGCGGGGGGAGGGGGTCAGCCACAGTCAGTGAATATTGAGTTTGTTCCCAACCATCCTGTGGTGTTGGGTCCTCGTTTTGAAGAGACGGTGCCCCGCGTTCCCCTCCTCCTTCCTCCTCCCCCTCCTCCCTCCTCCCCCTCCTTGCCTCTGCTCTCGGCACACCTCTCACGCGTTCGTCATAGGGAGCTCCACCCCCCAAGGCCCCATAGGGAGCTCCACCGAAGGCCCCAGTGGGGGTGTTCGCATGCGGTTCCCCCACCCAGGGCAGCGTTTCGTGGCCCCATAGGGAGCTCCACCGAAGGCCCCAGTGGGGGTGTTCGCATGCGGTTCCCCCACCCAGGGCAGCGTTTCGTGGCCCCATAGGGAGCTCCACCGAAGGCCCCAGTGGGGGTGTTCGCATGCGGTTCCCCCACCCAGGGCAGCGTTTCGTAGCCCCATAGGGAGCTCCACCGAAGGCCCCAGTGGGGGTGTTCGCATGCGGTTCCCCCACCCAGGGCAGCGTTTCGTGGCCCCATAGGGAGCTCCACCGAAGGCCCCAGTGGGGGTGTTCGCATGCGGTTCCCCCACCCAGGGCAGCGTTTCGTAGCCCCATAGGGAGCTCCACCGAAGGCCCCAGTGGGGGTGTTCGCATGCGGTTCCCCCACCCAGGGCAGCGTTTCGTAGCCCCATAGGGAGCTCCACCGAAGGCCCCAGTGGGGGTGTTCGCATGCGGTTCCCCCACCCAGGGCAGCGTTTCGTGGCCCCATAGGGAGCTCCACCGAAGGCCCCAGTGGGGGTGTTCGCATGCGGTTCCCCCACCCAGGGCAGCGTTTCGTAGCCCCATAGGGAGCTCCACCGAAGGCCCCAGTGGGGGTGTTCGCATGCGGTTCCCCCACCCAGGGCAGCGTTTCGTGGCCCCATAGGGAGCTCCACCGAAGGCCCCAGTGGGGGTGTTCGCATGCGGTTCCCCCACCCAGGGCAGCGTTTCGTAGCCCCATAGGGAGCTCCACCGAAGGCCCCAGTGGGGGTGTTCGCATGCGGTTCCCCCACCCAGGGCAGCGTTTCGTGGCCCCATAGGGAGCTCCACCGAAGGCCCCAGTGGGGGTGTTCGCATGCGGTTCCCCCACCCAGGGCAGCGTTTCGTGGCCCCATAGGGAGCTCCACCGAAGGCCCCAGTGGGGGTGTTCGCATGCGGTTCCCCCACCCAGGGCAGCGTTTCGTGGCCCCATAGGGAGCTCCACCGAAGGCCCCAGTGGGGGTGTTCGCATGCGGTTCCCCCACCCAGGGCAGCGCTTCGTAGCCCCATAGGGAGCTCCACCGAAGGCCCCAGTGGGGGTGTTCGCATGCGGTTCCCCCACCCAGGGCAGCGTTTCGTGGCCCCATAGGGAGCTCCACCGAAGGCCCCAGTGGGGGTGTTCGCATGCGGTTCCCCACCCAGGGCAGCGTTTCGTGGCCCCATAGGGAGCTCCACCGAAGGCCCCAGTGGGGGTGTTCGCATGCGGTTCCCCCACCCAGGGCAGCGTTTCGTCCCCCACCCAGGGCAGCGTTTCGTGGCCCCATAGGGAGCTCCACCGAAGGCCCCAGTGGGGGTGTTCGCATGCGGTTCCCCCACCCAGGGCAGCGTTTCGTGGCCCCATAGGGAGCTCCACCGAAGGCCCCAGTGGGGGTGTTCGCATGCGGTTCCCCCGCCCAGGGCAGCGTTTCGTGGCCCCATAGGGAGCTCCACCGAAGGCCCCAGTGGGGGGTTCGCATGCGGTTCCCCCACCCAGGGCAGCGTTTCGTAGCCCCATAGGGAGCTCCACCGAAGGCCCCAGTGGGGGTGTTCGCATGCGGTTCCCCCACCCAGGGCACCGTTTCGTGGCCCCATAGGGAGCTCCACCGAAGGCCCCAGTGGGGGTGTTCGCATGCGGTTCCCCCACCCAGGGCAGCGTTTCGTGGCCCCATAGGGAGCTCCACCGAAGGCCCCAGTGGGGGTGTTCGCATGCGGTTCCCCCACCCAGGGCAGCGTTTCGTAGCCCCATAGGGAGAGATCGCAAGAGCGAAGGCCCCGCCCCGGTGGCGCAGTCCGCATGCGGTTCCCCCATCCAAGGCAGCGCTTCGTGGCCCCATATGGAGCCCCACCGAAAGCGGCACCCACAACGCGTTACCAACAATTGCTTATGGTTGGGTCTTTCGCCAGGATAATTTCTTTTTTTTGTTCCTCCCAGGCTTCACGAGGCCAGAGGTTCAGCAGCACGGGGTGTGCGGCTCGCCCCATGAAGCCCCCCCCCCCCCCACACACACCCACCCCACACCCACCCCACCCCCCCCACCCCACCACCCCCCGAGTTCTGATGTATAAAATCTGCGACGGGAGCCTCTGCCGAAGCGGCAGCGCTTGCAGCACGAGGCCGCGGCGTTCGCCGTGGGCGGCGGGGGGGGGGGGGCAGGCAAAGGCCCCATCCTTGTTTGCTTCCATATCTTTCCTAGGGGTCCGACGTGCTGCAAGCGGATCGGACATGGCCCCCGACGGCTCCACCACCACCACCACCTCCTGCCCCTCATGCGCTTGCACGCTTTGCGACCCCGCGCGTCCTGGCCGAGGATGGGCGCGTGCGTGGCTTAAAAGCGAACGTGTGCCTCTTGAGGCTGTCGACGGTAAGGTGCTGCGGTTCCTTCGGGGACGACGTTTACACATCGCTGGAGGTTGGGCCCACCCCTCGCACGCTCTGTACTTTCATGAGGTACTTCGATTGCGATTATGTCGCACACGTGGCTTCTACGGCCAAGACCAGCTCAGATGTCTAGCAGAGCCATGCGTTTTACCCATATCGGGGACGCGCCGCGAGCATCTTGGTATAATGTTTCGTGGCGAGTTCCCCAAAACCTGAGCTCCGCTTGCGTCGTTCTTCTGATGGTGGAAATCTGGGAAATCCTCCTGCTCCTCATTATCCTGTTTTTCCTCCTCCTATTCCTCCTCCTCCTCTTTGATTCTTTTTCGCTCCAAAGAGTTCTTCCCTATCGCACCCCGAGGCCCGTCGGAAGGGCCGTCTGGCCGTTTTGTTTGAGACTCCCTCACCATCCATGGTATTGCAGCGTATGGCAACAACTGCACAGATGGAGGGCGGGCCGCTTCCAGCGCCACGCACCTTCCTTATACAAGTCTGCAAGAGCTGCATGGACTGAAAGCGGGCCGTTTTCAACATGTGATTCTCGCCGTTGGGCCGCACGCACTCGTCAAACAAATTGCAAGAACTTCACGGGTTGAGAGCGGCTCCTTTTCAACATGCGTACCCATCAGCGCTGCGCAACTGCGTTCTAAAACAGTGCAACCGTCGCACTGATTCCAAGGGATAGCGCAGCAAAGGTGCTGTTTTGGAACGATTCGGGATTGTCCGGGCGCAACAGTCACGTTGATTCGTGGTGTTGAAGTCCCAGGAAAGGCATTTTGGAACGATTCAGGATCGTCAAGACGCAGCAGTCAGGTCGAGTCGTGGCGTTGGAGTTACGAGAACGGTGTTCTGGCACGCGTCAGAATCGGTTCTTCAGTGAAAATATAGCTTTGCAGGGGCATATGAAGAGCGAGTTTGGAAGGTGGTGACTTTGAATATCGCTTATGGGTCTTGGGTTTGCACAGGTATTCCTCCTCCTCCGTCTCCTCCTCCTTTTCCTCCTTCCCTGCCTCCTCCTCCTCCTCCTCTTCCTCCTCCTCCTCCTCAGCGACCATGTCGGCGACGGTTCTGCTGGTATGTCTCCAGCCGCGAAGCGTCAGGGCTCGAGTTGCTTTTAGCCGTGGCGACGACGGAAATGTCCCCATGGTTTACAATGTGACATTTACGCCCGAATCTCACGTGACCTCGAGGGTGGCCGTCGTCGTCGTCGTCGTCGTCGTCCTTGTCCTCGCCGTCGTACTCGTCGTCTTTGTCCTCCTCGCCGTCGACGGCAGTTGCTGCGGCCGCACGCGAGCGCGCGCGCGGGTACCCTGGCGGGGACCTTGGAGGCACCGCGCTGGCCGCGGCCGTCGCCGCCGTCGCGTTGTTGTTCCACTTTCGAAGATCAGGGTTAAAAGCTTGATACGGTTCTTGAATTTTCGGGGGTGGTGCCCGGTGCGGCTGGATGCGGTTCAAGATTTGGCGCGCGCTGATTCCAGCAGGGGTCCAGGGTCCAGGTCTGCCATTGCTAAAGATTCTGGCTGGTGGATGACAAGTGGCAAGATTCTGGGATGGTGATGACCTGTCCTATATTTCTATTGCCTTTTCGGGCTACGGGGGCCAGTCATGCCGGTTCCACGGCTTTCACACAAACAATCTTGGGCGAAACGCCCGCCCCGTCGTCGAATGGCCCAGACAGTCGGAGGGCGCCAGGAATAGGGCCCAGGGTTTTCACTGTTGAGAACAATGCAAGGTTCCGTTTGGTTTCGTTGAGTTGTGATGAATGTTGTTTTCACCAGTTCCGCATCGCCGACGGAGTCCCGAAGGTGCCCGACTCATGTCAAACGCCGCCTCCGGCTTCTGCCATGGCGCGAAAGCCATTGCATGGCTCGGCTTGAAGGAGTGAGGCTTCATTATGCCTTTCGTTGCATTGGGGCCACGGGGCGGTTCTTCGTCGCCGCGGCTGGATCTGAAGCCAAATAGCCCTGTATCCCAATCAATTCACGCAGATAGGATACCCAAGCAAGTTTTGTTGATCAGGGCAATGCGGAGCTTGCGCTGCGGGGTCGCCTCGGAAAGCTGCTCGGGCCATGCGGGGCCTCAATGGGGGGCTGAAGAAAGCCTTGGCCGACGTTGCCGCCCAGGGCCGCCTTGGCACGCTCTGTCGGGGACCTCTATGGGGGCATCTGGCGTCGCAGAACCTGCGGGCGCGGACCGCGCGCGCCCCGCACTGTCACCCGCCGCGCGCGTTTCCATTCCTATCTCCCCCCCTTCCCCCCAGATTCCCACTTCCCCAACTTTGGCCGACTCGACCTCTCTCGCTCTTTCGCCCGCCCGCCCGCCCCGCCCGCTTCGCGCTCGATGTTACACACTCTTGGCACAGTTCGGCCACCCTGCCCTGCGCTTTCAGCCTCTTCGTCTACCCGCGAACTTCGGCCCCTCGACAAATTTATCTGTCCTAACCTCCTCGTCGTCGCCTTGGTTTCGGACATGTTCTTCCAGGAAATCCGGGCGAACCGTTCACTTGTCTGTCGCTTCGGACCGACCTTCCTGTTCCGAGCGAACTTCCGAACCTGATTCGGAAAGTGCTTGGAAGAAGCGCCACGCGGTTCGCCGCAGTCGAGGTTCCATTCCGCCCAGCCATGTAAAACTTCAAGTGGGGGGGGGGGCAAGCCCGAAGCTGTCCGCCCCACGTTTACACAGTTCCACTCTCGACACATTGAACCGGACTCCGCGCGCCGAGAAGGGCACCTCCGATCTACGCCGCACCAGCATGTCAAGCAATGAACAGAAGCCGCTTGTCACGTTGTGCACCCCATGTGGCAGGCCACAGGGAACGATTGTGATGGCGGTCTTCAGCACATCAAGCCACCAGGGGGGCCTCTTGGAGGCCTGTTGGGGGCCTTTTGTAGTTTCGTGGGGGCCTTTTGGGGAGCCTACGTACAGGGAGTTTACTGGCGTGGGGCGAGCTGTGAGCAGAGGGCGCCTGGGGCCAGTTTGAGTTTCCCCTCGCGGGGTCGCTTGGGGAGCATAGTTGAGCCGTTTATGGAGCTTGGAGGCTGTAGTGGGGCGATGTTTGAGGTTTCTTGGGCCGCCGAAGACGTTCCCAGAACCGACCAGGCGCGCAGTATAAAATCATAAAGACGATCGCACTTTGGCTGGCCAGGCCCCACAGAGCTGCCAAAACCGCTGTCTGCCAAAACCGCTGTTTCACAGAAAGACAAAAAAGAGACCATTCGTCTTCCCGGATGTTGTTTTTTGGGGTCCCCAGCAAAGTTCCCGAGGATTCGAGAAAACCACATGATCGACCCCGCGAGCGCGCACAAGCGTTTGTCAGATCCCAGAAGCTTGTGGTCTGGGTTATCTCGCTTCACGATTGGGGCATTCGTTGCGGAATGTGCCCAGAAGGCTTCAGACCGTGATGAGAGTGGCGGCGATACCCATGACCAGGCCTCAGGTGGTGTAGCACCAGTTTCCAGACCTTGGATTCCTTCTTCAATATTTTCACCGTACTAGAACATGGAGGACACCCAGGTAGGCCTGGAGACGCTCCACCCCGTGCCTGCAGCGCGGCGGCGGATTTCCTGACTAACGAGGTCAAGCTGAGCCCGGAATTTCTGGGCCGGGCCCAGCTCGTGGGCGCCCTCTCCAGCTTTGCGGGAATCGCCCTGTACAATGGAGCTTTGTCAGCGGTCCCGATCAAGACGTACATGTTCTGGGTGAACATCGTTGCCGTCGCGATCGGATTTCTACCCCTGCTGCTCATCTCGGCGGCTAGCCCACGGGGGGAAGTGATAGGGGGCAGGTCTTCTCAGAACGCGGCAGGGTTGCTTAGAAGCCCTCCAGCCTTTTGAGAAGTTGTCTAAGCTTTGTCCGAAGACACAGACGGGTTCTCATAAGACGTGAGGGCTTCTGGGAAGCCCCGCCGCCGTCTAAAACGGCCTGCCCCCTCTCACTTCCCCCTTGGACTCGCCACCGAGTATCACACGGATGAATTTGGTGCTGGGCATCCCAGATGAGGCATTCGTGCTTGGCGACGACGTCATTCAGACAGTGGCCGGAGAGCTGGCGCACATGCCGATTCTGGTGTTGGCAGCCCGCATTTGCCCACCCGGGGTTGAGGCCACCTTGTTCGCCTTCCTGATGGCGGTATTGAATCTGTCAGGCTTCTGCGCCACCTTCCTCGGATCCATTTTGACAGACCTCTTCCACGTCACGGAGAGTTGCGACCAATTGCGGACCCTACCCTTGCGGATCCCAGCGGCATTGCACCCCTCAGCTGGGGCTCACTTGGCTGCAGGCATCCTTTAAGTCTGAACCCCAGCCGGCGTTTCAGAAAGCCGACCTGCAGATGCAATCAGGGATTACTAAAGATGTCCCTTGCCCTAGGTGTCCCCAGCATTGCGGTCCATCTTGAGCCCGTTGGACCCTTTGGGCCTCGCAGGGGGTGCCTTGGAGGCCGTGGAGACCTCCTTGGAAATCCTGTGGACGCCTTGGGCTAGAGACACTACTGGCAACATCCGAAATTAGGTTTCACATGTGAGGCATTTAGACAAGGGCTTCGCCTTTGAGAATCGAAGGAGTCGATACCTCTTCCTCGGCGGAAGGCGGTGAAAGCAGAACGAGGCCGCCTCCGCCGGCGGAAGCTCGGCACGGAGGCCGGCGGAAGTCAAAGTCGGTCCCCCAGGAGATGGCCAGGTGTTTGGCCCCTGGGTGTGTGGAGCCCACCGTGTGGCTGCCCAGGAGAGCGACTTCCAGAACCTGGCCGTGCTCACCCTCGTCTGCAACGTGAGCGGCCTGCTCCCGCTCGCCCTCCTCGGCCTTGTGCCCGAGGCCAGCGCCGGGGAGGAGGCCTCAGACGCCTCGGGAGCACGCAGGGCGTGAGGCCGCGGCCGGCCCGTCCGAGCGCGGTACCAGTGGCGGCCAGGGCGTCAACTGCAGGCAGGAATGTCTCGTCGTGCTTCTCCTCCTCCTCCTCCTCCTCCTCCTCCTCCTCCTCCTCCTCCTCCTCCTCCTCCTCCTCCCCCTCCCAGCGACGCGTCGGCACAAGCTCCTTGTCGGTAACCAGGCGACTGGAGATCGCCGCACATGCAAGGTCTCTCGTACAGGTTCCCTCCTCCTCCCTTTTCTTGACGTCGTTGCGCGGACCTTATGCGCCAGCATGTGGCGTTCTGGAAGCTGTCGCGTGCAAGACAGGAAGCAAAGCAAGGCAAACCACAACTTGTCTCAAGGTACCTGGCGGGCGCCGCGGAGCAGCTGGTAAGAGAAGATCGGCGGAACAGCGTTGAGCAGGAAGTAGGCGCCCGCATGGCACGTAAGGCTAGCAAGTACCTTAGTGTGTCTCCTGCACCTCTTCCTCTTCACCCCCAAGTAAGGCCTTTCCCGAATATAGTAGGTACACGCTGTCTCCGATTTTAAAGTAAGAAGCGTGGCTGTGATTGCCAGAGAATACCTACCATTTGGGCCCGCCCTGGGGTCCCGAAGTGAGAGAAGAAGGGAGATCCAATGAGAAAAATAAGTTATGAGAGGCAAAGCTTGTGTTAAAAAAAGCGTCGGGTGACAGGATGGCCTGTGTGGAAGAGCGTGGTGACAGCCAAACAGGCAAATAATTGGACGAATCGAGCTTGAGAAACAGGAAATATGGGCACAGACCATGAGTGTTGTGCCATGGCACTGAGTATAATGATGCGTGCTGCCTTGAGCAAGAGTAGGACGAGAGGCAAATTGTGTAAAACTGCATTGGGTAGCTACCACTTCGAAGGTTGGCCTGTTAGGTTGGCCTGTACGGAGAATGCCTGGTGTACAAGGCTGGCACATGTTAAAACAGTTGGCTTGCTGTAAGCAGTGCCTAGGGCAGGCGAATTCAACATAGTGCAATCCTTGGGCTGCGACCCTTGTGGTGTGGAACGGTCCACCTTCTCCCCTCCATCGTAACCCAGCCCCGACCCATCAGTCCACTGGTAACATCGCAATAGCTGGCTCCTTGAGCTACAGTAAGGTGGGGGGCAAGTTGAAAAGCGGCGCCGGGTGGTTGCCAAAGGTAAGGCTGGCCTGTTAGGATGACCTGTGATGTAGAGTGTGGCGGCACGCAGACAGGTAAACTGGAAGACGAAGTGAGTCAGAGAAGCAGAAGGTACTATGACACGAAATGCAATACAATGATGGGATGCGTGTTGTCTTGAGCAAGAGTAACACGGGTGACAAACTATATAAAGAGGCGTGGGGTAGTTGCCATTGGTAAGCCGGGCCCTTTCGGTTGGCATGTGCGGAAGAAGCTTGGTGCACGAGGCCAGTTTCAGCAATTCTGGTTTGCTGTGAGCAATGCTTAGCGTGGACGAGAAAGAGCACAGTGCAACCCTTGGGCTGCGACCGTTGTGTGTGGAGCGCCCCCCCCTCCTCCCCACCTTGAGTAATCCCCTCTGGTCCAAATGCTTGTGCTGCACGCTACACTTAGAGGCGGCAGAGATGCGCAGGCGACTGTAGGAGGTAGATATATGAGGGCCCGAACGCAGGAGAGCAAGGCGAGAGGCAACATGTATCACATGGCGTTGGGCGGCTGCCACGGCTAAGGCTGGCCCGTTAGGCTGGCTTGTACGGAAGATGCTCGGCGTACGAGGCTAGTGAATATTGGCATGTTGCGGGCTTGCTGTAAACAGCGCCTGGGATAGGCGAGAAAGAGCACAGCGCAGACCTTGGGCTGCGACCCTTGCGGTACGGAGCGGTCCTCCCCCCCCCCTCTTCATGTAACCCATTCCCATGATGGAACCGTGCTTGGATTAGGCGCGAAAAAGCAAATGCAACGCTTGGGCTGCGACCCAGGCGGGAACAGGAATGGAACAAGCAGCGCTGCACAAAGGTCACGCGATGCACCAGGCATTGTTTACAGCTGCTTGCTGTAAACAATGCCTGGTGCATGCGAAAAAAAAGCAGCGTGCAACCCGTGGGCTGCGACCCTTGCGGCGTGGAGCGGGAGTAAAGCTATCAGCAACGATGGGTAAGAGGTGGGTGAGAAAGGTCCGCGTGCAACCGACAGAGTGGGGAGCAGGAGCCCTGCGCATCCGAGGGGCGCCCAGGGTAGATGTTGTCCTCAACAGTCGGCACGGTACGGTCCCCTGGGGCGAGGGGAAGGCAAGCAGTCACGCTTGGCTGGTCACCTGACCTTTTGGAACGCGAGAGGGAAGGGGGCGAGCAAGTAGAAGACGAGAACGACGCAGCATAAACGTGCAACCAGACCTGGGAGGAGCGGGGTGAGTACATGTCAAAGTGCTGCCACTGGGCTCGTAGACTCAAGTTGTGTCAGGACAGGGAGGAGAAGAAGTCAGTCATTGAAGTTTTGCTGTAATCGGCGACGAGGTGGAGCTTGTGGTGGATGTTGCGGCAGTCTCTGCCCTATTCCCGTCCGATTCGTCATTTTCGTCAGAGCTGCGCGTGGTCGTGTGCTTGTTACTTGATGTTGCTGCCGTCGACTGGATTGGTATGTTGTCGTTTGGATTTCGGTCGTGATTTGGAGAGGAGTGGGTACGGCTTGCTCGGCAGTGTTTCTTTGAAAGGTATGCCGTGCTGGAGATTGCGAGTGTGGACGTCGGTGGGGCGTTCCTCGCACTGTGCTTGGTGCGCGCGCACGATGGCAATGTATTCCTTGAACCGCAGATCGCCGATGTCACGCGCGAAGGTGCGTCCGCGGCTGTTGATCCCGTTGTGTTGTGCGAAGATAGTATGGATCTGAGTTCCAGGTGGTGCCTGGGTTAGACAGTATACCTGTCTAGTGGCGTATGTCTGTGGTGCCTGGTGGTGCGGCGCAATGTCTTGCGTCCACTGTTGTGTCTTTACAAGTCCGATGGGTGGGCAGACACTTTGAATCCTGAGAGTCGGTGGCGGTGGGTGAACCGGCGTGGTGAGTCGTGGTGTGAGTGGCCATGTGGTGAGGGCCTTTGTGGGAGGTGCTCTTGGTGCGATTACGATCGCGTCGATGGTTGCGGTGTGCGACGTCGACCTTTGCGCTGGAATTTTTTTAAGCAGTTGGCGTGGCGCGCTGCGGTTGCGTTTTTTGGCAGGTGGAATTCGCGTGCGTCGGTGGCGGTGGGGTTGGACCTGTGTCAGGTCTGTCGCTCGTCGAGTGAGTGGCGGTCGGAATGTCATCGTCGCTTGAGCTGGTGGTGGACGTCGGCTGCGTGGGTCTGGCGGTGCTGTGAGCAGCCGTCGGCTTGCAAATATTGCTTAAAAGAGCAGTCGATTCGTAGATGTTGACCGCCCAGCCGCACTTCATGTTATCGTTGTCGTCGCGGCACGCGTTGAGCCAGTGCGCGACTTCCTGGATGGCCTTGGATTTGTTGTGATTCAGTGGGGCAGGGCTGCCGTGAGCAGTGAGTGGAAGTGTTGATTTATGGTGGTTATTGCAAGTCTGACTGCTGCATTGTTGCGATCGTGGCCGGCACGTGCTGGCGCATCGCTGCCGCGTCGGAACTTCGGTTGGTCGAGCGTCGGTCTGTATGGCGGCAGGAACGCGTCGGCGTGCATAGCGCCCGTGAGTTTAAGGTACGCGGCTCGGCTAGTGCGCGGTAGCTGGAAAGTCGAGAGTGGCATTGCTTGAGAGTCGGGTTTTAGTGGAGGATGTGGGAGGTGTTGCTGTTGACCTCGGTGTATGAAGAGCTCGTCATTGAACTTGTTGAGCTCATAGTAGTAGATTGTCATTTGGGAATCGGTACGTGTCGGTGTTGGTGGTTTCGTGGTAGTAGGCTGTGTAATGCCATCGGTCGCCCTCGTAGCTACTGGTGTCTGCGTCACTGGCATAGTAGGAGTAGGCAGTCCAGCCACTGGCAGTGCATGTCGAGTCCTTTATGTGGAGGTACCGATATGAGATAGCACTCCTGCGCGTCGGCCGCGCCGTCAAGTTTGGCCCAGGGGTCGTTTTCGACTGCGTTGCTGTCGGAGCCGTTTGTGTCGCAAACTCGTTCAGTAAGGCTGTCTTGGAGATGCCCCCATGGATTGTGGGAGGTGGCGGTTGTGGTTGTTGTTGCGGCGCTGGCTGTGTCGGTGTCTTGGTTATCTGTGCATCAGGCGGCGGCGTGTATTCGTGGCTGACCTCGGGCGGCGGTCTGTCTCGGCTTGTTCGCTTGAGCCTGGAAACCAAGTTCGGCATACGCTGCTGCGGCGGAATTACAGGCATGTGGCCTGTACATGTCAGTCGCGCGTTGTTGTCGCGTTCGTGTTGTCTGTTGTTATGATTGGCGTTGTTGTGCAAGCTCGCCTTGAACAAAGTTGCAGCGTGGATGGTCGCGTGGTACGTTCGTGGGTGTGATGACTGCGTCTTTGGTAGTGAGGTGAGTTCCTTGGAAGGCTGAATCGGATTTGTTGACCGCTGGGGTTGGGGCATTTCTGGCGTAGGTTGTGGGCGGATGAAGTTGGGGCTGCGTCGTTGTTGGATAAGGTGCGCGTTGGGGTGTATTACAGTAAGTGGTGTTGGGGCTAAGTGGCATAGCGTTTGGGGCCACCTGGGGTTGGTAGCCGTTGGCGAGGTCAGTCAGTAGTGCGTGGGTGGCGTGGGTCTGCGGGGCGGGAAGTGGCCGGGTCTTTCGCGTAACGAGCCTGTCCAATCGTCCACAATTTACTTTGCACTCGTAGTCCTTCGCGTCATGAAGTTCTCGAATTCAGGTTGGTCGTATTTGGATGGTAGCGCGTTATGTTGCGTTACTTTTCCCTTATGCACGCGGCCTAAGGTGGGCGAAGTGTTGATGCGCCTGATGCGTGTATGGCGTCTGCTAAGTCATTGGTTAGTTGCAATAGCTCTGAGCCTGTTGCAATGTTGCGTTGTGGACGGGTCATTGAGATGAGATTCGTTCTCCTATTTTCTGTGGTGGATTTGGCGCGTGTGCCGTAGTCCTCGTCGATCTGGATCTCGCATAGTTTGTCATGCTTCTGGTAGGAGATCTTGCACAGGGCTTCCTTGAAGTTCCTTCCGTTGCCGTCTAAGTTGTAGCGTGAATACCGCAGCCCGACCATGGCGTCGTCAATGTCGTGGTTGGGGTCCTCCCATGTCATGTGGACTAGCGGGCGCCGTCGTGCTTAGCGGTCAGCAGGATCGCCTTCTACGAATGGTTGCTGGTCCTTGCGGTAGTCGGCCCGTCTGTAGTACGGGTTGTTGGCTGGTTTTTGCGACCGGTGTGCGATGATGCTGGTGAGGGATGAGTATACGATCCACTTCTGTAGTGCGTGCTGACTCGTTGTTGCAGGAGCGTCAAGTAGTGTCGATTGATGTCGGGCAGGTAGGCGATTGTGGTGTGTGTCTGCCTTGCTGTACGTGCCCGCCCCGTGGACTTGGGCACTGGCACGTGTGCAAAACCCACATGCAGGGAAATGTACACATAGCATTTGTCGATCCGTGCGTCGGTCGTGTCGTGCTGTCTGTTCGGCTGCATTTGTGTTCGCAGTGCTTGTTCATACGCTGGGTCGCATTGTGTGAGGGTGGCAGTGCGTAGTAGCTCTTGTTGGTTCTTCTTGCGTCGCGTCTTGGGTAGTGGTGGGAGTTCGTCGTTGCCGTCGTCTTCCTACCGTTCAGTTTTGCTGTCCGATGACTAGATTATGCTCTCTGGCGCGTTGGCCCCCACTCTGTCCTGAGTAGGTCATATGAATGGAGAGGGAGGGTAGGTAGACGAAGCGTGTGGCGTTTGTCCACTTGTCTGTATGTGCAGCAAACGCGTCGTCCGCTGTCAGTATGTATGGCGCCTGCCCTGGGACCATGGCTCGGATATGTAGCTATGAAAGATGAATGAAATGTTTGAGCCTGGCTGCTGCGGTACCTGGTGGGACAAGTGTGGTAATGGAATCGAAGGTGTCTGTTTGTTAACTCGTCTTTCTGAGGTATGCCTTTTTTTGTCGGCTCCCATTCCAGGCATGGGGCTGGCATACTGTATGCCTTCTAGCAGTGCCCTTGTGTGCTCCTACCCGAGGTATACCTTCCTCCTCCTCCTCCTCCGCCTCCTCCGCCTCATTATTTGATGCTGAGCGGAGTTTAGTATTACGATTGTGGCGTCAGTGGGAGAAGCCACATGAACGTGCCGACGTAAGCCAGGAATTAAGCCTGGCAGGCGGAGCAGAAAACGTTAAGAGCAGCAGGGATCAGGGTAGAGAATGCATGCAACTGCGGGCACAGAGCATACGCCTGTCAGACAGTACAGGAGTAGAGGAGGACAGTAACGAACCACATAACCATAACAATGCACGTAAACATATAAAATGGAGGACCGAACACACTGTTTCGGGTGAACCAAATCTGCGTGCAGGTAAGTAGAAACAGGACATCCGTGTAAAGGCTAGCCTGCATATGTCGCCGTAGAACTTAGGCAAACCCAGTACGGTATTCCCCATCCCGCCCCTCCGACCTACATCCTCGCAGCCCCCCCCCTCCCCAAATGTCAGCACTGACCAAATATGATTGGCCTAGCGTGGCACAGCTTAGCTCTGGCGGTCAACGCGCTCGCAGCGGTCGACCCGCACGTCCTCCTCCTCAACCTCCGTATCCGTCCACCTCCTCACCCCATACATCCTCCACTGCATGACAGGTTCCTCGGCGAGGGAAGTTCCAGAGCGAATGTTTCGATGCTCTGTGCGGCCCTCTTTGGCATCTCACTCGGGCAAATCAGCACAGAGAGGCCAAGCTCAAACGAAAGCCGATCCCCCCACACACCGCCCCTACCGATCCGCAAAGACTTCCGTTCCCCCTTCGAATTGGCACGGTTCAGACAAGGTGGTTGCAGTCGTTGTTTTTGATCGACAGTGCAAGGCGGATTGTAAGATAGCAGCACAAAGAAGTGAGGAGAGGAGCTAACACGAAAACGTGGAGGGGAGAGGAAAAGAGATGAGGCATATGTGATAGCAGAACTAGGTTTGGTGATTGGTAGACAAGTGAACCACAGTCACGCGTGCACAATTGTGATGCGACGCGTTGAAATTGCAAGCGCGCATATCTTTCTCCTCCATTCCTGTTCCTTCGAAATAACTTCGCCCTGATTCGCCTGACACCTCCTTACCATGTATGACCCTGGAGCTTGAAACATGGCAACAGCTTCACATATGGAGGGCGGGTCGTTTTCGAAATGTGGCTCTCGCCTTAGCGCCGCGCACACTCGTATCAAGCATCTGCAAGAGCTTCACGGATTGAGGGCGGCCCGTTTTCAAAGTGTGGTTCTCGCCTCAGCGCCGCGCACATTCGTTTTCAAAATTTGCCAGAGCTTTGCGGATTGAGGGCGGGCCGTTTTCAAATTGTGGTTCTCGCTTTAAAGCGGCGAAGGCTTGTTATGTATATATACATATATATATATATATATATATATATATATATATGTATGTGTGTACATATACACAAAAAGGCTGCACTGATTGAGGGCGGGTCCTTTCAAACATGTGGCTCTCGTTCCAGCGCCGTGAACATGTATTTGTAACATTTGCATCCAGGGTTCCACGGGTTCCCACTGTCAACGTACAAAACATGGCGTGTTGGAAGGGCTCTGGATTATGATGGCGCAACAGTTACGTTGATTCGCGGCGTTGACGTCCCAGGAATGGTGTTCTGGCACGATTCAGGATAGTCAAGACAACAGGCAGTTTGATCCGTGGCATTCGAATATTGAGAGCAATGTGTTGGCACTCTTTAGGGTTTTCAAACGCTTGTCTTCCAACGAGGCAGTTCCTTCAGTGGAAATGAACTGTTGTAGGGGCTTACGAAGAGGGAGCTTGGAGGGAGGGTTTAGTCCAGCATTGTTGATGACTCTTGGGTGTACACTGGTCCTCCTCCTCCTCCTCGTCCTCCTCCTCCTTTTCGTCCTCATCAGTCGTACCTTCCCCCTCCCACTTGCAGCGCAAAAGTGGCCACACTTCGTTGCGATACACTTTCAGAAAGCAATGTTGATCGCTGCACGGCATGGCAAACAACGAATCATGGCTCAACAAACATCCGAGACGACAAACCCTTTTGCGACAAGGCACTGTGGAGGGAGCGCGCTGGCACGCTCTCGACACGCTCCGACTGGTGGTAGAGTCCGAGTGGGCCTGTTCAGTCGGGCAGTCGAAGCCGGCAAATTGCAGAGCCCGGTCGGGCACGACCAAGGCTGACTGTGACGGCATTGATAAACTAGGGCTGGCCCGTGGCCTCCAGCCACGACCTGCCACAGGCGGCTGCTCGACGGCCTTCCCGCTGACACGCGGCCGCACTTCGTTGCGACTCTTGACCGGCGGGCTCCCACCTACGCATTTCCCGTGCCCTCTCGCGATTCACTGCCGTACGATCGCCACAAACAAAAAAAATCAGTTGCGTGCGACTCTTGGCTACCGAGTTCCCGCATGTGGCTTCGACGGCGCTGGGCTATCTAAAAAGCCACCCGCCACCCACGCACGCACGCACACGCAACGCACGCAACGCACGCACCTGCAACAGTTTTTTCTTCGCGGCGCGGCAGAGGCAATCCGCTCGCGCGAGTTGCAACACTGGGCTTCGTAGTCGCACATTGGCCCGCATGCCAGAAACGAGGAAAGAGGGAAGAGGGCGGTCGCAGAGGGAGGGACCAGAGCGCGGGGGCACTCTCACGCAGCGGGGCCGCGGGGAGCGCGCGGGGACGGCCAGGCTGAAGGGCAGCCCCTGGCAGCGGCGCGGGGCGGCATCACGACGCACCCAGGGGCGTTGCCAGCGGCCACAGTGCGGGCGAGGCCCGGCTAGTGGGGAAGTGGGAGCAGCAGGCGGCCGGCAAGCCGGGGCGCTCGGGCGAAGGGGAGCAGCGGCGTGAGCGATCGGCAGCGGGCCAGAGGCGCGGTGGGTCCAGCGCGGCGGCGACTGCGGGGGCAGATCTTGGGCGGAGTACAGCGGGCGGAGCAGTAACGGAGCGCCACCGGGTAGCCGGGCGGTGCAAGCCACAGGGGCGAGGTGGCGGGGGCGAGCGGTGGAGCGGCGAGCGCAATCCCAAGGCCAGCGCACGGCATCACAGCCTGGGACGTGGCGGAACCCAATGCAAATGGCGCACGGGCGGCGCTCCCACGGGGAATGCAAGGAAGAGGGGCGAGCCGCTACGCGGTGTCAGCCAAGGGGGGGGTGCCGAGGATGGCAGCCACCCGCGGAGGCCTGGGCATGGGCAGGGCGTTCCACGCGTCCGGAGGAAGGCGGTGCCACGCGCCAAGGGGCACGGGCGCGGGCCCGGGCGGGAGGCAAAAACGCGAGGCAAGCCGTCCTGCCACAGGGACAAGGCCAGCCTGAAGAGCCGTGGGGTTGCGAGTACCAGCCACGACCACGGTGCAGCCCAGAGCACCGCGCGCTTCGGCGTCCCGCGGGGGGCATAGCGTGGCAGCTGCAGGGGGCAGCGCCGGGCCGGGGCAGGGCCCGCAGCGCCAGGAGGCAGGTGGGCAGCACCCTGGCCGCAAGGGCCGCAAGGGCCGCAGCACCGAAGTAGGGGCTGCGACGACGCGGCGGGACAGTGAGAGGGCGCAACGAGCAGAAGAAGGCGAGCCCCAAGGGGGGGGGGTCCGGGGAGCGGCAGGCGACCAGAGAGGGACACGCCGATGCCAGAGCCGGCGCGCCAAATGGGTTGGATGGCGCGCCAGTAGGTGAGGAGCCGCAAAGCACCAGGGGGCCACGCAGCCAGTGGGGAGGAGGCCAGTCAGGCTACCCAACGCGTCGTTTGGGTTGGACGGCGCGCCAGGGATTGGGCGGCGGGCACCCTCAGAAGAGTGAGCGAAGGGAAAGCATCGAATTGGCGCGCAGCACACGCAGACCCATCCCACTAAACAGGGGAAGGGAAAGAGCGGGAGGGTGCAGATTAGGGAAGGGCAAAATGAACTTGGCCTGATTACCGCATCCCTGGCACGGTGGCGAGATGGGTGTAAAAGACCAACAGCGATGTATTGTGTAGAACACCGAGCCGCTCATAACATTGAGCGCCGGACTGTGAGCGCCCAGCCGAATCATCTCGAGTGAAGATATCATGGCTTGGCGCTTGGCATCGTATAGCCATGTCAAGCCGCTGAAGTGTCCGACTACGGGCCAGGCGCATGTCACACGGCCTTCTTCCTCCACCTCCTCCAATACCCATCCATACCCATCTCTCTCCATCAAGCGTGGCTGTCACCGAAGGCTCTCAGCAAGGCCGGTAAAATATGCCCTTGTGGCACGCACGGTGCAAGCGGCAATTCTTGGGCTGTCGCCAAGAGTTTCTTTGGTTCACCCCAAATTCCCTCGGCCCCAGGACCCTCGTGTTGCTCGCAAGTTCCTTTCGGTTTTAGCACGAATACATTGATGCTGGTGGCGGATGCAAATGCGGGTTCGCCCAGGCCTGGTCTCTTCCGAGGCGTCCAAACAGCGCCTGATAGTGTTTCCTCCTCCACCACAGTAGATCCGCCGCTCCTCCACCTCCTCTCTCCTCGACTCATGCAAATCGAAACGTCTACATGCAGCCTTCGCCGTGCCGAGCCTCTGATGTGCATCTGAGCGCCACGTGGACAGAGGGAAGATCACAGCGGATCCATTCGACAACCAGTTTGCTAATTGCAAGGAGCCCATTTCGAAGTAGCTGCCTTGCTGGATCTCCTTTTCGACGAGTCAGCTCGATCAGATATGTTACTTTAGTGTCAAAATTTGCGGTTTAACCTGGGGCATGGAATTGCGAAGAATGCACATTGCGAGGTGAAGCGAATACTTCCTTGTCGCCGAGGCGCGCCTGCTTGTCCTCAGCACCTGCAGCGATGCCAGAATAATTACAAGTCATGGGGAGTTGCCTTGTTGAGTCCCCGGTTCGGTTTGTCCGGCAGTTTCAACTTTTATCTGCGCGCCCGTACAAACGCAACAAATGAGCGAACTATGCGCGATAAGACACAAACGACGTGCCAGCCCATGCCCTGCACGAGCAGGTTCCATCACCAGCGTCGGTTGCAGAACGAAATTGAAGAGAGGCAACGATGGAGCCATTGAAGCAAAGGCACAGAGGTATTTGGTTTTGGCGAGCACAGAGTCAGACACCAATAGGTCGCTGCAATGTTTCTTCGTGACCGTCAGAGACGTCACGTTGGAGCACTGTAGCTGCGCGCAGAAAATCAACTGGGCACTCATGGTCGCTAGACAGGTAGTGCGTTCACTGGTCCACGCGGTCGTTGTCCGCTTGCGTGCCAACTGAAACATGATGGCGCGTGCCACTATGCGTTCCAACGCGCGCTCAATCGACCGCGCGTGCGCCATTAATTTTGTAGTCGTCAACATTGTGGGATCAGCGCCGCGGACTACATTGCGGCGGCGGCGGTCGTTGAAATTTGGCAATGGGCGCGGGGCAGGCAACGCGCGCAGTTGAGGTGCAAACGCGGAGGCATGTCCATCGAGAAATCATGGCGAATGTTCTTTACCGCGTGTTCGAGAAGCGCTGCGCCACAGAGGGTGCAACGCCGTCGACTTGCACCGGTACGCGATATGCGCGTGCTGCGCAAGCAAGCTGCCTCAGCGGTTCAAGTTCTGCGTTGAACGCGTCAACTTGTCATATTGTACTTCGCTGAACAGACGAAGAGTTATTGGTGCCCAGCATGGCCCCACCGAAGGGCGCGCCCCTCGGGCTGCGCAGCGGCGGAATTCTGCGTCAGAACCGCGGGCTCCACGCGAGGGGGTTGCCGCGCATAGCGCCCGCCCGCGACGCCCGTGGTGCCACGTGCTCCCGAAAGGCTCGAGCGGCGGATGCTTCCTCCTCCTCCCCCTCCTCCTCTTCCTCCCCCTCGTCATCCTACCCCTCGAGTCTCGAGCCCCCCAGGGCGCCCCCCCCCCCCCCCCCCTCGCCTCCACCGCGCGTCGGCAGGAGGGGGGGG
This sequence comes from Prorocentrum cordatum, assembly GCA_963575745.1. Lineage (NCBI taxonomy): Eukaryota > Dinophyceae > Prorocentrales > Prorocentraceae > Prorocentrum > Prorocentrum cordatum. Next base: position 1,227,882 of record CAUYUJ010020392.1, read on the forward strand.
GGGGGCAGTTACTGCTTGGTTGGGTGCCGAATCCCGGCGTTCGGCCCTGCGCCGCGGGGGCGCTGATTCTTGGGGAGGGGGGGGGGGGGTGGGGGGCGCGGTTGCTTTTCCCGCCCCAGCCGCCACCTCGATCTCGCCGCCGCTGTTTGACCGCCGCTGCTCCCCGCGCCGCAACCACCACATGTTCCTCCTCCTCCTCCTCCTCCTCCTCCCTCCGTTCTCCTCCTCCTCTTTTTCCCCCTCCATCCGTTGCCATGTTGGCGCGGGAGCTGCGAGCGGGCTGTCTCGCCATGTCGCCTGCTGGGTGCTGACGCACCTCCGCGTCGCGTTCTTCTGCCACCTTGGCGTTGGACTTTATCGACCGGCTCGATCTCCCCCCCCGCCGCGCGCGCGGGCTGCGCGCGGCGCGACTGGTCGCCTTTCTCGCGCGCAGGCGCTCGCCCAGCAGCGCGCGCTCACAGCCGAACAAGAACGACGACGCCTTCGCGACGCTTACTATCGCGCCATCCACTCCGGCCCGGGTCGCCGCTTCGCGGGGCGCGCCACCGAGGGCCACGCCGCGGTCAAGGCGATGGCTCGAGGCAAAGAGCTTCGCCGCTGCCTGGGCTGGAATCGCGGCGAGTCCACGACGTCGGGCAAGATCTCCGCCCGGCGCTCGTGGAAGCTGGGTACGCTGGGCCAGACCGACTACAAGTCCGCGGGGCGCGTTCTCGAGCGCGCTGACCACGCCGCGCACTGCCGCCCCGCGGCGCCCACGGCAACAACGCGTTCGGCATGGGCAGACCCACGCGACAATGATGACCTCGGAGACGGCGCCATTCCGCCCGACGCCCGCCCCGACCAGCGCCCTGCAACTGCGCCTGGGGGCGCCGTCTTGCACAACGCTGACAAGAAGAACACCTCGCCCCCTGCGCCGCCGGAGTTCACGAACACGCACGCCGCGCTGCACAGCGACAGCCTGCTCGCCACGATCGACGAGAAGATCTCCGCGCTCCAGCGCTCGCTCATTACTGCGATCGAGCGAAGGCACAGGATGCTGCCGACACGATTCGGGCCACCATGAACGCCAACGTCGCCGCGATGGATGCGCCCTGCACCGTGGCCGCCACGCCCGAGGACACGATTCTCGGGAACCTCCACGCCAACCTCGCGCAGTCCAAGGCTGCGATCACCGAGATGCTCGAGGAGTCTCTCAAGCACCAGCGCCCGCCGCCACTGCGCGACACGACCTCGCTGCCCGACAGCGCGCGGCACGAGATGCGCGCCACGTTCGACCAGAAGTGGCTGGAGGTCAAGGCGTACGCCGACGCGGATGCGAAGCGGTCCATGAACGCCTTCAGGCCGCTGATCAACGACTTGCATCCCGAGCTCAAGACCGAGCTCGACGACCGGGCGAAGCTCATCGAGTGCGACTGCGACGAGCTGCAGCAGCAGGTTGACAGCATCGAGCAACACGTCCAACACCTCCGGGGTCGAGAGCCGTCACGGGCTGAATCCGGCGGCAGTCTGGACTCCAAGCTCGACGGCTACTACGACTTGCTCCTCACCAGCATCAGCAACGCGAGCTGCTGCGACGCCTTCTCGAAGCTGCTGGACACCTGCGCCGTGTCTCTGAAGCCTGCGCCGCACGATTTCCCCTCGATCGCGGAGCTGATGGAGTGGGCGAAAACGAGCAGTCCAGCGCCAGCTTCATCTACGCCTCCACACACAAGTACTTCATCATGCGGTTCTTCCTCTGAGGGCCCAGCTTGCAGGTGGATGAGCTAGGCCCGAGCGCGCAGCGGTGGAGACATACTCATGTTCCTTCTTCTCGTTTCGTGCTCATGACCGCCTGCGCTCTTCCTTTCCTCCGAGTTCCCAGACCCCCCCTCTTCCTCCAGGCTGCCACTTGGGTTTCGCGCCCCTGCTGGGGCGAGGCGCGGCGCGTCCATCTGGCCCCAGCCAGCGGCCCGCGCTCGGGCGCCGGTGCTTTCTCGCGCGCAATTCCAGGCGGTCGGCCCAGGAGCCGCTCGCCCGCCTGGCGCAGACGCGCCCGCCGTGGGAGGGCCGCCGCGCGTCGAGCGCTCAGGCTCGACGCAGCGCGGCGGCTGCTGAGGAGGCACCGCGGCGAGCACACGGCGGGCGAGAACGCCGCGGGCGGCGGCGGCGCAGGCGGCGGCGGAGGCGACGCTCCACGGCGCCAGGCGCACGACGCACCTGCGGCACCAGGGGCGCGCTTCGCCGCCAAGGCCCGCGGTTTCAAGAACAATTTCGCCACGAGGATGGCCTGCCTCAAGCGCGGCCGCAGCAAGGGCGGGGGCTGCCCGCGGCGCAGGACCCCGTCGAGCAGCGATCGCGATCGCAGTGGTCGTCCTGAACGCGATGCTCCCGCTAAGCCCGCTGCTCCACAGTCAGAGGTGACCAAGCGCCGCATGTCGGCGCAGTCATTCCGACGCCTACACTACGATGACTCCCACGAGCTCATGAGCACGGTCGTGGCCGAGCTCGCGCGCGCGGAGCAGAGCGACCCGGAATCCATGGCGCCCGAGGACGCGCTGCGCAGCGCGCCCGACAGGCTGGCCTCAAAGATGGTGGAGCACGAGAAGCTGACCCAGCATATCAGCAGCCTCGAGCAGCAGCTGGTGGACACCAGGGCCAAGCACGAGCTTGTCGCCAAGGAGATCGCGATGCCCAACACGGAGGTTGCGAGGGCCAAGGCTCCCATGGCGAGCGTCGCCCCAGCTGGCGACCTTCAGGCCACGGCAGCAGCAGTGCAAAGGCTCCAGAACAGCGCTCTGGCAGCCCAGCAGTCGGTGGAAGGTGGCCAGTCGAAGGACCTCGTCAGGGACAGCTGCCAGGGACCCTCGTGGCCAACATCTAGCAGCTGGGCCCCATCATGACGCGAGCGAACGCGGGCGCCAAGGGGTGCAGCAAGGGCGACGCTTTTCGCACCTCTGGCCCCGCAACAGGCGCACCGGGCTCAGATCCACCACGGCAGGGTGCACTCGCCGCAGCAGCCACATCAGCAGATACCTCTCCAGGTGCTCCAGCCAGCGCCAGCTCAGTCAATGCCGACGCGGACATCGACTGCCGCGCGGCTTGGGGGCACTATGATGACTAGAAGACGTGCTCCAAGAGGCTCCACAGGCCGCGGGAGGGAGAGACCTTTGGCGCCGATGATACGAGCTCGACGAAGCCGCGCACTACGACGACAGGCGCACTCACTGGGCCTGCGAAGGCTGCGACCCACCTGCGGGAGCATCGCCCGGGAGATTCTGGCGGGAGATCCCCTTCTCCGTCCTCGCAGCCCCAGGAAGGACTGCGGCTGGGTTGCGCTGGAGGATCAGCAGGAGCCGCCACGTGACTGGGACGGTCCGGCGAGATGCGGCCACTGACTTCTGCGACACGGACCAGGAGTCCGCCGTTGACCATCTGACTGATCAGGACAGCGAGGTCGTCACCCTCCCGCGCGGCCCCCCGCGCAACAGGCGCACTCGGCTCGGATCCACCACGGCAAGGGGCACTCGCCGCAGCAGCCACATCAGCAGGTACCTCTCCAGGTGCTCCAGCCAGCTCCAGCTCAGTCAATGCCGACGCGGACACCGACTGCCGCGCGGCTTGGGGTTTTATGATGACTAGAAGACGCGTTCCAAGAGGCGCGCGCAGACACGGCGTAGGCGCGATTACCTTCAATGGGTCTTGCTGGAGTTCGTTGCAGCCGTTTGCGTTAGATGGCGCAGGGGGCGCTCAGGCCGCGCGCGAACAGGAGTTGAAGCTGGACGGCGAGGCGCTCGACCGAGCACAGACGTGGACTGCGCAATGAGGCTGGGAACTATTCACATCCACATGCAGGAGGCCCCAGACCAAGTTACCTTCGGCAGGGGCCGCAGTCTTCCTCAAGGCACACATCTCCGTCACCGAGCCCACTGGCTGCCAGGTGATAAACAAGTCTGGCATCTCCCCCGCGTTGTCGCTGGCACTACATGTGCACACAGGCCTTACATGAGGCCTCATCGTCGTCTCGGTCTACATGGATTCAGTGGGGGCGGCTAACTACCTGTCCAACATCCACAGCAGGTTAATGCGGCTGGCGGCCTGCCTGCGCCACTTCGCGGCGCTCTTCACCTTCGGCGGCGACTGGAACGCGGCCCCGCCGAGCTCGACAGCATCCGGCTCCTGGACGTCCTGGAGGCAGCCACTGTCGTCCACCAGCGGTGCGAGGGCACGTGCAGGAGCGCGAAGGGCCGTTGCAGCATGATCGACTACTTCACGTCGTCTGAGGACCTAGTGCAGGCTTGCGAGCCGCCTCGTATCATCGGGGTCTGGACGCCCCGACCTCATCATCTTTTGCGGCTCGACCTCTCGGCTTAGCCCAGGCGCCGCAAGCAACTCGCGCGGGTGGCGCCCAGAGCTTTTCCGCGGGCGCACCCTGCCGCGGCGGGCTGCCACACGTTGCAGGGCGCGCCAGAAGATCGAGGATGTCTAGAACGAACTCAAGATGACGCCCAACACAGACAGCCTGAGGATGGCAAAGAGATTCAGCGCAGGATTGGCAGCCTGGACGGCGACATGCTCAGGCTCGTGGAGCAGGACTTCTGCCACATTTACCACGTCGAGGAGCCCCATCAGGCACTGCGGGCGAGACGAGGGGGCGCGCTACGCGCGGCGGCCCATCGGAAAGCCAGAGCGTGGCAGCCATCCTGCAGCGGGGGCTGGGCCTCGCTATTTGCGGCTCGTGGCAGCGTCCTCGCGCGCGACGGCAGGAACTTCCAGCCCTAGGCGAGATGGGCGAGAATTGGGCGCGCGTTGCGCCCAGGCCATCTGCAGGACGTCCACGCTGGCAACGGCAAGATCCTCATCAGCTGGGCACGGAACGCCCTCTCAGGGTTTATATATCCTTACTATGTACGTCAGCGGTTGGAGAAAGGACGAAAAAAAAGGCCTTCTATGTCCTTACTCAGCTCTGCTCATGGTAGCACGCGCCGACTGCAGTGCCAGCATCGGTGTTGCGCTGTCCCTACAATTCTAGACGCTTCGCGTATCCCAACCAGCGTAGGCCCGCGCCCCGGACTTACGACTCGCCGCTTGCGCTCTCGCTTGCGGCCGCGACCAAAAAGTATCCCCACCAGCCTAGGCTGCGCCCCGTTGCTTTAGGTGAATGTGTCGTTGCGTGCCCCGCTTTGAGTGGGCTCGCCGCTGGCGCGCTCGCCTGCGGCCGCTGACTAAAAAAGGATCCCCACCAGCCCATCCAGAAACGATGTCCAGACGAGTTGAGAGGTGATCAGCGAAGTGCGGGAGCAAAGAGGGTGACGGCCGAACCGTGTGAAGGAGAGAGGGGGCGAAGGAGAAAATTGGATGGATGGATGAGGGAGTAGGGAGAAGGAGGATGAATAGGATGATTCGGAGGATGAATAGGATGCTTCTCGGAGCCTCTTGGAGTATCTCTTGGGCATCTTGGGACGTCTTGGGGGTCTCTTGGCGGTCGTGGGGGGCTCTTCGGTACCTCGAGGGGGCCTCTTGGGGCCGCTTGGGATCCTTTTGGGGGCCTCCTGGGGGCCTCTCGGGGGCCTCTTAGGGGCCATCTTGGGGCCATCTTGGGACCTCTTGGGGCCTCCTGGGCGCTTCTTGGGGCCATTTTGGAGGAGATCGATCAAACAAGAGGGGAGCTTTAATTAGGGCCCCCCCAAGCCAAAATGGGGCCAAAACCTTAGTACAACCAATGATTTTGGCTTCCTCGCCGAGGCCGTTTTGGACGCCCCGACACCTCGCGGAACCTCTTGTCCAGGTCCAGGGGAGGGGGTAGGGGGAGGGGTAAGCCTTTCCTCGAAGGGGAAGAAAGAGGGGTGGAAAAGGAAATTCCCGAAACCACCGACGCCCAGAGGGCTGGTGGGACTTCCGAAAATAGCAGGCGTCATGCCTATTTCGGGTGAGGCGTGCAGGGTCACCTTTGCCCGCAGCCCAGTCTACCCTGGCTCCGTTTGGGCGGCCCCTGAAGCTTGGATCCGACAGCCAACGACGGCGACCTACGACCGACCGACCGACGCCCGACGCCCTGCCGACAGCCGACGCCCAACGACGACCGGCGACGACCGGCGACGACCCGACGTCCAGCCGACGACCAGCCGACGACCAGCTGACGCCCTGCCGACGACGACCGACGCCACGGGCCGCCCGGCCCGAGCGGCAGAGCCCCCCCCTCGCGGCGGGCGGCGGCCACCCGCCGGGCCGGCGGGCGGGATGGGCCACACGGCCCGCCCGCGCCCCGCGGTCGCGAGCATAGGCTTCCTGGGGGGGGGGGGGGGGCGTTTGGCGGCGGCGGTCTCTCTCGTCCTCCCTCGCGCTCTTCGTCCCCGCTCCGAGGGGCAAGACGGTGAGGAGGACGAGGGGAGGAGGAGGAGGAGGAGGAGGAGGAGGAGGAAGAGGAGGACCAAACCCAAGAGTCATCAACGATGTTGGAATAAACCCTCCCTCCAAACTCCCTCTTCATAGGCTCCTACAACGGTTCATTTCCATTGAGGGAACTGCCTCGTTGGAAGACAACCGTTTGAAGACCCTGATGCATGCACAAAAAAAATTCTAGCGATTCCAACGCCACGGATCAACATGACTGCGTCTTGCCGATTCTGAATCGCGCCAGAACGCCATCATTGGGACTTCAACACCGCGACCAGTGTAACTGTTGCGCCCGCATTATCCTGAATCCCTCCGAAGCACATTTCTGGTACAGATGATGGAAATCCGTGAAACCGTTGTAAATTGTAAAAACGAATGTGCGCGGCGCTCAAGCGAGAGCCAGATTCTGAAAAGAAACCGCCCTCAATCCGCGAAACTCTTGGAATTGTTTGAGAACCGATATGCGCGGCGCCAGAGCGAGAGCCACAGTTTGAAAACGGGCCGCCCTCAATCCGTGAAATTCTTGCAGTATTCTACAATGAAAGTACGCGGCGCTAAAGCGAGAGTCACATTAATTATTCACTGCGTGGAGCTCCCCATATGTGCATCTACTCGCATGGACCTGTCCGCCGTGAATGTCTAGGCGCAAGAGCTTTCGAATATTAACGTGCGTCAGTTGTGACGGTCTGGACATCAATCTAACTGCGAATGAATTGGAGTGTGAATGAGCCTCAGTAGTACAAGCGCGTCTCTGTGCATGAGCCTGGGGCCTCCTGGGGCCTCCTGAAACCTACTGGGGCTTCCTGGGGTCTCCAGGAGCCTCTTGGGACCTCCTGGGACCTCCTAGGAAGGTTTCGTGCCCCAGGAGAGGCGCAATCTATAGCAACAGACGTACATAAAACATTGCGGATTAGAGCCACAGGAGAAGGGCAATCTATAGGAACACGCGTAAAACACCAAGGACTATAGAAACATACGTAGAACATCAAAGAATCGTGCTCCAGGTGAGGCCCAATCGATAGGAGCATACGTAAAACACATGGGATTGGAGCCACTCCTGTTGCCTTCTGAGGCCTCCTGCTCCTGGGGCCTCTCGGGGCCTCCTGTTGCCTTCCGAGGCCTCCTGGCGCTTCCTGTTGCCTCCTGGGGCCTCCTGTGGTTTCCTGAAGCCTTCTGGAGCTTCCTGGGGCCTCCTGGAGCCTCTTGGGACATCCTGTGGCCTCTTGAGTCTTTCTGTGGCCTCCTGATGCCTCCTGGGACCTCATGTGGTCTCCTGGGCCTCCTGGAGCCTGTTGGAGCCTCCTGTGGCATCCTGAGAAGAATCTGCGCCCACGAGCCTGGCCACCAAAACAAGCAAACCGATCGAGACATCCTCAAAATCTGGCCCACCTGGGGGGTGAAATGAGCGCCTCGCTCGAGACATCCTCCAAATCTGCTCCGAAAGCGAAGGATGTTGGGCACAGAAACAGGCAAACCGCCTGAAGCCTTCTGGAGCTTCCTGGGGCCTCCTGGAGCCTCTTGGGACATCCTGTAGCCTCTTGAGTCTTTCTGTGGCCTCCTGATGCCTCCTGGGACCTCATGTGGTCTCCTGGAGCCTCCTGGAGCCTGTTGGAGCCTCCTGTGGCATCCTGAGAAGAATCTGCGCCCACGAGCCTGGCCACCAAAACTAGCAAACCGATCGAGACATCCTCAAAATCTGGCCCACCTGGGGGGTGAAAATGAGCGCCTCGCTCGAGACATCCTCCAAATCTGCTCCGAAAGCGAAGGATGTTGGGCACAGAAACAGGCAAACCGCCTGAGACATCCCCACAAAATGGCCGCGAACGAGCCCGTGCAACCACCCCTGGCGGCTCCCCTTAGGGGTGCTGAAATGAGCGCCTCGCTCGAGACATCCTCCAAATCTGCTCCGAAAGCGAAGGATGTTGGGCACAGAAACAGGCAAACCGCCTGAGACATCCCCACAAAATGGCCGCGAACGAGCCCGTGCAACCACCCCTGGCGGCTCCCCTTAGGGGTGCTGAAACCAGCGCCCGCTGAGACATCCTCACAATCTGCTCTCCAAGCGAAGGATGTTGGGCCAGAACAAGCAAACCGCCTGAGACATCCCCACAAAATGGCCGCGAACGAGCCCGTGCAACCACCCCTGGCGGCTCCCCTTAGGGGTGCTGAGTATGAGTAAGTCTGTGTATGAGTAAGTCTGTGTATGAGTAAGTCTGGGTATGAGTAGGTCTGTGTATGAGAAAGTCTGTGTATGTGTACGTCTGGGCATGAGTAAATCTGAGTATGACTCATACTGTGTATGAGTAAGTCTGGGTATGAGTGAGTCTGTGTATGAGTACGGCTGGGTGTGAGTAAGTCTGTGTATGAGTAAGTCTGTGTATGAGTATTTCTGAGTGTGAGTAAGTCTGAGTATGAGTAGGTCTGAGTATGAGTAAGTCTGAGTATGAGTAGGTCTGTGTATGAGCAAGTCTGAGTATGAGTAAGCCCGACAGGAGGGGAGGAGGAAGGATGAGGAGGAGGAGGCGTCCAAGTAATAACAAGAACCCCATCTTAGGATATGGGGAAAAACGATCTGCCCTCAATCCGTGAAGCTCTTGCATTTGTTTAAAAGGAAGGTGCGCGGTGCTAAGGCGAGAACCGCATTTCTAAAACGGCCCGTTCTCCATATGTGAAAACGCTGCCAATGTTTAAGCTGCAGAGTCATACGTGGTGAGGAAGTCTCAGGCGAAACGCCCGACCCTCCCTAAAAACTGGTTTCGGGGTGTGACGGGGAGAAGTTGTTCATAAGGAAAAGGAATGGAGGGGGAGGAGGAGGAAGAAGGGAGGAGGAGATGAGGGGAGGAGGGAAGGGGCGGAGGAGGAAGGAGGAGGAGGGGGAGGAGGGGGGAGGAGGGAGGAGGAAGGAGGAAGAGGAGGGGGAGGAGGTAGAGAGGTGAGGGGGGAGAGAGGGCCCCAACGTATACAAGTGGCATCCGCCTTCTTCCCGATTATCATGTTCCCGTTCCTCTTCTCGTCCTCCCTCCTCCTCTTTCTTCTCCGCCTTTCTCCTTTGCTCCTCCACGCTCCTCGTGATCCTCCCTCCTCCCGTATCCTCCTTAGCAGTATCACTCTCCCCGTTCCCCCTCATCATGTTGCGGTTGTTCCTCTTCTTCCCCTGGTTCTCCTCCTGACCCTTCCTCTACAGCTATGTTCCTCCTCGTCCTCATCATCCTGCCTCCTCCCCCTCACCATCCTCATCAGCATCATCATCATATGTCCTCAGATGTCTTCCTCCTCGTTCTCCTCCTCATCCTCCTCCTCCGTATCATTCCTCCTCTTCTTCCTTATCATCGTCCTTCACCCTCTCCTCGCCTCTGTTTCTCGCCCCTTCCCGCCTTTCTCCTCCTCTCCTGCCCGAATCACATGTTCACCCTTTGCGTGGCTGCTACTGGTTGTGACTTCGCGCGAGCTTCTCCTGGGTTTCTTTTTCGTCTCGGTATCCTTCTCGTCTCTCTTCCCCATCCGTCTGCTCATGCTCCTCATGATCCTCGTGCTCCTCTGCAGTATCCTCCTGTGCCGACTCTACCTACACCTACCTCCTACTCCCTCCCCTCACTTCCTCCTCCCTTGTTCTGCTTCTTCGTTTCCTTAGTCTTCTTATTATTAGTCTCCTTATTCTTTTTCTTATTATGATTAGTATAATGTTTAGTACTATTATTAGTATTCCTCATCCTCCTCCTCCTCCCTCTCCCCCCCCCTCCCCCTCCTCCTTCTCCTCCTCCGCCTCCTCTCCCTCCTCCTCTACCTCTTTTTCCGTGGCCATTTTGGCTCGAGTCCGTAGCCGCTTTGGTGCAGGACCTGGCCTCACTGGCAAGGGGGAGCAGCGGCCCCCACAGTGCCCCTCGTTTGCCTGGCCAGACGAGGTTGTTTTCGGCGCGGGCGCGCGCGGCATGGTCCCCGACCCTCCGAAGGATCGTCCTGCACGCCCACAGCGCCACCAGTCTCAGAATGGTCACAAAACGTGGCATGGCAAGAGTTCGCGCGGCTACCAGTACAACCTCGTGGACTGGAGCCGCTGCTTTCGCTGCAAGAAGTGGATTCGTGATATTGTTGTTCGGGATACTGTCACGGCACCCCGTCCGTGGAGATCTGGTGGGCAGCAGGCACAAGACGCATGGCAGTTGGTTGGCAATGGCAAGAAGGGCCGCAGGGGAGGCAAGAACGCCGACCAAGGTGCTGCCCCCCGCGGCCCAGTCTGGCTCGCCAGGGTCGGGCAAGAGTGGGACGGCAGCTGCCTCGCGAGGGAAAAGGGAAAGGGAATGGCAACGGCAGGGCTGCCAAGCAGGAGCATTTGTCCGCAGCAGTTGAGCAGCTCACTCTCGCAGGTCTTGAGCCCACGCATCCGTTGGTCGTGGCTGCCAAGGCTCAGATTCCCCTCGCGCCCTCTGCCGATGATATTGATCAGGGTGGTACACCGTGGAGTCGAGTTCGTTCTCATCAGGACAAGCTGGTCCACTACCAGAGCCAGCTATAGGCCGCCAAGGCCACGGAGTCTTCCATTCGCCAGAAGCTTGAGGAACTGGAGCAGGACCTCGAGGAATGCGTGGAGTCTCAGAAGCAGTTGGCGGAGTCGGCGAGAGCTCAAGAGGTGGAGTTGCAGAAGCTGCATCGACGGGCCTGTCTCGCCGAGGGAAACTCTGCCATACATGGGCCTGTGGAAACGCTGTTTGGCCACCTCCCCCCTGGGTTCAAGCGCGCCCAGGCATCGAAGTTTGAGCAGGTTCAAGACCTCCTGGGTTCTCTGGCGGCTGATGGGGATCTCTTTCAGCAGGGGGTCGAGTCACGACGCAGGGCGGAGGCGGAGGCGGCGGCCCGGAAGGCGACTGCAGGTGTTCACGCTAGTGCAGTTGCTGGCGCGGGCGCTGAGGACATGGCCGTCGACTCCAGAGCCGCCGACGCACGCAAGGACGAGCTCGCGCAGCTGCTGCAAGGTGGCCGCGCTGGGCAGCACGAGGGCCTTTTCAAGACTATGCTCGGCTTCTTGGACAACCCCACGGCGCTCAACAAGGGGGCGCGGCGCGGCGATCCGCCGCCCGCCGCGGCCTAGCCCCAGGCCCTTGAGGGTGCTGCTGGGGGGGGGGTCCTGCTGCAGCGGGCGGGGTTGCCGCGTCAGCGGCGTCCGCTGCCGTGGCGGCTGCCCCAGGGGCGCCACCTGGTCAGCGCGATCGGCATGGCCAACATGCAGCAGCACTGGCTCGACAGGGCGGTCGACCTTGAGTGGCCTGCTCTCGGCTTTCTGGCACCAGCTGCAGCCCCTGCCCGCACTTCTTCGTCGGAATGGGAGTTGCGCGCGATGCAGGCGCGATCGTGCACGGTGGCTCCCTCTACTCCAGCTTCTTCGGCTACTGGCACTTCGATTGGCGTCGACCCCAGTGGGGCTGATAAGGTGGAGACCACTTCCCATGTGGCGCCCCTCAGCGGCAGGGCCGGCGCCCCCCAGCCGCGCGGGGGCGGCCCGGGGAGTGGAATCGCCGGAGCCTCTCAGGTGCGAGCGCGCGCCACATGGACAACGGCATCTTCGTCTACTGGGCCATCTTTTGGCGTCGACCCTCGTCGGGCTGAGAAGGTGGAGACTGCCTCCCATGCGACCCCCCACGTCGGCAGGGCTTGCGCCCCCCAACCGCGCGGGGGCGGCCTGGACGGGGGGGGGGCGCTGGGGCCCTTCAGGTGCGAGCGCGCGCCACATGGACGTCGGCACCCTCGTCGACTGGGCGGTCGGCGCAGGGCAGGAGGCGGAGGGATGCAGCCCCTTGTCGTCGCAGCTTCCTGCCCATATGCAAGCCAGCCTCACCCGGGACCTCCTCGATCGTGTTCCGCGAACGGGGATCAGCGTCAAGTGGAGGTTCTGGCACTCATACTGACCGCCAACGCATCTGCGACAGCCTGACGCGGATGGCAAGCAGGTGGATCAGCAACCTGTTGGACCCGATGGCCAGCGAGCGTCCTGGATGCTCAATTGCGTCGAGTAAGTTGTGGCCAGTCGCCAGGTGGCGGTGGGGGCGACACGGCGCCTCTGCCAGGAGGCATGGCAGCGCGCGAGGGCGAGGCGCGAGGACACGCTTCTTCATCTCCACGAGCTGGCTCAAGCTGGTGACCTTCAGCCATGGCGTGACTCTGTGGCAGCCATCTGGCGTGGTGAGCAGGAGGTCTCGGACGAGTTCGGACGCTTCCTTGGGCCCGCCAGACCGCCAGGGCACTACTACGACGGCGTCGAGGACGTGGCGGCGGCCCCCCAGATGGCCAGGGATGTGCATTCCCCTGGGCCGGGGGCAGGCACGAGCCAGAGCGCCGCGTCATCTGGGAGTTCGGCGCCGACGAAGGTTTCCACGGGTGCTACGGATTCCACGAGGGCTCCAGGTACTTTGTCGGGGACGGTCGGTTCCTCCCCTTCGGTGTCCACGCCCACGGGATCTTCGACTCCTCGTCTTGCCACGCTATGACGTGGCGTCAGGTCGCAAGACCTGGAGATCGCCTCCCTGGTCTTGTCTTCGGACAGCGGCTGTCCAAATCCAGGGGTTGGCCTCCCTGGTTCAAGTCGCCACGTACCCTCGCCCCCACTACGGCATGGCGCCTGATCGCAAGACCTGGAGATCGCCTCCCAGGTCTTGTCTTCGGACAGCGGCTGTGCAAATCCAGGGGTTGGCCTCCCTGGTTCAGTTCGCCACGTACCCTCGCCCCCACTATTGCAGCACAAAGCTAGGGGGGGGGAAAGAAAAAACGGTCAGGACGTCTCAACGCTCTCAGAGGCCTGATATGCGGAGATTCTGCACGCCAGATATCACATCTTGGGGAGTTGAGTGCGGCGCAGGCCTGATATGCGGAGTGAGTCGACCTGATTGATGCAGTGGGGTCGGACATACATTTGTTTCAAGAGCATCACCAGCCAAAGGCGCGGCTGGGTGATGCACGGCATGCTCTTGTCAAGGCTGGGCCGAATTCGCTCCTCACTCCAGCGGCGCCATCGGGTCGTTCTGAGGCTGCCTCGTCTGGAGGTAGGTTTAGCGACACCGAAGCTTTGGGGCCTCAAGGGTTTGGACGAGCTGCCCCAGAGGATCTCCCTCCCACCTGTGCACCGCTTTCGTGTAGGCCTCTGGAGTGGCCTTTTGCAGGGGTGGTGCCATTGTAGGCTCGGTATACCTTCGTGCGGGAATCGGCTGCAGGGGTCAGAATATCGAGCTCCTGCACAACATAGGTGGAGTACTGAGGGCCTATGGTACGCCATTCATACCCGGAGGCGATTTTCAGTTTCCTGGTGGGCAGCTGGTTAAAATTTGTTGGGTGGGGGGCCTGCAGGCTGAGGTGGAATCGGATACGGCCAACTGGATATGCCAGCTAGGAGCCTCTCGATCCATCATCGACTAGTTTGTGATGTCTAGTTCGCTCAAGCCTTTTTCGTCGATTGTTGCTATGTGGCGACTTGGGCGACATGCACGCGCCCCCACCGCCTTGTTGTCTCGCGCATGAGTGGAGAACCTAAGCAGACGATGGCACCCGGGCTGAAGAAACCATCGGCCCTCCCGCTGCAAAGACTTATTGGTTGCGCACCTCGGCCCCTTGACTGGGGGGACCTTCGAGGAGTATTGACCCAGGGCCCGATGACCAAGGAGACCTTGGATACCGTCACCTCCCAGTGGGTTCAGAGGGCTGAATTGGCGCCCACTCGGGTTCTGCAAGTTGATGCTGCACCTAGATACCGAGGTCGTGGAGGCCCCCCCGAGGTGGTCCAGGCCCCTCTGCTAGGCCCTCCAGCCTCGACGCATCCCAGGGCCATTGGCGAGGGTAGGATGTGGCGCGTGCTGGAGAGACGGCCCCAGGACATCCTGTTCCTTGGCATGGGCCTCGGCCCACCTTGGGGGGGCTACAGCAGTCTGGGATCCCCTTGAAGATGTTGGTGGGCTACCAGGCCCCGTTCATGGATTGCAAGCGTTGGGAATCTTGGAGGCTGCGCATTGTGGCCGTCAACCCGTCCATCGAGGCTGAGCTTAATGAGCTGATTTGGCAGGTCCGCAAGTGGGCCCTTGAGCATGAGTCCCACGCGGCCTCGGAGCGGGCCCTTGCTTGGAGGGAACGGGTCTCGGATGCCCTGTCAGGAGGGGCCCGCCTGGGCCACAGGTTCACCATGGAGGTCCCCAAGTGGGCTGTGTCTGGGCTGTCTCGTTACGCTGGACCCGATGGTGCCCCTCTTGGGATTGTGGCGGTAGCTGAAGCTCGGGCTCAACGCTGGCATAAGCACTGGGGCGTTGGTCCGGAGTTTCCCGATCCTGATTTCGGCCGGTGCAAAGAGGAGCCCGAGCTAGAGCCCCCCACGAACGAGGACCTCCTCGCCCTCGCTAGGACGTACAGCACGCACACGGCGGTCGGCGTCTGCGGCTTGCACCCTCGGCGCTGGTCCTTCTTGGGCGACAGCGCTGTTGATTTTCCGGGGCATCTGGGTGCAGATGCAGAGGCTGCGTTACGCGCCCAGGTGCTGGGCGCCGATGCTTATTGCCCTCCTGCCAAAGCCACCGCCTGACGGGGGAGATCGACCCATTGGGGTTTTCGCTTCCCCGCTTCGCACGTGGCCCCGCTGGGCCCGCTGGGAAGTCGCTGGGCCATGGGAACGTGACCGCCCTAGGGACTACTGGTTCGGCGGTTCTGGAGCCTCTTGTGATATCTGTGTTTGGAAGCAGAGTTTCATGGCGGAGTTGGCCAGGGATCAGGGCAAAGCAGCGGGGTCTAAGCTACTCGATCTCGTCCAGGCGTACGAGCTCGTTCCCCATCATGTGCTCGTGGCGTGTGCCAAGAAGCACAGGTTGCACGGCAAGACCTTGCAGTTTTTGCTGGCGACGCACGCCCTCGATGGGACGGTGACGTTCGAAATGATTGCGGCCGGGATCGTCTCGACGAATCGCACGACCGTTGCGCGCTGCAGTTGTGCGACATATCTCTTGCGCCTGGTGCTCCTTTCTCCTGCCAATATGGCTGTTGCTCAGTACCCATCTGTAGATTTTGCGATCGTTGTCGACGATTTGCAGTTGCAGAGGGCGGGCGATGCCTGGGACGTGGCTTTCGACCTGAAAAGGGGCGGAGGACCTACTCACAGCTGAACTGGCCAAGTGCGGCCTCGCTATCTCCTTGCCAAAAAAGCACCAGACGATCGTTGGTCAGGAGATTCGACGCGCTGTCCGTAAGGTCGAACTCCGTTCGGCTCGTTTCCTCACCAGATCTGTTCGGGCTGGACTGCGGGGGCGGCCATCGGATCCTTCATGCGGTTGGGGGCGCAGCGTCTTGGGAAGATGGGCTCCTGGGTCCAACGGTATAAGCGGCTGGCCAAAGCGGGGGGGAAACCAGTCATGTTGGTCCAGACGGGCCTCAAGCCTGGGATGCTCTGGGCGGTCGGGGCCCACGGGATCAACAACGCGCAGCTGCTCAAGGCTAGGCAGTTGGCACGAGCGGGATGCGTTTCAGGCACGCGGGTAGGTCTCTCTCGCTCGACATGATGCTGGCAGGCCTCCAGGTCGACCCCGCTTTCGAGTGCAACCGTGGGCCTATTTATGTGTGGCTGCATGCGCTCTGGGACGGTTGGGCACCGAGATCTGACATGGCACGTCTTCTGAGCGGTGCGTGGGTTCGTTTATCGGTTGCTCCAGTCTCCAGGGCGTGGTCTGACATTCGGGGACCCGCGTCGGTCCTTGTGGGCACTATGATCAGTTTGGGATGGGAGCTGGTCAGCGCGTTCCGTCTGGCAGACCCACCGAGGGCCCGTTTCGATAGAGGAGATCTCGCCCACGGGGATGGAGGCAACTTGGCTGATGAGGCCACTGAGCGCTGGATTTGGCAACATGTTCTGGCTAAGCGCCCGTCTTGGGCCTCGCTCTGTCCTCACCCTCCGCTCCTGGGGCCCCCGGGGTCCTTTCTCCTCCCGTCCTCTCGAGGCCCAGACTGGGCCCCCAGGCCCCGGGGGCCCCGGGGGTGCGTATGTGCGGGAGGTTTTTGGCCCCAGGAGA
Source organism: Prorocentrum cordatum (assembly GCA_963575745.1). Lineage (NCBI taxonomy): Eukaryota > Dinophyceae > Prorocentrales > Prorocentraceae > Prorocentrum > Prorocentrum cordatum. The sequence continues at coordinate 1,244,279 of CAUYUJ010020392.1, forward strand.
GGCTGTGCAATGCTGGCAGTGCGGCCAACCCTGATTGTTTGATTCACGGGCGCCCCGCCCACGATTCCTTTTGCCGCGAGTATAAGGCAGGCTACAATTTGGCTGGCCAGATGCTTGAGCTAGCCCAGTCGGCCGCTGACGTCTCGCTGCTCTGGACCAGATGTCAGGTCCCTGACCCACCCTGGCTGTTGCCAAGCCCGTGCCTGGAAGAGCGAATTGTCTGGACTTTGCGGACTGACGACTTGCTCACGGCCCTGGTGGAGCAGCTTCACAAAGAAGTCGCACCCCCTTCGGTTCCAGGCCCGCCTCCCGCCGCTTGTTTGGACATTGCGGCCATCATCCAGGGCAAGGCTGAGGAAATCCCGATTTCGATCGACTCACTGCTGGCTCCTCAGCACGACTACGAGATCGCGGGCGATGACCTCGAGGAGGCAAATCGCAGGGCGCAGGAGCTCAAGCAGTCTCTTCAGGATGCAGTTCGCAAGTTGTTCGGAGATGCGCTGGTCAGGGCCAAAGCCTTCCAGGCAGACCAGAAGAAGATGCTCGAGAGGCTCGCTGCCAAGCGGAGGCGCCAGGACGGAGACGAAGCAGCAGAGCCAGCCGCGGGAGACGGGGATCCAGTTCCTCCTGCCGCCGCCGCCGCCGCGGGGGGCGACAGCGGGGCTGCTGCTGGAGCTGCCTCCTCAGCCCCCCAGGCCGAGGCGCCAGGGGACAGCGCGGCGGCAGATCCTGATCGCGCAGATGCTCGAGCTCGTGCTGAACGCCTGCTGTCACAGGCTTCCCCCCCCCGCAGCCGAGGGGCAGCGGGGGGGCACCGCGACAGCCTGACCATTCTCGCCCGAGCCACATCGACGGTCTTGGGCCTGTTTTTGCGGGCCAGCCGTCTTACTTGTCTAACTTTAGTCTCTCGGCCTCTCGGCCTCACCTCCGTCGTTTCCTCCGCTCCCGTGGTGCGTGTCCCTCAGGCTGTGGCCTGAAGGCTGCTGTGCGTCACACTCGCTGGAGGGCCAAACGAATTTTGTCTGGTGATGGTCAGAGGTTCGACCCCCTGCAGGTTGCCCTTTCCAAGCCTGCCGATTTTGCTCGGCCTAGCCCAGCTTACCCAGTGTTAGCTGCGCCTGGCTCTCAGTACCCGATTGAGGTGGTGCCAGGCCCCAGGATCTCCCAGGCCCCCCTCCCGTGCTCTTGCCCTGCCCCCCCTGGCCTCCTGGAGCCTGAAGGGATGAGCTCGATCGCTTTGTCTGTTCGAACTCTCAACTGCAACAGTTGGGGCACCCTTAAGAAGATGTTACCTCACACGCCTTCAGCGGTCCTGATGGTGCAGGAACACAGATTGGCGGGTAGTGAAGAAGTTGCCCAGGCCTCCTCCTGGTGTGCCCGTAATGGCTGGAAATCGTTGTGGACCCCAGCTACTCTCACGGATAAAGGCACGTCAGGGGGCACTGCTTTGCTTGTGAAAAGCTGGCTTGGTCTGTTTCCCCCCCCTTCTGGACACGCTATCGTTCCTGGTCGGGCCACTCACGGGATCATTCAGGTTCCTGGTGGTCTCAGCTACCACATGTTTTCGGCTTACCTGCATGATGGGGAAGGTTTGACTGAGCGTAATCTGGAGCTCTTGAGTTGCGTTGGCGCCTGTGCTACTACGAGCTGCTCCTGTTTTGTCGTGGGAGGAGACTTCAACGTCTCTCCTTGCGAGCTGGAGAGCAGCAAGTTTGTCTCCCAGCTTCAGGGCCAGATCATCATTCCTGGAGGTCACACTCATTTTGGTCAGGGGGCCCCCTCCACCCTTGACTACTTCGTTTGCAGTGGGGGGCTTGGAAAAGCCGTGGACTCCTGCTGGATCGATCTGACGACGGAGCTCAGTCCCCATCGCCCCGTGGAGCTTCAGTTCCACCGATCCCCTGCCACCCTCAAGGCCCTCAGTTTTAGGAAGCCACCGCCGCTGCCGAGAGACCGAGTCATAGGTCCGATGCTTCCCCCACCGTGCTGGGATCATGTGATCTCGCGAGCTCAGGCTGGTCTTGATGCTGTCGCTGCAGGCGACGCCGAGGCTGCCCTCAGCCACTTGTCGCCGGCCTATGGAGCGTGGGCTGATAAGGCGGAGGAGGAGCTGGTCCACCTGTTGGGGGCGGATCTGGTGAAGGCAGGATGCAGGAGCAAGGGGCCTCAGCTCGTGTGGCGCAGCTTAGTGGGCCGAGATTCTCAGCCAAGGTACCCCGAGCACCGCGCCATCTGCTGGCTGGTGGCTCAGTTTCGCGCTTTTATGGGGCTGCTGCGGGCCGACCAAGGTTGTGGGAGCCAGGCCGCCAGCTTGCATGCTTTGCTTGCTAGCCCTCCTCCCGCGATTTCTCGGCACTCTAGCAAGTATGCCTCTTCATTCAGCCGTGTTAAAGATTTTACTGCTGCTTTGCAGGGCGATCTCCGCCAGGCCCCTTCTGAGCAAATTGTGAAAGGTGATGAGCTCCTGTGCACCCTCATCACTGTCTTGGAAGGGGCCAACGGGGAGTATCGGTCCAAAGCGCAGTCTGACTGGAGAGCCTGGCTCACGGAGGGCCTTGATCAAGGGGCTCGTCGGGTGCACGCGATTGTCCGTGACCCCACCCCCTGGGTCCCTACCACGACCCTCACCAGAGATGGATCTGTTGTTGCCGACCCCCTTTCGCTGTTGTCCCACGAAGGCACCAAGTTTGCCAAGTTTTGGGATGTCGGAGCTGGCAATCCTGTGGGTTGCACTTTGGTGGAAGCTCTCCCCAGGGCCGATCCCGCTCAGTTGCGGGCTGTCAGCAAGAAATATAAGAGAACCTCGGCTGTCACTTATGACGGGTTTGATTGCCGTCACTATCACCTTCTGTGTGACGACGGACTGGTTGCGCTTGGCATGCTCTTTCAGCTGATGGAGTCGGTTGGCCAACTTCCGCGCCAGATTTCTGCGGTGTTGCTTGCCCTGCTCTCGAAACCCAGCGGTGGCTACAGACCGATAGGGGTGTTCTGCTCCTGGTATAGGGTCTGGGGACGCCTCAGGCGTCCCCTTGCCTTACACTGGGAGCAGCAACACCCCCGTCGGTACTGGGCTGCGGGGGCGTTTCGTGGAGCTGCGGATGTTGTCTGGCGTCAATCGTTTCGCGCTGAGACGGGGACCTCTAGAAAGGAAGAGAGTGCCAGCGTCTTCTATGATATGCTCAAGTATTATGAGACGATTGACTTAGACGTTTTAGAGCAGCGGTGTCACCAACATAATTTCCCGACTGTGCTGACTAGGCTTACCCTTTATGCGTATAGGTGTGGCCGCTTTGTCTCCATCGCTGGCCTCCTGGATGGGCCGCACTTTGTGCGGAAAGGAGTCATTGCGGGCTGCAGCATGGCCACTACGCATATACGCATTTATGGTTTGTCTTCGTTCGATAAGCTCCCCTCTGTCCCCTCTGTCGATTTTGACATTTATATTGATGATACTGGAGTGTCTTGCACGGGGTCCAGGGAGCATGTTGTCTCGTCCATTGTTACCGTCTCTCTCGCTCTTCATCATGCTATCACTGATGAGAATGAGATGAACTGTCAGCTTGCTCTCGACAAGATTTGTACCGTTGCGTCCTCCAAAGGCCTGGCCACCGCGCTGGCTGCGGCCCTGGGACAGTTTGGAGGCAAGTTCACTGCCTCGACTGTGAACCTCGGAGTCGACTACAGTGCTGGCACCTCGGTCAGGGCCTCAGGGCGGAGCTCGAAGCTCAAGAACCGTGTGGCGCTGCTCTGCAGGAAAGCCCGACGTCTCAGGTGTCAGGCAGGTTACCTTGGTCGCAAAGCCCTCAGAATTTTCGCTGCGGGCCCCCTCCCTGGAGGGGCCTATGGGGCGGACATCCTGGGGGTGAGCGACCAGGTCCTCCTAACCATGAGGCGGCAGGCTTTCAAGACTGTGAGGCCTTTTGCCAAAAGTAGGTCTCTCACGGCGGTCAGCCTTCTGTCGGAGGACCCGTGCTGGCGAGCTGCTTCGGCTCCCATCCTGCGTTGGAGCAAAGAGGTCTGGCTGGCCCAAACTCGCGAGTTCCCCTGGTCCATTCCTCATAGGGAGCTCCGAGACGGTTTCAGGAGTGTGTTTGCGCTGCCTAGGGTTACTTGGCCTACTGTTAAGGGCCCCGTGTCTGCCCTTCGCCTTACCCTCCTTCGCCTCGGTTGGACCATGGTTGACTATGCCACCATCTTGGACGACCGTGGCTATCGTTTGCAGCTCGGCCTGATTCCCCCCAAGTTGTTGGAAATTATGTGCAAAGAGGCCTACATGCGTGGGCTCGAGCGGGATCTTGGGGGTAAATGGGGGCTGGATTGCAGGGCGTGTCTGGACATTCCCAGAGCTGCTTGTGTCAGTAAGAAGTTCTCACCTGCGCAGAGGGGCTGGATTCGGGCTTGCTCTTGTGATGCCATCTGGTCTGCGGACAAGGCCTTGGCATGTGGGTATCAGGTTGACCCGCTTTGTCCCCTTTGCTCTGCTTCGCCCGACTCAGTGTTTCACAGGCTTTGGCAGTGCACGGCGACGGAAGTCCTAGAGTCGCGGTCTCAGCTGGTCCCGGCCTCAGTTGTGCAAGATGCCATCGCCGTGTGGACAGCTCAGGCGGAACCCGACCCTCATGTGCGAGCTCTTTATACCAGAGGAGCTTTCGCTCATCCCGCTGACGTGTTGCCGCGTCCTGTTGAGGAGGGAACGAATGCCCTTCAGTTCGTTTGGCATTGTGACGAGCTTCCTAGCCCTGAAGGTCCCAGGGTCCCAGTGAACGGGGAAATGTGGGGGCACGTCTTTATAGATGGGTCCTGTCAGCGCCACCCGATCAAGGAATTGTCTAGAGCTGCCTATGCGATTACTATGAATGCTGAGGATGGCACGTGCCTTGGAGAGGCGAGAGGCCCTGTCTGGGCTCACCTTCCTCAGACGCCTCAGGCGGCTGAATATGCTGCCAGATGTGTAGCCGCACAGTTCTTGGTGTTGCCGACCACTATTTATTCGGACTGTGCGAACGTTGTGTCTCACAGCACCTTGCCCTTGCCTGAGAGGTACTCGGGCAAGAGGTCTTACTCAGGAATGATCATGTGTGCCAACAACTTTGAGGGCCGCTTGTTGGAAGGAATTGTTAAGGTCAAAGCTCATTTAGATGTGCACCAGGAGGGCATCTCCGAGAGAGAACGTTTCCTCAGGCGTGGAAACGCTGATGCGGATGTGGGGGCTAAACATGCCCTCCAGCTTCACCCATCAGACCCGACCGAACTTGCCAATGTGGACAAGCTTGTGGAAGCGGCCAGGGGTTATTGCATCCTTGCTGCTAACTTGCTTCCTCTTTGGCCTAAGCTCTCTCTCGACGTTCCCTATCTCCCTCCTCCTGCTGAGCATTTAAGCTCCCGCAGTAAGGTTGGCCATCGTTGGGAAGTCTGGGCTGACGTCTGGAGGTGTGCGGTGTGCCTCCGCGGGAACAGGGGCTCGCCTCGGCCCCCCCCTGGAAGGTGCCCCCAGGATTCCAAGCTGCATGCGGCTAGGCAAGATGCCCTTGGGCATAGGACTGTTGCCTTCGACTGTTCTGACAAGTCAGTGCTTTTCATATGCCTAAAATGTAAATGCCACTCCACAGGTGGCAGGATTAGAGGCCTAGGCGAAGTTTGCAAGAAGCCCACCCGTGCGGGCCGTCAGGGTTGGGCCGCCTTGCGCAAGGGTACTCACCCGCAGTACTCCAAGTCCAGCAAAGGTGTCACAGTTGATGACACCTCGCTAGTGCGTTGCTTCAACTCGTATTTGGTTTCGAATCCTCAATTTTCGGAGGAAGATGTTTCTAGCTCTGCGCCTTCTGGCCCGTCTGGCAGCGCGGCCAGCGCTGGAGGGCAAGAGCGTCCCAGCTTCACAGTTCCAGCTATTGCAGCCACTGCCTGTGCTCATGCCTGCAGCGTTGCGCCCAGCTCTTCCTCGAGTGATGTGGTCGCCTCGGCCTCAGCCACCAGGGAGTGCTTGAATCGCATTGCTGCGTCTCTCCGCTGCGAAGCGGAAGATTTGGGAACGGGTGGGACTGTGGAGGTGGGGTCGGGAGATTCGGATTGAATTTCAGTGTTCTCGCCTGCCTTTCTCTTTTGGCAGGGTTGAACCTATTGTTCGTGCGTTGGCCTTCGGAGCCTCTCCTTACTTTCAGTTTCTGTTCTCAATCTTATCCTCGGCCGTGCTTTGCTTCCTGGGCTTTCAGGCTGTTGTGGCATAGGTTGCTGCCCGCGACCTAAGCGGCGACCGCCTGTCCGCTTAGGACGCTCTCCGCGTTGCCGATTTTTTCCAGCTGAGGGTCAGCTGGTGCCTGTCCTCGTCTGTCCTTCGCCTCTGTGACAGGCTTGGCTCTCGTTTGGCGAATTTATTTCTTTTGTGCACTGTCTCTGGCATGTCTGCCAGACAGTGGGAGCCCGAGCCGAGGGTCGATCCGTGCGGGGAAGGGGCCATAGTGGGCGTTCCGAAAGGAACTCGCGAAGCCCCCTCCCCAAAGCGGCTCTCGCCGAGGCGAGGTCTTTCAGTGCTGGCAGGTCCCGCCCTGCCAGTTTTCTGCACTATGCGGTGGGTCCGTGGAGATCAAAAAAAAAAGCGTTCGGCGATGGCCCGGGCTCGCATGGGCGGCACGGCCGCCTCAGGCGACGTGGCTGGGGCTTGTGTTCTCTGGATTTTTCTTGGCGCGAAGTCGCCAGGATGCATGGGCCACTGCCGTCCCTCTTCCAGTCTGCGCCTGCTGCGGAGCTGTTTAGCTTCCCCATGGCCCTCAGGTATACGGGCGCGCAGCTGAAGTTTTACACCGATTGCAAGCCGTTGGTTGGTGTTTGGCGCAAAGGGTTCGGTGCTGGCACGGCTGCCAGTGAGCCGATGGCGACCCTTTGGAGGGAAGTCTGGAGGTTGGCGGCGGAACGGGGTTTGGAGGCTTTGGAGGCGGCGGAGGTCTCTCACGTCAAGGCCCACACACCGCACTCGGCGGTAGTTGAAGGGCGAATCGCACCTTGGCAACGGTTTGGGAACACCAAGGCTGACGAAGCTGCCAAAGTAGGAGCCACCATGCACTCGGATAGTGTCGGCTTGCGCGGGGCGCGTGGGTCATCTATCCAGGCGGTGAAGATGGTGGCTCAGTTTTGCACGCGAGTCGCGGCTAGGATCGGTTCGGTCACAGCCCCCGATGCCCAGGCAGTCGTGCTTGGGAGGGCTAGCGGCACCATCGAAGGTGGGTTGGGCCCTCCCTGGCCGCATTCTCGTTTCGATCCTGCGTTTGCGCATATGGACAGGAGATTGTGATGCATGATCTGCCTCAGGTCGGCGAAGTCTCGAGCTGTTTTGCGACAGTTGAAGTGTTCGGAGAGCCCTGCTCAGCATGCTGTGCACCGCGCTGGGCCTGTGCTGTTCTGCTCGGTCTGCGGGGCTTATGCCACGCTACGTAGCCAAGGGCTCTCCGATGATTGCCAGCCGTTCAGGCGCCGAGCGGGCACTCTGGTCAAATCTTCCAGGTACTATCGGCTGCAGAATCTTCTCTAGGGTCGCCACCCCAAGTCGGGCCTCTTTTTGGGCCCTCCAGTTTTGCTTCGCAAACGGAGTTTCTGTGAGACGGCTCTATTGCCGCCGCTTCCACCTCTCCCTGAGACCTCTGGGGCGGGGAGTGGTTCTGGAGTGGGGGCGGGGTGGGCGGGGGCGGGACGGGAGCACTCTCCTCCTGCTGTTGCCCAGGCTGATTTGGCCTTGTGGGAAAGCCTTGCCGATTTCCCTTATGCCAGCGACTCGGACGACGACGATCCCGCTCGCGAAGCGAGGCTGTGGGTCGAATGACGTCTCCATCGTTGGCCGTTTGTGTGTTTTTCAAACTCATGGCCAGTACGCGTGCGGCTGGTCCTGGTGAGGTCAAAACTCCTCTACCTCCTCCTCCTCCTCCTCCTCCTCCTCCTCCTCCTCCTCCTCCTCCTCCTCTTCCTCCTCCTCCTCCTCCTCCTCCTCCTCCTCCTCCTCCTCCTCCTCCTCCTCCTCCTCCTCCTCCTCCCCCTCCTCCTCCTCCTGCCTCCTCATCGAGCCTTGCGAGCTGCCGGGCGATGGAGACAAGGGGGGGCGCACAGGCCCAGAGGATGGCGGCTCGGCGCGGCAGCCGAAGGACGCTGACGGCGCGGGGCCGCCGACCGCCGCGGGGCTGCAGCCCTGCGAGTCCGCAAGGCCCCTGGTGGCGGACAGGAGGGCCGTGCCCGGCTGTTCTTTGCTTGGCTGCTCCCCGTCTGGGCGAGTGGCCTGTGGTGCGGGCACAATGGGGTCCCCAGATGGCTGGATGCGATGCGATAGCAGCGGCTTCCGCGCTGTGGTGTGGCCCCCTTCTGCGCCCCCCGTTACGCCGCGCACCACATGCAATTCCTGCCTAGGGTCACTTTTGCGTGTAGCCGATGTTCCTCGCATGGCTTCCCCTCTGTCTGGGTGTGTCTTGCATGGCCCTGCCTGGGTGCTCCTGCCCGGCCATGCGTTCAGGCAGAGCCACGCGTGAGAGTCACCATAAAAGGGTGCCGCCAGGTCCTCCTGAGGATGCAGGTTCGAGGATCGACTACTGTTAGACGACTCTGGGTGTGTGGGCATTTCCAGGGGGGTCTTGAGGGCGTTCTCCTCAAGGAGGTCGTGACCCTTCCCAGTGGTGGCCCATCGTGACACTGCTTGGTGCGCGGCTGATGTTGCCAGAGTGTTCCTGTCCGGCCGTACTTGTCAAGGGGATTCCCGCCTGGCGCCCGCCGCCTTTGCCACATGTTTTCCGTCGCAGCGCGGCAGACGCGATCCGCTTGAGCGCTCTAGCAGCTGGGGACGCGCGGCGTACTCATTTAGCGGCAGCAAGAGGAGGAAGAGGGCGGCCGCAGAAAGCAGGCGGGGGTAAGGGCCTTTGCTACACGGCCAGGGTATCGAAGACGCTTTGGGCGAGCGACGGGCGCCCGCTGCCCCTTGGAAGCGACCATAGGGCCCAAATTCGGGCAGAAGTTTTACCAACACATTGGAACATGTGAGGGATTCCAGGAAGGGCCTCGCCTTCGAGGATCGAAGGGATTGGAATCTCTTCCCTGGCGAAAGGCTGCGGAAGTAAAACGAGGCCGCCTCCGCTGGCGGAAACGGCGGATGGTGGCGGAAGTGAAAATTGCGCCCCCAAGAGATGACAACATGTTTGGGTTCAGGGTTTTAGGAACCCGCCATGTGTTCCCCCAGCCGTTGCGGAAACCATTGGCCAGAGTAAACCCCAGATGCGTCATTGATTTTGCAATACACCTTTTCGCCTCAAGTCCCTTACTAGTCAGGCCTTGCAATTCATTCCTGCCGCAGCAAACGGCGCCCAGACGAAAGACCAGTATTCCAAGGGCCTGCCATTCAGACAAGAGCCAGCCCGGTCAGCAAAGCAACGACATGTTTCGCACCGTTCCAGCGAGTAATAAGAAACGCGCCATGGTATGATGATAAAGGTCAATGAGGTGTCCAGCGATGCCCGTGTTTTGAAACAGGACCGCTTGCACATGCGTATTTCGTGCAAGAGCTCCCACGTATAAAAGTGAGGGTCGAACAAGTCTCAAACGAAAACCCGATTCTGAAGAGCAGAAACCAACTTGTGCAGAAGAGCAGCCGACAACCTGTATTATAGTCGCAATATGCTGCGACGAATGTGGCCAGTGCCGAAGCGAGAACCCCAGTTTGAAAAGGAGCCCGTAACTGCTGCAAGCTCTTACGACGCGAACGTGCGCGGCACCAAGGCGTGAGCCCGATTTTGAAACGAACTCTCCTCCATCTTTGAATCCGCTGCCGCTGCAAACTTTTCAGACGAATGCGCCCGGCGTTTAGGCGAGAGGCCTTGTTTGAGTTGAAATGGCCCGCCCGCCATTGTTGAATAAGTTGCAAGCTCGTAGGACGAGTGTGAGCGGCGCAGCGGCGATAGCTCCATTTTGAGAGAAACTCCGTCCATCCATCTGCGAAGTTGTTCCAAAGTTTGAAGACGAGCGCACGGCTCTCAGGCGAGAGCCACATTTGGAAAACGACCCTCCGTCCGCGAAGCGGCTTCAATTATTTAGGGAGACGTGCGCGGCGTTCAAGCACAAACAAGCAAGCAAGGAGAACCCGCCAGACCCGTAAGAGGCGGCGCCAGTGGATGTCAACAACGAGCCCCGCGGCGAGGGCAGAGGGGGCGACTGCTAGGGAAACGGCTTAAGGGATGGTAGGCCACGCGGTGGCGGGGCCGGTGAATGCCCAGGCTGCCCGATTGACGCCCATGGAAGGGGCGAAACAACGCCCCTCGCAGGACGAGGTGCGCGGAGCGACGCGCCACCAGCTGGGTCGAGCGCGGGGCACGCGCAGGCCACACCGGTCGCCGAACCCACAGGCAACCCAGGCAATTTGGAAACCAGGGACCACCATGATGTCGCAGGGCTTAGGGGCGAACCAGCGATGAGTACCACAGAAGCAGCCATCACGGGAGGAACACTCTTGCGGGCTGCGCTAGCTGGGTCACAACAGAGCACGGACGTCCGATGGCGTGAGCAATTCTGTAGCACCCTGCATGACGGCTCCATGGACGCCCAGGAAGTAATAAGACGCCTCCTGCAGCTAGGGCCGATCGAGGTGACGGAACCGCCTGTGCGCGGGCTCATTCCGCAGGCCGAAGGCACTGGCGGACCTGGGCCCACCTGGCACGCGTGGGTTGACGCAGCTCCTGCGCACATCGTCCCTCCCCCCCCGCGCGCCAACCAGGATGCGCTGTCGCGTGCGTTAAATCCGCCCGCCCCCTTTCCACCCAGACGCACAATGGAGGCAGGTGCTCCCGCCACCATGAACGATCGACACCGTGTAAGAGGGCGGGGCGGTGTCCTCAGGAACCCCCTGCTGAGGGGAGTCCGTGCTGCGCCAAGCGACAGACTGGCTTCCGCCTGCGAAGCCCGGGCGGCGCAACTTCAAGGGAGGGCCGAAGCAATCCTGATCCGGACATGCGACCTGGCCAGATGGCATGGATGGGAGGTCTTGGAGCGCAACCTAAATGCCAGGGCGCGCGAGTGGCAGGCAGTCCTCGCCACCGCGGTGCGGGCAGCATCCGTGGACGACTTGAAGCAGCATGCGAGCGCGATGCTCGACCGCTTCAGCGCACCCGGGGACGACATGCGAGACATGTCCCGCTTCTGGGCCGTTGAATGAGATAGCCATACCAGGGGGCCATGCGGCTCACGGAGCGTGAAACTGGCTCTGCACCTTGCCCTTTACGTGCTGCGCCTGGCAGGGGGGAGACTGGGCCTCTCGGAAGTCGCACTACCGCCCCTCCCCTTATATGTCATCGTCCTGGGCCTCTTTGGACACGTTTTGGATCTAGTAACCGGGCACCCCGGCGGCCGCGGCATGTTCGCGTGGGCACCGCCTTGCACGTTCCCACCTCCGAGCCTCCTCGCGGGCCACGCACCCCAGACGACTGACCCGCGATGGCGCCCCCAATTCGACGGTCGGCGGCGACGACGAACCGAATTGGTCCGACCGCGCCGTCGGCAGACTGCATGAGATATGCGGGAGTAGAGGGGGGCTCTAACCGCGCGCAAGCAGGCGGACTTGGGCGACGCAGCGGCGGCCCCCCTCGCAGCCGATCCGCTGGCGCGCACCGCGCCGCCGGCCTGGATGGAGGTGACCCGAGCCACCGAGCCAACCTACGCCCATCGCAGAAGGGCGCAACCACCGGATCTCCAGGCAGTGCCCCAGCACGGCAGAGCCGTCTGGGCACCGGGGGCAGCGGGCCAGCACGGTCTGCCCCTCACGAAGCCAGCAGCACAAACCACGCAAGCAAGCTATCAGGCCGTCAGCGTCCAGGACATGGACTCACCTGACGCGTCAGACGAGTTACTGGAGCCGCCCGACCGCAGCCTGTTCCGCCCGCGCTTGGGCCCATGGGGACCCCGTGATCGAGGCCCGCACCCTTCCGCCAACTGCGCGCACAGGCCAAGGAGCTCGGCAGAGAAGGCTCGACCCGTGGGGCAGGGGTTAGACAGAGATCCCCCTTCCCCACCTGATCGCAGGGACGCGCCCATTTTCGTTCGGGGCAGGCGCGGCGCGCCACCAGACCCGCTACCATGCCCCCACACGGGCAGGGCGCTGGACCCGCGACACCATGCCTGGGGCCCTGGAAGCCCTTATCGGTGAAGGCATGGTGGAGCGCGTGCAACCCCCTGCCCGCGCAGGAGACGGCGCTGGAGCGGTGCGCATCATGCCCAGTGGACCCCAGGCACACCTGATGCAGGATGGCCGCCCGTACACTGGCGCCACAAGATAGCGCCCCCGGGGTCGACGGAGAACGGTGCGAAGGTTACCGCCTGGGGGTCACATTCGCGGCCTGCCCCCTGGCCAACGCACGGCGCGCGGCTCGGTCGCAACCGCCCCTCCTCGACACAGCGCCGGGCCCATCCGTTGTTTTCCTGGCGTGGATACTCGACGCTGAGAGGCCGAACGACCTGCGACCACTGCGACCCCCCACCTGGACAAGCCTCTCCGGAGCCCCACAGGCCGACCTCATCGACGGCGGGGCCACAGCTGCCCCAGGACCAGGCAGCCACGAGAGGCGGATAACGCGGCCCAAACATCAGGATGGCCACCAGCCATCCTGCGGCGGCCGCGGGCGGCAGCAGGCCTCCTGGGGCAGCTCGCCCGGGCGCGCGCGCCCTTGCGGTAGGCAGGGGCATGCGCGAGGTCACGGCAGATATGGGGCTTCCCCCCGCGACGGCAGCCCCGGTCGCAGATGAAAAAATGCCTTCGAGAGGTTTTCATTCCAGTGGCTAGCTGCTCTGCTCCGGAGATGCGGATTGCCCAACTGGCAGTAGACCGGCAAGCCGGGGCCGCTGGGGAGTGCACGGGCACCGCGTCGCCGTTCCTTTGGCGCGCGGCCGCGACCTGGCGATCGAGGCCGCATCTGCAGCCGCAGCCGGGAGATGCTCCACATATGTCGACGATCTGGCCGCCTTAATTGGTGGGCTCGCCCCAGCACGCCCTCCGGGCCACCGCCGCGCCCCCGCGGGCTTCCCGCGCCATGGGGCTGCTCGGCCCCTCTCACACCTGCAGAGGCCTCCCAGACGGGCTAAACAGCACCATCGCCGCTACGCCGCTGAGCATGGCCGGGATGCCCAACTGGCACATCCGCAAACACACGCCCCAACACGGGCAATCCTTGCGCACGACTTGGGGCGCGACGTCGCCAGCAGAGCTCGGCGCTGGCAGGGCGCATGCCACTGCTGATTCAAGACGGCACTAATCCCAGGGGCAGCCAGCAACTGGCGGCGCAGGTCATGGGCGCCCCCCCCTGTCGCGATTCCTGCGCCAAAGCCCAGTTGCCATGCCTGGGCGTCACGGCTTCGGCCCGCAGCGACGGAGAAGCGGCGCCCTGGGGCGTTTCGCAGCGACCGCCTCGAGGCCCTCACGCCGGGCACCTGGGATTCGGCCATTGCCAGGATGAGTGCGCGATCGCCCGCGGCGCACTATGCCCGGGCGTCGCCCGCTAGGCGCGCGGCAGCATGGAGCGCCCGCATTGCCTCCCAGGCGCCGTGCCCCCCGCGCCACACCATGAGCTTCCTATCTGCGCTAATTAGTTTCCCATCGCTAATTAGCGCAGATACGTATATGAATATATACTAATTAGCGCTGTCAATCCTAATTAGCGAGTAGTCAGCTCTAAAATTAACGGGTGCGCGCGAATTAGCAAGTATTCGCGCTAATCATTGCTTGTTGAATTAGCGAGTAGCACGCGTTCATTAGCGCGCGTGGTTTAGCGCGGACGACGTCGCTTTCGACCACTCGCGCGCTTTTTTTCGCCGTTATAACCGTGAGCGCGGCGCCGAAGACCGTGGCGTTTATTCATGCCCATAAATATAATTCCCACGAAGGCACGCACGCAAGAAGACAGGGCCAGCAGAGAGAGAGAGAGAGAGAGAGAGAGAGAGAGAAGAAACGAGGGCATATAAATAAAGAGCAGGACAACCAAGAGAGAGAGAGAGAGAGAGAGAGAGAGAGAGAGAGAGGCAGAGAGCTAGGGGGGGTCATTCGCAGCCGCCTTCACAGGCTGCTTTTTGTGTGTGTGTGTGTTTTTTTTCGCAGCAGCGCTATCGCACGCGAACCAAAGGCTCCATGCGGAACCTGTCCATAACATTGGCAGAGAAGGCCTTTGTGGTCATCGGGGCGCCACGCCTCCGTGAGATCCTGCTGGCGGCCCCTCCAAAATCCTCGTCGCGGTAAGTCCAATTAGTTTGCGGGTCAGATTCTTGGGTGAGGTGCACGAAAAGATGGAGTTTGGGCTTGCAACTGAAGAATGCAGGGTGTCGCTGTGCGAGTGCGTCGTACAGGAGCACGAAGCGTTTGCCGTTCGTCGCCATGGTGCCCCTCCTGAAAATAACAATTGTTCGCAAGGCCTCGTAACAATTATGGAGGTGGTTCGTCGCTGCGAGAATTGTCTGCTCCAGTTCGCTGCCACCGCTGAACAGTCTGTTGCATTCCTCCCACGCCCAACCCTCCAGAGCCCTGCACGCGCCCGCCATGGCCTTTAGTTTCGGGGCGCTCCTGCGGCTTGCCTTTTTGATCATCAAGAGCGTCAGCTTGTGGAGCCTGTCGCCCGTCTTGTTCCTGTCGTAATAGGCTTGGATTGACGACCACATCCGGTTGAGGCGTTCGGCCCGATTCCCGCCGCCATAGTATTTACTGTCACTTAGAAGGAACCACATCACTGATCCGAACCAATCCAAAGCAACGCCCTGGTCCACACAACGCAACCAATCCACTCGAAACAAGGAAAGGTCATCCACGCAGGGTGCCGACAACAACGGCGACGGCACGCACCCGTTGCGCATGTTCCGAAGGATAAGTTCAGATTTGGGCAGCTGCGTCCTCCGCCATGGCGCGCCCCCCCGCGCGTCGCCAACCTGCGGGGGAAACAAATGCACGTAATCAGCCGCCTTCCGTGGCGCCCCGCCCACCACGCCAACCCGCCCCCCTGCCCCGAGGGGCAGAGAAACGGGTGGGAGGGCGCGGGCGGAAGAAAGGAAGCAATTCACGGTCAAACCGCGGGGCGCGGCGCCTGATCGGGCGTGCACGCGCGCAGCCAGCAACAGCCGCCCCCCTCGTTCCAAGCAGGGAGCCCGAACGTGCATTTGTAGCTCGCCCAATCTCCTCTGACACCCACCAGAACACCCCGGAAGCCCAACGGTTTGTTGGAGCGACGCTTGCGGTGCGAATCTGTCGCTTGCCAAGCGGCGCCATCGCGCCGACATGGCGGAAAGGCACCGCGTGCCATTGCCGAAAGCGACCACCGCACGATCTCCATGCAGTCGTTGTACGTGTTTGAACTCATGCGGGATTTGGGAAAAGCTGCCACAGGAACCCGCAAAGTCGAGTTGTCACCACTCAGCCCTGGAAGATTTACTTGAACGAGTTCGACTGAATCGCTCCTGTCGAAATTGTTGGGCACGCCATCAGTCCAGAGACCTACGGGTAAAAGGGTCTCTGCGCCCATCGCCGCCTGGCATCGCAACAGATGTGTTTTCGCCTCGACGTCCAAACCTTCCGCATCAAGAATTTCGTCTCATCCGAATACGAACATATGACTGAAAACATTTCGTGCGGCAGCAAAAAACACATATCTGAACGCACTTCTCTGTTCAGTTTCGGGTTCCACGTTCTCACCTTGGCCATGTATGTCGGCGGCCACTTGCACGCCTTCAGGAAATTCCTCTTCAAATCTCTGGCGATGTTCTTGCCTTCGCCGCGTCGCACCGCGGCGGTGGTGAGATCGCCGAACTGACCAGGGAGCAATTGGCCAAGCGGCGCCAAGAATTTATGCCCGAGTTCCCGTGCTGACTGCCTGTTTTCGAGAAATGAATCCCTGATGGCGCCGCGCAGGCGCTTCGACGGGGAACCGTCGTCCTGCCTCGCCCACGATTGGCGCTTCTTCCCCTCGAGCATGGGTTTACCCCAAAGCGGCGTGGAAAAGGAAGAGGCCTGAGCAGACGGCTACGGATCAGAAGAACCAGCGAGCGACAGCTGGATTGCCCGCCCCCCTTGGTCTTGTCGACACGGCCAGCGCCGCGCATCCCGCCCCTCCCTGCCAACGCCAATGTCACGCTATGCCTTCTTCATCGTCTCCCCGCCCTCCTCCAACCCCCACTTCTCCTCCTCCTCCTCCTCTTCCTCCTCCTGCTCCGCTACATTCTCTTCCTCCTCCTCCTCTTCCTACCTCCTCCTCCTCCAACTCGTCCTCCGTCCTTCCCCCCTTCCCCCGCCCCTCCTCCTCCTCCTCCTCGTCCTCCTCCTTCTCCTCCCCCATCTCCCTTCCTCCTTCTCCTCCTCCTCCCCCTCCTCCTCCTCCTGCTCGTCTTCTTCCTCTTCTTCCTCCTCCTTCTCCTCCTCCCCCCCTCGTCGCGATTCTGTTCTCGGCGGCGCCGCCTCCTATACGGGGGGCGTTTTTTTTGCGCAGGTCGGCAGGGGGTCTTTTTCTGGCGGCGGCGGCGGCGGCCGCGCCGGAACACCTCTCCGCGGCGCGGCGGGCAGATACGGAAAGCATGGAAAATATTTATATGGAAATATGGAAAATACGAAGGAGCACAACATGACACGCTGCGTCGCTCCAGCATCGAGGCACCAAGACGCATGCGCTTGAAAGAAGCAGTGCAATCTGCGCGCTCAGACATCGCACCCCTGTGAACAACCGACTTCACGACGCCGCCTCGAAATGGCGCCCCCAACGCTTTTTCCCCTCCTTGAAACCCGCCATGTGTTGCTCACCCGCCTTCTTCGCATTCTGCAGCCGCTCGGTGATCTTCAGCGCGGCGTCGTCGTCATCCGACGCATCCACGGACGCAGCCTCTGCGAGCGAAGTCTCCGTATCCTCGAGAAATGCAGCCATGAGTTTCTGCGCCATGCCAATCTCGGTCTCGCGCTGCTCGTAGTGGCCGTCCTTCTTGCGCAGCATCGACGCTTTCGCCTTCAGCTGCAGGAGGGCGCCCTGGTTCTTGCGCAGCGTGGCCAAGATAATCCTGCAAGGAGAGGTTGGCGAAGGGGGGCATGAATGGAGATGAGAAGGGTGGTGGGGGGGCATGAGTAGGGAGGAAATGGCCCTGACGGGATGCATCTCCTTTTTCAGTGTCTCGATGGCCACTGACTCAGCGATCGCGCCACGCGAAGAAGAAGATGCGCTCCCAGGGGCATCGGTGATCTTTTTGAGGGCGGAAACCGAGCTCAACATGTTTTTCCTCTCGTCGGTGCTGGCCATGGTCTTCGTCATGTTCCTGTAGTAGTGCTGCGACAGTAACGGCTCCTCTTCGTCGATGACACAGCGTGTTCTCGCCATCTGAGGGCCCAGGCCAAGAGCGATGTAATTTTGTTCTACCAAGCGAATGCACGCATCGCTGGCGCGCTGCTGTTGCGCCTGATCCATGGCGAACACGTTCGCGTGGATGCCGTTGAACTCCAGGAATTTCGCCCTGGGCAACGTTAGGAATCATAGCGCGCCGACAACAGACGCCCAAAAATGATTGATTCATGCCGGAGGGGTGCGGTTTGCTTATCCACTTTCTCTGGCTTTTTGAAAACAAAGTAATCAACTTCATTCCATCACGATATAACCTCTCCACATTCATTCTAGCGTAGGTGGAGGGGGGCACAAGGGCGAGACTGAAATATGAAAAGGGCAGCGGCGGGAAGGCGGAGGACGAGGCGCGATAGTGGAGGGGGTGGGAGAGAAGGGGGGGCGCACGATTGGATATCGTCGGCTGGAGAGCCTGGTGAACATGCCCTCCTGGTGGGAATGCTTCTCGCTCTCCTTCTTCTCGCGTGACTCAGTGCAAGAATGAACCCATTTCAAATTCTTGAAACCACCGTTGTTCTCCACATCAGCGATGAACCTGCGTCTGTCGCTGCTCCCGCCAGGCATTTCCAACCATAAGTCTAAGGCCTTCTGAGCGTTAGCGCGGGACTCTTCGGTGGCACCCTTCCTGTGGTTCGTGGCACGGTAGCGGAGCGAGTTCTCGAAGCTCTTCGCCGCTCTGGGATCAGCTGTCGCAACCTCCTGATCGGTCTCTGCAAGCGCCTGTTCCTGGTGGTCAGATGGCTTCTTCTCTTGTTTGGCCAGGAGCAGCTGGAACGTTTTGGCCGTCTCCTTCTCTGGCTTCGGAGCCAATGATGGGGGCGGCGCTGGCGGTGGAGATTTTGTTGCCGCGGGATGCGCAGGCGCTGCTTCAACTGGAGCCGCGGCGGGCCTCTTCAGCACTGGAGGATGCGCATCCTCGTCGTAATCCTCAGGCATCGCAGCTGCTGGCCTCTTGGCCACCACATCTGCAATTCCGACGCGGATTGATGCTGCGCGGGTGGGGAAGTTTGCAAGGAGAACGATTGCGCAGATGCAGAGCGAAAATAACGTCATCGCTTGAGCCAGCAAACAGCTACCGACAAGCCGGATCGCTCAGAAAACGATTGCGGATGCCAGCGCCGCGACCAAGCGAAACGACGCTTTGACTGACCACAACAGATTGCCCATTGCGCGCACCGTAAACCGTTGAGGAGGCGGGTGGAGAAGGAAGCAATCAGCCAACTCAAAAACCAAGTTCACGAAACTCCGAGTGACGAAGGCGGTCGGACCGAGCCTATCAGGTATAAGCCGAATGAGCCACCACCATCATACCATACCATACCATACATAATATCATATAATATTACATGTTGCTAATAAACTGAACGGCGCGCATACACACACCACTACACATGGTAAAAGATCTTACCAGTAAAATGTTTACTGCTTGTTTTGTGAAGTAAAATTTTTACTGGTAAAATCTTTTACTTGTATATTGGGCCCTCTCATGGTGGCGCGTAGGGTATCACGGTTGCTGACAGAGCAGAAACCGACCCATTTGGAGAGAGAGAAAAGGGTCGGTTTCCATAGCGGCAAGCTCTGTCTAGAAAC
Source organism: Prorocentrum cordatum (assembly GCA_963575745.1). Lineage (NCBI taxonomy): Eukaryota > Dinophyceae > Prorocentrales > Prorocentraceae > Prorocentrum > Prorocentrum cordatum. The sequence continues at coordinate 1,263,226 of CAUYUJ010020392.1, forward strand.
GATATTCCTTTGTAGCATGATCGACGGGAAATGCAAGGTGCAATTTAGATTCTGAAGCTATCCAGCATTTCACCCACTGCTTCTCCTGAAAACGATGTGTTTTCAATCATGCGAAGCATTTACCGTCAATCGTCTGCGATTTTTCAGGGAAAACTTGCGTCGCACTTGAATCGCATTTGGGTCTCTGCAACTCAAGCTGTGCGATCAGTTGCCCTGCTGCCTCCTTCTGAGGAGGCATACTACAATATGGCATGCAAAACTCTAACCATTCGATATGCAACTCTATCTCTGCCCTGCCCCGCCCCACTGCAGGTCCCATCGCGAGAGGGTGAGGGTGTATTTTCAGGCGCCGAAGGTGGCGAAGATTCAAGGGGCGCGCCCCCTTGATTCAGTGCAAACGGACATGGAAGCTCTCACTCCTTCCTCGGTTTCTTCTTGGGGCGTGGCGCATAGTAATTGGCGGCGTCACTCTTGTCCTTGAGCCGCCTACGAGACGGTGCTGATCCGTTCCCGCTGCCGCCGTGTTCGTTATCTTCGTCTGAGGGCTGCTTGACGTTGCTGGGGAAACGGAGGCAACCTCCGACGATGGTGCAATTCTCGTCGGCGTCGGCACGGGTTTCGCGCTTCACGGCAGAACCTGATTTCGCTGCAGTGCGAAGCACGTCGCTCGACCCGATCACTGGCAACGGCGGAAGAATGAGAGGGGCGAGTGGCGCTACTGGTGGAAACTGCTGCTGTCCCGCAACTGGCGCCGCCACCATGGAGGCGGTGTTGCTGGCGGGATCGGGGCCGGCGGTGCGAGCGGCGCTGCTGCTGCCATCTGCTGCTGCATCTGCTGAAGCTGCTGCATTTGAAATGCTGCATCTGTTGCATCTGAAGCTGCTGCAGCTGCTGCATGATCGCTCCTGGGTCCGAAGCTGCCGCCCCCGTCGGCTTCGGAACGGGATCGGGGGCTGGCTGCTCTGCTTGCGGAAGCTCTAGCCATTCCTGCGGGGCCAGCTGTTCAGCAGAAAACACTTCGCGCCCCTCCATCGCCTTCATCGACGAGATCCACCTGCGGCGGGGGGGCGGGCGCGCTCGCTCTCTCTGTCTCTTTCTCTGTTTCTCTCTTTCGTTACCTCTCTCTCTCTCTCTCTCTCTCTCTCTCTCTCTCTCTCGCTCTCTCTGTCTCACCGCCTCTCTCTATCACTACTCCTCGTTCTTGGTCTCCCTTCCCTTCCTTCCTTCCTTGCTCCCCTTCTCCGCCTCAATCCTGCATTTCCGACTCCCCACTCCGTTGCCCAATCAGCTCTCCTGCAAAGGAGAACAAATTGTCTGGCGGGCCCAATGGCCTGCCGCGCGCCTGGCCCTTGTTCTGCTTCCTGCGTTTGATCTGCTTCCAGGGCCGCGCGTTGCCCCCGTTCGTTGACATGGCATCTAGCTCAATGGTGGTGGTCCGACCAGTCTGCCGACAATGCGCTGCAGGGTACATCACCGCTGGAATGCTGCCGTGGGAATCCGCGGCGCCCTCCATGCAGGCGCGCTGTTGATCTGCTTGGCACTGCGGAGACACGCAGCCAACCCCGCCTCCCATATAAGCGAAACAGCTGCATGTGTTGCAATGCTCTGGCCCGTTCCGAAGAAACAAACGCATGGGCTGCCCCGCCCAAGCTCGGCCCTTCTCTGTCTGCTGCCAGCCGTCGCTCTGGGAGATGAGCCAGCGCACCTCATCGTACTCCATCTCCTCCTCCTCCTCCTCGCCTGGCCCCTCCTGGAAATCAGGGCGCGTGCCCCTTCGGTCGTCGCCTCCTCCTGGTTGCGGAGCGTCACCTCCAGGCGCAGCTGCCATCATCATCGCCTGACCCGCGCGCGCGTGCATTCTCAAAACCTGCGCTGATACTGCTACTGCTACCCCTGCCAACATCTCTGCTACGGCTACTTTCGCTGCCGCTGCTGCCCCTGCCAATGCCGCCCATGCCCTGCCCCTCCTCCGGAGACGGCAGCAACGCCGCCACTGCCGAGAGCAAGGCGAGCAGCGCCATCTGCGCCGCGGAAGTCGTCGAGAAAGCAACTCGAAAGGTCGCCACTCGTCTGGCACCTTGCAGTCGGCGTGGCTGCGCGACAAAATTTGTTGTCAAAATTGTTCGAGGCAAAGCAGGTCAATCCGCCAGTCTATCAGTCAATAAATCAAACGACCAATCAACCAATCAACATGCCAATCCTTAAGGATTGGCAGGTCGATTGATTGATTGCATCAATCAATCTACCGATCATTTTTTTGAACATATCTATCAATCAATCGATTTATATATCTGCTATTTTTAATATATATTGCTCTATACACAAATCCATACACACCTACACACTAGACCAAAGGTAACCGAAACCGAGCATCGAAAACGAAGGAGACCGTCCGCCAAAAACGAAGCAGCCGCGAACGAGACGCGCCAGCCGAGCCGCGAACCGACGCAAACGCGGAGCCCGACTTCACGAGAAAGGAACCAGCCAGACGCAAGCCCTGAGGAGGGGAGGGGGGGGACCAGACCGCACCAGCGCTATGGCAATCTGTTGTGGCCAGCCAGGCGCGATCGCCCCATCGCAAGGCGCGGCGCCCCAGCGTCGCGGCCTCCCACACAGGAGGCCATTTTTCCAGAGGAAATGGAAGGAGAGGGAGGGGGGAGACGGGGAGGGACGGAGAGGGAGGAGAGACAGGGAAAGAGAACGATAGACAGAGGGAGGGGGCGTGCACCAAGAGAAGGACATGTAGAAATACATACACATATAGAAGAAGAAGAAAATAAGAAGAGGGGAAGGGCGAGAGAGAGCGAGAGAGGGAGAGAGAGAAGAGAGAACGAGAGAGAGAGAGAGAGAGAAACCAAAAAGAGGGAGAGAGAGAGAGAGAGAGAGAGAGAGAGAAAAAACAAAAAAAAAAAAAAAAGCAGCCTCCTGCACAGGAGACCCTTTTCTTAGAGAGCACTTTTTTTTCGCGAGATGCACGTCGGCCACGTCACGCGATACTCGCGCATAGCCTGCTGCGCGCGAAGAGAGAACGCACGGACCAGGAGAAAATTAACGCGGTTGTCGGCTCACCGAGCCAGGGGAAAATTAACCAGGAGAACATTAACGCCGAGGGGCTCTGCCAGCTCACCGAGGCAGGAGAAGATTAACCAGGAGAAAATTAACCGCGGCGCTTCGAGCGCAACATATATGATGCGATCTACTGGCGCTTCACACTTTGGCTAGCAAGCGCGCCCTCACTTCCCGAACTTCTCTGTCAGCCTCCTGGTCATCCACGACGCTGCGCCCCCCTCGTCAAGCTTGCCCTTATCCATCAAGGCCACTGCTTCGCGGCCGAGGGCCCGCATGGCATCCACGTCGCAGTCCTTGTAGCGGGCGCCCCCGCTGGATGCCACCTGCCGCTTCGGCTCGAACTTCTGGCGCACGGCGATGCTCCAGGACGCCTTGTAGAACATCTCCACGTAGTGGGTGCCGTAGCCAGCTGGCCTTTTCAACGCAGTCTTCATTGTTTTCTTCTTGCACTCGGCCTTGGCCTTGCACTCGGCCTTGGCCTTGGGCTTGGGCTCGGCCTTGGGCGCCTCGGCCGCAGGCGCCCCCTCCTCCTGCAAATCCTCGACATCGTACTCCTCGTCGCGTGGCCTCGCCTTGGCGGCCGCCTTGGCTTTATCCTTGGAAGCCCGCTTGGCCAGCATCTTCTCCTTCTCGTCGAGCAGGAGATTCGGCATCTCTGTGTACGCGTGGGCCATCTCGCCGCCTCCGAGGTCCGCCATGCAGAAGCCTCTGTCGCCGCGCACCAGAGGGTACTCGCGCCTCCCCGAAGCGTCCTCGATAACGTACACGAGGGCATCATAGTCCACGTGCCCCTTCAACGTGAATGTGTCCTGGCGGAATACAACGGGCGCGCGCGCGCCCTGTGCACGCACGCGAACATGTGCATAAACATAAACATGAACATACACGTGCATAAACATGAACATGAACATACATGTGCACAGTATACAAACATGAATATACATATGCAGCGCTCCTGCACGTGCGCCGACGGACACGCACCTGGCGACAGCAAGTCCACTGTTGGTGGCGAGTCGACCAAGTCCACGCAGGCCGGCGTCGCCCTCTTCTTCTCGGGCGTCCTGGTCACGAGCCTGCGCGGCGAGCCGCACCCGTACGCGCTGTAGATGTCCGTGCACGACGAGGATCTCGCAGGTGCTGCTGCGGCAAAGACGCGCCGACCATCTGGCGATGACTCAGGGGATGGCGATGGCGCTGGCAGATGACTCGCTTTGTGCAGAAGGATCCTGACATGGGGGGAAGCTCTCTCGCCTGTCGCCATGTTGCGCTCCTTGGTGCACACGTAACTCACAGCGTACGAAATCGCTTTTTCGCGTTTCTGCGCCTGCCCCTTCGCGAGCACCGTCTTGGCCAAGATAGCCCTGGTGAGCGGCACGTGACCCACCCTGCGGGCGACGCTCATCAGAGACCCCATCAAGCCCATGTTGTTCTTGATTGTGTACTCTGCATCGCCCTGCTCCGTCTTCATCGCCTCGATCTCGGCGACGTGCTCGAGCACGATGGCCTGCAGGTCATGGTCCGAGAGCTCGCACCTCGCGCGGGGCATGGCGGTGAACCGAAACGCTGCACGCGCGGTGGTCCTCGAGCCGCAATGCCTTCGGACAGCGGGCGCGATGCTGCCCTGCTGAGGGGGCTAGCGATTGTTGCTGATACATGCGTCAACTTGCAGCCTGAGGCGATTTTTTGGAAAGCGAGGAGGTGGGGCGGGCGGCGAAGGGGGAAGAGGAGAAAGACAACAGCAAACGATATACGAACATCATGGCTGTGCTCACAGACGCATGCATGATACGCGATCCCCATGGAACTAGCCAGAACCAACGCTAATCGTCAGCCCTAATTAGAGCGGAGTCAGCGCTACTCATGTAAGAGCGAATCAGTACGAATTAGCGCATACGATTAGCGTATATAGCTAATTAGCGCAGATAGGAAGGACAGGGCATCGCCCCGTCGCCCGCCGCTGAAAGCGCCATGGGCGCCCACCTGCGGGTGGCCATCGGCGTAGCAGGGGCAGCCCGGGCCCTTGGTTTCGCCTTTCAGGGGCCGGGCCCGCTTTCCAGGTCCCAGAAGGACCCCGCTGCTTCACAGCTGCGGCAAGAGCCATCGCCGCCTTGGACCACGCCGGGCGAGACGTCCGGGGCCCTTGCCCAGGCCAAAGGAGGGCTAAAGCCCGCTGGGGTAAGCTATATACATGGGCGGTCTGCCAACCAGCCCCGCAGGTGCAGCCGCGACAGCGCCCCTCCGCCCTCGCCCCGACGGCGGCCATAATACGATCGCGCGCAGCCCGACCTGGCGAGCCCAGACAGCCTCGCCTCAGCCGCGCCCCCATACGCGGCTGCCCGGGCCCGATCGCTTCAGGCAGTCTTCATTCAATGGCCAAAGACGACGGCGGCGCCGATGGGCACGGCCAGGAGCGGCAGATCGTGGCCGACGCCAGGTGTCCGACATCTGGCAGATGGCTTCTCTGGCAGGGCCAGGTGGAGGGGGGGCCACGACAGGCCTCCGCACAGGTGCATCCAACGCGGGTGCCTGGGCGCTGCGCATGGCACACTGCATGAGACACCTACCCTGGCAGCGCTTGGTGCCAGACATGTTAAAGCTTATGGGCAGACTGCAGAGCCCGGTGGCAGCTTGGGCCCAGCGTGACCCAGGCCACGTTGGACCCGCACTGCACGCCCAGCAGGCTGCCGATGCCTGCAGCGACGCGCGGCCCAGGGCTGGCCCGCTTGGGCGCGCCCCATACCAGAACCCCAGCCCGCGCGGCTGTTGCCCCCCGTGCGGCCTGGGGGAAGCCAGCAGCGAACACTTCTGGAACTGGTGCGCCGCCGCGGCCCTGCCCTGGGACCTGATCCCGCCCCCGACGCCCCGCTCGTCCTCGCGGAGGCCATACTGACGCCTGGACCTCACTACAGCGTGCTCAGGCCCCCCCTGCATCAAACGGTCTCTCGGTACACGATAGCCTTGCAGTCCGTGCCACTTGACCCAGACGGTTCTCGCGCTGCACGCGCGAGCACAAGGGGCCATTTCCACGGACCAGCGGCAGGCCGAGGCTTCAGCGCCGCAAGGGCCCCCTGATGCGCTTGTGTCTCCCTGCGGATTCCTGGGGGTGGCATTGCGAGATCCGGCAGACGTGCGTCCTCGAAAGAGCCCACTTCACAGGTGACAACCACAGGATGCGCGCCGCCCAGCAGCAGCGCGACGGCTTCCCTGACCCAAGGAAGTGGAACCAAGGCGGCGGCAACCGGGCTCTCACAGGAGGCCAGCCCTCCTCTGATATCCCCAGGATTCACCACCTGGGGTGGATGGACGTCACTCCACTGGAGGTTGTGGACGGGAGCCCACGGAACGGCTGGGATTACGACAACGATGATTGGGACGTTGTGCCCAGGAGTTTCCCCCCACACGGAGCCTCAGGCGACTGGGCCCATCCCTTGGACTGCGTCGCTGACATCGACGACGCGCGGCCAGCCGATCAAAAGCACAACGAAAAAGAGAGACCTTGGCCCACCTGCAAGGTCACTGAGACAAGTGTAGCCCTGGCCAGGACGGAGCGGCCTGGAGACCAGCCCAGCAGTCAGGACACGCGCGCTGTAGCCGCTGCCCCGCCCCGCCAGCCAGGACGGCCGCGCGCCGCCCGCCACCCAGGGCACATGGGAGCAGCGGACCATCAGGCATGAGCACGCCCCAGAGACCGACTGCCCGCCAATGAACGACCACTCGCGGCGGCCAAGGTTGCCCATCAGCTCTTCAGGCGCCCCTGGTAGGACATTCCAGGCGCGCGCTCCGCGGGGGCCCACGGAACCCATCCTTGGAGCTGTCCGGCCACTTGGCAAGTGGCCCGGGATGGTTCAAGACAAAGGGGGGGGCGTTTGCTTCAAGTCTTCTCGACGGACATGCGCTCCCAGCTAGAACCCGCCGACGACGGCGCAAGGGGGGGGCCAAGGAGACCCTCCGTCGCTGGAGGACGTGCGCGTTGGACGTCAGCGCGGCGAAATACAACCAGGACCACCCTTATCAGGTGGTCTGCGACTTCCTGCTCGAGGCCGCGCTGGTCGAGGACAAAGGGGGCCGCGAGGACTTCGACGTCCTCTCCTGGGAGGGCGACAACACCATTGACTGGCGCAGTGAGCAGGGGGGCCACGCGCGCGCACGTGTCTCACAGGTCCCCGGCCACCACCCACATCGCCGACGCGATCGCGACGCGGCCGCCCGCCCTGAGGGCCCACGTCGAAGCAGCCGGAAGGAATGCCCGCAGCCCCGCCAGGCGGCACTCAGCCAGGACCACGACAGCGAAGTTCGACGCCCGAAGGGAGGTCTTCCACCTTCATTCAGCCCAGCCAGACCAGACGCCGCCCGGCATCGGGTCGACCTCGCCCCGCCCCTAGTCCAGACGAGTCGCGCGTGGTTGGCGATCAACCACGTCTTCACGTTGTGCGCCGAACCAGACAGGTTGCGGGGGACCTCGCTCCCAGTGGGCACCTACGCCCTGGCCGGGTGATCCCATGAGCTGGAAAACAAAGAAGCCGCCAAGTCAAACGCGGCTCTGAATTCGGCAGGACGGGCACTCAGGTTACAAGTTACAAGCAGCAGCTACCCTGGCGGCGCAGATTCCCGACCCAGATGATCGCAGGGCCCCAAGGACCCTCGGCGCCGCACCGGGCGGGAGCGCCCCTAGCGACGACGATGTTGGGACCTGCCTTGGGCGTGTTTTTCAAGAGATACCCCCGTCCGCGGGCCGGGACCCGCGCCCAAAACGTCGCCACCGGGCATCAGCGCAAACCTGCCCAGGCTACAGTCCTCGCCAAGTCACTAGACGGCATGATACTCCGAGTACATGGGCCACCAGGCACGGGCAAGACCAGGACAATCGTAGCCGCCCTGGATCGATGGGCGTCGCGCGCCCCTCCAGGCCGGGCAGTCGGCTCATTCGCCGGCCCCAACAAAGCAGCGGACATGCTTGCCAAGTACCTGACGGAAGCTAAGAGCATGGGGAGATCAGACGAGGCTACCGGCTTTCCAGGCGCAGCGCCAAGGATGGCCAGGGAGGGCCGCACAACATGCACAGAAGCCAGGGGCCCGACGATTGCCAGGATGTTTGAAATCGCGAAGGCGTGGCACCCCTTCGAGCAGGACGCGGCCCCCACGACTCTCAGCAGGTTCATGCGCGGCGCGTGATGGCAAGCAGCTAAGTTGGTTCTGGCCACGCACGAGATCGCCGCCGACCTCGACGCCTTTGGCAGCCCCAAGACCATGCTCGGGAGATTGGACGAGGCAGGGCAGTCAAAGGAGGACCTGGCCATCGTCGCGCTCATGCCCTCGGCAAACTCGGGAGGCAGAGAGCTGGTCGTCGGGAACGTACGCCAGCTGTGCCCTACAGTGGTCTCAGGACGCGCAGTTGCGATGGGGCTCACCATTCCGTGGAACGACTGCGCGACTCCTCGGGCCCCGGCGACAGCCACGGCGTTCTCCTGGACGAGCGCTACCGGATGCACCCGAGTATCAGACAGTGGGCGGCCCACTGGTTCTACGACGGCAAGCTTGTCTCAGGGCTGAAGAACCCAGTCCAGGAGCGCAGCGTGATCAAGGGCCTGCCTTAGTAGCCAGCCAGGCCACCGACGCGCGCGCCGGACTCGGCGCGGGGCCGCTACCACTTGTGTTAGGAGGCTTAAGCGGCCCCGAGCACGGCGCGCAGGAGGGCGACAATATACGGGTCCTCCTGGCGCGCGTTGAGGCCCGCGAGGTCTCCGCAGCCGCTGCCGACGGATACAAGGCCACGCTGCCCTGGATCGGAAGGGCGGGCCCCTCACAGAGGCTGAGTTCAGGGCTGCGTATGAGAACGGGGCCGATTGGAAGGGGGGCGGCAAGGGCAATGGGAAGGCACCCGACCCAACTAGCAAGGGCGCCCCCGACGGTCGGCCCGACTCAAGGGCTCCTTCAGCCAGGCCCCGGACCCCCAGTACTAGGCAACCCGACCACGGAGCCCCCAGCGCAGCTGAGTCAGCAGTTGTCAAGCAGATGCCCACGATCACGAACGCGCTGGGGCTTACCTTCCCCGGGCTTGAAATCATGCGTGCCGAGCTCTTGCGGGCTGGACTCACTGAACTCAGCGCATGCGACTCCAGCCAGGGGGGCGAAGCCGACCTGGTCATCATAACCACTCGCGCGAATTGTAGCCACACCTGGAGGTTCATGGACGACGGGCACCGGCTCAATGTCGCCTACACGAAGACCATCGCTGGCGTGGTGCTAGTAGGCCATGGAGCGATGTGCAGCGCAGCCACCGGGATTCAGCTGCACATCCTCGCTACCTGGGGCTCGGAGGCGGGCACCTGGGCGCAGCCGAGGCGCGCGCAGCTCGCAGGAGATCGGCAGGAGTTAGCAGAGGACCATGACTGTAGATCAGCCAAACTCCACGAAACTGGGGTCTCAGACGAGACAACGGCAGAAGACCGCAGCAGGTTGGAAGCGGGCGCCGCGCCAAGGCCAGAGACAGGAGATTTGCGAACATGCACGAGCAGCAGCAGTTCGGCTTTGCCACGCCGGGACCTGGCCTTTAATGGACCCAGGCTTCGCTCCTACGTCATGAGCCTCCACCCGCACTTGCGCGGACTCGGCGATGTGCCTCGGGACATTGCTGATCACTGCAGGAAGCTACTCAGCCACGACAGTTTCCTGTATAACCTGGAGCTGGGGCTGGACCCTAAGAATTACGTCTACACGGCAACTTCGGCGGTGCTGATACACTTGGCAGGCTCACGACAGGACGACGACCCAGAAGGGTACCTGGCAGAAGAGCAGCTCCCTCCCAGGCCTGAGCTGAGAGAGTCTGGCAACCTCTGGCAGAAGAAGAGCGACCCGGTCCTTCGCGGAACCCCACGCCAGCCACCCGGGTGTCGGAGCAGCACAGTTTGTTTCTGCCGACACCACATTGGGCAGCCCACAGCCAGCTTGCTCCGAGCGACTATTGGACAGCCGGCGGATGATTGGGAGCAGCTTGGGGGCCATCTTCTCGGGCCCGACCAACAGCCCCTCAGCTCCTTAACCTGCTGACCAGCATGCTCACCATGATCCGCGAGCCTAAGGTATTGCTGTGCACCTACGGCAAGCCAGGCCCCACGGGAGATGCATGGGAGGCCGTCCTCGCTTTCGGCGACCCCTGGAACAAGGCGCGCCTACCCACCCGGGATAGGCTCGGGGTCTATCACGGGATCCAGCCCACGGACTTCCGCGCGCTCCACGGCAGAATTGAAGACCCACTGCGCGCGGTCAGACAGCCGCCTGGCTACCGCATCCCACCATCCCCCTGCCAGGCAGGCAAGCTGCCCAACCACTTTGAAGGACATTGACATTTGCGCTAACCCGCTGCAGGCCGCACTCCTGGCCCTGGACGCGCTCGTGGAAACCGCCAACCTGGGCGCGCTCAAGGCGCGCGACTGTGCCGCGCGTTCTCTGTCCGAGGCCTTGATTCGCTCGGGCGCGACCTGTTGGCTGATCCACCCAGCGCCCCGCTACCTGGCATTGCCATCGATCCACCAGCCCTGTACGACGACGACGTCCGCTTCGAGACCAGCAAGCATTCGGAAAGCGACGTCATCTGGTGGAGTGACTGCGGCAGGGCCTTTGGCACCGACGCAGGCACGTGGATGTCGGCCGAGGCCAGGCAAGTGACAAGTGCTTGTAGCCAACCGCAAGACAGCCCGCCAAAGAGAGGGGTGCTGCAGGTGGCGGCGCACTGGGCCCTGGAAGAACTGGCTGCGGGCCCAGGGGCGCCCCGTCTCAGAAGACGGCAAGCTCAGCCCCTACCTGCGCGACCTGGGCGAACGGGATAAGCAGGCGGGAGATGCACACGCCAGGCGACCGCTGCCGCGCGGCTGCCCGGTCAGGAACCCCACGAGCGACACGCTCCAAGAGGACCTGCTGCTTCCTCATGCAAGCCCACGCTGTCCTCGCGCCCTCAGCACCACTATTCCCCGGCACCGCATCGGCGAGGACAGGTTCGGCGGGCAAGCAAGGCAGAAAGGGCACACAGAACAGTGCGACTGATGCCCCCTGAGAGAATCAGCCTTGACCTGGGTGGCAGGACAGCCCTCCCCCCAGCATGTTCGCCTTCCGCTCCGACCTGCCTCGGCATGACACCGGCGCTTCTACCGGGGACCTAGCGCGCGGGCGCCCGTGCTTCACGGATAGGGGCAACGCATGCATGGCGAGGGCCGTGAACGCCGACTGGTCCTGCGCCAGGTGCCTCGTGGACATCTGGGGCGCGCGGCCATCTGCTCTTCGGTCCATCCCGGCGCGGGGCGGGGTCCTCGCACGCCCGCCCGACCTTTCCTCGCGGCCCATGGTCGGCCCGGCAGCGCGACTGGGAATGAACCCGCTGGTAGCCGCCTCAGTGCCCACCACCACCAGCATCCATGACCTGGGGAACGAGCTCCATTGGGCGCAGCAGGCCACCACGCTGGAGGTCGACCCCAGCCATGAACCATTGCAGATCTGGGAGACGCTTTCCAAACACCTGGACGCAGCCAACCTCTTGGGCGCTGACGCCAAGAAGTCCGGCCACCTGCTCAGGCCGACCGTGAGACAAGGGCCAAGGCCGCGCTGGACGCAGACGGCGGGGCCGCCGCCGAGTAGCTCCCACCGCGCGGCCTGGAGCCGACCCACGGGCCCGTGGCGAGCGGAGACAGTCACTGGAGCGGGGGCGGAGACCGGCGCCGGCCCCCCACAGGGCGCCAGGGGCCACGCAGGGTGCCACTAGCGAAGCCCAGCCGCGATTCGGGACGTCCGCAGGTGAGCGCCGAGAAGGACGCCAAGGTGGAGCGCCCAGAACGCCCCAGATGACTGCCCGAGTGGAAGGTGGCGGCGCAGCCCACAGGGCAAGCGGAGGAGAACCAACAGCTCCACAAGCCCCCGCGCGGCGCGCAGGAAGCGCCCCCCTGGCATCGAGCTCGGCGGGCGCCCACGGGCAGACGACCGTGCCAGCCAGGCCTGGGCCGGACCGCCGAGGGCCGACTTCCGGGACAGCGGCCTTCCAGTCCTACCGAATGCCTGCACCCTGCGAACGCTGCCCCCGCGCAGCTCCCGCCACCTCATCAGGTTTGCAAGGCCCGAACTGGTCAACCTGCCTGGTCAATTACGTCTGGGCCAATTTCGGCCCCGCCATCAACCTACACTGAGGTTCCAGGCCCCTGCCAGGCCGCGGCCGCTGGAGAAGACCAACTAAGGAATTTCCCCAAGACCTCGCGGGAGGCAGGGCGCGCAAGGGCCGCGGGCAACCTGGACATGGACGCGTGGGCCTGGGAGGGGGCGCGCTGGCAGTTCCGCCATGCGCACTCGGTGAATTGGGCCATCCGCCAGACAGAGAACGGCCGCGCCGCCTGCAACGACTTCTGCCCAGCCGTTCCCAGAGGCGTCGCCAAGGTGCCCGCGCGGCTGGACTGGGGCGATCTGGCAGCCTCCTCTGCAGATTATGGGGCCCAAGGTGCTGCACGGATGCCCCCTCCAGCAGCCAGGCGCCTCCTGGCCGGCGCACCAAGCGCCCGGCATCCAGCGCGAGGCCCGCGCCCAGTTCTTGGCGAGGCCCGACAAACCGGCAGCGGCGCTGGCCGGCATTGCGCCGCTGCCGCCTCCAGCGCTCCCCGGCCTGAAACGCAGCAACGTCACCGACTTGGAAGCCGCGGACACAATCCGGGCTTCCATGAGAAAGAACAGGTTTGACAAGGACATTGCCAACAGCACGGTGGATTTCGCCCAGAAGCTCCTACGACATCGACGAGGCATGGCGGGGCTTCATCGACATAAGGCGGGCCACGGAACCGGGGAAGCACGGGCAAAGGACGGAGGGCGCCCGTTGCTGGGGGCGAGCGGAGCGCCTGACCTTCCTCGAACAGGTATACGGAAGCGACATACCGCCCAGTGGGATACCCGACAAGTGCCATCGATGGTAGGCGCGCCGCGCTCGCAGACATCATCGCCTGGGAGTGTCGGTCATGGGCAGGCCCAAAGTAGTCGGCAACTAGTTCAAGCAGGCCTGGGCGAGCTTCTGGGAACCAAGCCACTAGCACCGGCACTGATCCCCTGCGCTACGACACCGACCCCCTGGCGGCCTTCCAGGACAGCCTGGGCATCCGACGCGCCGACGCAGCGCAGCTGGAAGGAGACTGCAGCCCCGTACTGGCCAGGGATCGCCACCCGCCTGTGCCAGAACTGACAGGCGCCGCCCCAGTCGCGCAGGAAACAGATCAGCGGGACAAGGATTCAGCGGAGCTCCGCCGACCAGACGCGCCACCACGGGACGTTCAAGCCGTCTGGCAAAGGGCACCAGAAGGGGAGAAGGCCAATCAACCCCCAGGGCAGCCAGCCGCAAAGCATTATTGCTGACCGAACCCGCGCTGGCCATCCGCGAGGCATTGCTGACAGACACAGGCCCCGAGGACAGCGGGCACTCAAACAGAGGCGCCAGCCGCAGCCCGAGCCTTCCCTCAGAGCGTGGTCCTCCGCCCCGCCAGCCCCCCTCCACCCAGCGATTGCCCAGACAGCTCCGCAGCAGAACCCGAGCGAGGGCAGGCCGCTGGAGGCAGAGCGCAAGCGGGCTGCCGCCCCGCAAACAAGCCCCGAGTCATTGGAACCCACCAGGGCCGCGTTGATTCACCAGGGACGATGCGAGCGACGCGCGCGCCGCATGCTGGCACGCGCTGCCTGATCCGCAGGGAGACCGTCTCTTCCCGGACGCAGCGAAAGGGTTGGCGCTCGGGCCAGTCGAGGAGGCGCACCAGGCACCCACGTCATCGTCCGCATTGGCGGCTCATGGCTAACCGGGATGGGAATAGTGAGCTGCGCCTCGCCAACCCTGCAGGGACACCAGAGGCGAAGCAAGCAATCTCGCCTTGGAAGCCGCGCACGCGGCTGACAGCACAGCCAGGCCCCCAGTCGCAGACTTGCCGCACGAGATCGGGACGCCCTGGAGACCTAGCTACCCTGCCGGGGCGAGGGGAGGCTAGTTGGTCTGGCGGCTGGTCGCATCGGAACCAAGGGCGCGACCGCCACTGGGGCCGCACCACCTGGGCAGTGGGTGACGCCAGGGGCGCCACCGGTTGGAGGATTTGGAGGGAACGCCCAGACCGCACCGTAAACCCAGGGCCGAAATCCAGTGGGAACCGCAACGGCGCCGACAGGACAAGAGGATTGAGACGCGGGCGGAGGTGGTCAACCGCCTGAATGGGACGCGCGGCGCGCTCTCCTGGAAGTATATTAGAACATTGTCTGGCGGCAGCAGCAGAACAGACGAGTGCAGACGTCCGACAAGGCGCGGGGAGGCAAGTGGCACAGTGAGCCCACCTGGCCCGCAGGAGATGAATCCCGCCTACGCGGCCTGCGCAGCAGGGAGGCCCAGACGGCCCGCAAGGGGCCGCTGGGGCCTGCAGCACTGCATGTGTACAGCCCCCACCAGCAAGAGCAACAGTTAGGTGGATGTGCTGGATCCGCGGGACCCTCCAACTCAGGGGCCCTCGCCCTGGCGATGCGTGCACCCTGGCCGGAGGGGGCTGCTCCAAAAGCTCGGGCCCGGCGTGGACCGCTCGCTACCTGGCCGCCAGTAATTGCGGAGAGCCTTTCAACCCAGCACCCGGAGCCCGTGCAGTCGGCAGGGGCTCCGCCCCTGCCCGCGGCGACCGCTGCCCACTCGGGGGGTCGCCGCCGTTGTGGTTCACCTTCCGCTTTACCGCTCTGGCCGCCTTTGGCGCTGCCACGCCCCCCTTTTTTCTTGGCTGGTCGGCGAGCGGCTCGGCTTCTTCAGCTACCGCCCCAGGACGCGTTGCTGCGCGCCGGCCGCTGGCAGCCCGCCCCCCTCCTGCGCACCATGCCTCGAGGCACGCGAGCGCTACAGCCCCTGCGTCACCGATGGTCTTGCCCTTTTCGCAGTCCTCCTTCCTCCTTCCGTCGGCTACTTGGTCTTCGGCCGCATTGGCCTGCCTCCTCCCAATTGCCTGGGCCTCGCCCTTTCCGTGGCGGCTGGCCCCCGCCCTGGGCACTGCGACGCCGCCCCGCAGCCGCTGCCAGCGTGGACCTGGGCCAGGCCGCCTCCCGCCCTTCGGCGCTGCCCCGCCGCGTGAGCGGGCCCCGCGCACCCCCCCCCGTCCTCCCCGCGGCCGCCCGCCTGCCCTCCGCTCCCTCTTGCATGCGGGTTGATTCGTGACCTCGTGCCCCGGCGTCGCTCGGACGCGCGTGAGGATTGCCTCTGCAGCGCTGCGAGGTAAACATGTGCGCGGTCAGAGGAGAGCCACATTTTGGAAACGATCTGCCCTCCATCTTTGAGGTTGCTGCGAAGCTCAAGCTTCAGGATCATACTTTGAGAGGATGTCTGAGGCGAAACGTTCGGCCTGCCCTGCCGACGCGTCTGGGGGTGCGACAGGGAGGAGTTATCTATAGGGGAAACGCATGGAGATGGAGGAGGAGATGGAGGAGGAGGAGGAGGAGGAGGAGGAGGAGGAGGAGGAGAAGGCGGAGAGGAAAGGGAAGGACGAGAGGTAGGCCAAGGAGGGGGACGAGGAAATCCTCTTCGGGGCCTCCTGGCGACTTGTGGGGGCCTATGATGGCCTCATGGGGGCCTCGTGGGGCCTCCTGGACGCCTCTGAGGGGCATGTGTGGGCCTCTAAGTGGTTGCTTGGCCTTCCGAGCCCGTCTTGGGGTTCTTACTGGGCCGTCTTGAGACCCCTGGTGCCCTATTGGGGGTTTCTTGGGGCCGTTTTGGCCCGTCGTGGGGCAGTAATGGGGGTTACCGGGGCCGTCTTTGTAATAGATTGGAGGCCTCTGGGGCCGTCCTGGACTGTCGGAAGCCATCAAAGGCGAGGACGCGAAAATTATTCAAAGATGTTTGGGGATCGATGTGTTTGTTTGCCTCGTTGGAGGGTCTCTTGGAGCCCTCTTGGGGCGTCTTGGGGGCATCTCGGGCCGTATGGAGGCCATCTTCGGAAGCGGGGGGAGGCTGTCCAGGGCCATCTCTCACCCTCCTCTCCACATCCCTCTGTGTCTCGTTCCCTCTATCTCTTCTCGCTCTCTCTCTCTCACCCCCCCTCTGGAGGTCCGACCTCGCGCGCGACGGGTGCTCGTCAGCGCGGCCGCACTTCAAGGGCGACGTCACCCCGCCGGGCGGGAGGGGCCGCAGCTTTGTGCGAGGACTGCGGCGATCCCCAACACGTAACACGTCGGCATGACGTAGCACGGCGGCGACGAATGACGACGAACCGCGAACGACGACGACGCACGACCGACGACGAATGGCAAACGAGGATCGAAGAACGACGACACACGACGACGTTGTAGGGCGTCAGTCGTCGTCGTCGTCGATCATTCGTCGCCGTGGACCTGCACCTCTGGTGCGGCACGCAGCCGAAGAGCCGATTCCCATGGATGAATTCTCGAGAGTGCCTCTCGAAGGTAGAGGATCTGGTCAGACAAGGAGGCGAACGGGAACGGGGGGGGTACGACGTCTGTTGCATGCAGCCGTTGTCGGCTCCGCCGCCGGGCGCTTCCCTCGATACATTCGCGCACTGGGCGATGGGAAAACCAGCAACGCGATCTGATTCGCGAACCCCCCCTTTCCTCCCCCCCCCCCTTCAGCCTGGCCCTGAGTCCCCTTGGCAGAGCGCGGCCACAGGTGCAGACCCCCAGCGGTCCTCCCAAACCCGCATTGGCAGGCTGGGCGCAACCGATCTGCACTGCCCATTCCTCCCCCTCTCGCGCCGTCACGCCCTGCGCCGCCGCTCCGGCCATCGCCGACATCCGTCTACACTGGACCTGGGCAGCGCCGCTGCTGACTCCTGTCCTGGCGGGCTACAGGAGGCGCTTGTTCCGCGCCATTTCCAATGCACGGTGCAATTGGAATTGTTTTGGCCGCTTCAGGACGCTCCACGCTAATTTGCATCCGCCCGCAGTATTCGCATGCCCTCCAAAGCCTCCACGCCGTCTCCCCACGCTGGTCTGGAGCGACTTCGTAGAGAGCGCCGATGCGGCGCTCGCCAAGTCCCTTGGCCTGAAGCCAATCAGGTACAGAGACGACACCCGCGGCATCCAGCTCGAGGTGTTTCCCACCGAGGACCACCGCGTTCTGCAGTGACGCGACCATCCGGGGCGCCAGCTCCCGGCGCTCCTGGACCACCCACAAGAAGGTAGCCCACGCGTTGCGCGCCGTAGCGCGCATCCGCTGCATCCAGCAAGTACGACAGGCCCAGCGCGACACCGAGGAGGTGGACAGCGCCGACACCGACACCTCATCGCATCGAGTCTTCACCTGGTGACACTCCACGCTGGACGACCACGACAAGAAGTTCTTCATGATTGACCGCAATGGTGCAGTGTCTATATCCACACGCTGGCAGCGCACTCACCCTTGCAATTACTGCAACCACCCCCAGCAGTCGTTCCGGCACTTGTGGCAGAAATGTCAAGAGTTTCTGCGTGATCGCCGCTTTTTGGAGGGGAAGTTGTTCCTCCCGCACAACTTGTGGGCGTCACTGCCCCGAGTGACGGGCAGATCAGGATTGATCACCTATCAGGCGGGTCCGACAACAACGACGCGCTCGAGGTACTTGGCGGCCACGTGCGAGCTATCGCTCCGCATCCTCCGTCGGGGACTTCGTGATCAAGCACGCATCCTCCACCCAGTCGACATCGAGCGGTAGCCTGAGAATCTCCCAGTAGGACCACTCCAGAGGGTGTTTTGCCAACCGGCTCACCAGAGCGGTGACCATTGCGTGGCCAACCACGTCGGCGTCCCGACGTGTCCGATTCCGTAGGGCGGCTGCTGCCACGCGCCGTGTTTTGCGCCCTGTGCTTCGGCTGCCACGTCTTGCGCGCCGCTTTCCACCAGTCCATCACGAAGACAATACACTTCGAGTTCCCGCTCTAGACGACCAGGTTTTTCCCGATCCACCCGTACACGATCCTCCCGATCGTCCAGCCGATCTACACGAAGACCTCGCAGCACATGAGCTTCAGGCACTCCGAGTGGATCCTCGCGACGGTCGCGACGTTATTTACGCTTTTCGTGCCGAACTCCTACGCCTCCCCCCGCTGGCCATGGTGGCGTGACCCTCATCATCGTAGTGGTGTTCTCCATGGAAACCTTCAGGATCCTCGTGGTGACTTTCGTGGTGCCCTACGTGATGTTTGCGACGGTCTTTCCAGCCCGCTGCCCAGGGAGGCCACCAGGCCGAAGCTGCAGCCAGCCCAAATTTGCCCGAACATCGCGACCATCTCGACAAGTGCCCGCCGACTGCCACTGGAACTGCTCATGGCCACCAGGCCAAATCTGCATCCCACGTTGTCGTTCATTGTGTGACCCTCTCACCGAGTCCGCTGGCTACCATTGGCGCCAGTGCAGCCAGCCATCCCGCCGCTGTCCATCGCAACCCTCCCGTCAAGAGTCCGCCAACCGCCACTCGAGCTGCTCAGAGTCAAGCCAAAACTCCAGCCAGTCCCCGTGTTGACGCCCATGCCGCAGTCCATTGCGACCTTCCTTCTGAGCGTCCGCGGGGCCACCAGGCCCATGCTGCAGCCACTCCTCCTGTCGTCGTTCCTTCTGACTCCTCCTCCGCGTGTCGGCCGATATCCATTGAAAATCCCCAGACGGGCAACCGGGCCCTCCCTACATCCTGCATTCCTGAAGTAGTCCATCGCGACCCTCCCATCGAGCGTCCGCCGACGACCAACGGGAGCCCACGACGTCCGACGACCGTTCGCTGACCGTCAGGCGCTTCGTTCGGCGACGCCGACCCGACCGACGACCGCACGTCGACCGCCCGCTGGCCGTCCGACCCCAAACGACGTCCGTCCACCGACCGTCCGCCGACGGTCAGACCCCCGACCGCCGACGACCGTCCGCGATCGACCGACTGACGCTCGCCCCCACGTGGCGCTAGCCTCCATGACACACCCCGACCAGACCTGAACAGCACGCGAATTGCAGCCGCCTCGGGCCGTCTCCGCCTCTCCGGCCACATGCTGCAATTGCTCCGCAACCTCTGGTCCCCCTTCAACCGAGCGCCCAGGCTGATTGCTAGCTTACCCGCCTCCTGGAGTTCAATTTCGGGTCCACTACCGTGCGTTCCCGAATGGCCCCCCGACGAGCGGCACCGCAACGGTTCCCCAGACGCGGACCTCGCCCACATCCGCACGGTAGCCCTCTGGTTGGTCATTTGTGCCCCGCTGCGTCCGTCACCCCCATGGTTCGTATTGCGCCGCTCCGAGTGTCGCGCCGAGCACCCTCGGCAGCCACCAGGCCCGCGGCTCGCGTGCACCGAGCCTCGCGCCGCACGCCAAGGAGGACACCGACGATCCTCCAAGGTTTCAGCAGCTCTCAGCACACCGCCGCTCTGCTGCAACGGCACCCGCACACGCCACCCCTCCCCGCGCACGCGGCGATGGCTCGTGACCACCCAAACTGCACACCTAGCGCTGCGATCCTGGCTGCGGTGCCACCACCAACAGCTTCTCACGCCTTGCCGCGACCAGGCACGTCAGGCGGCGCCCTCCCCCACCCAGCAGCGCCTCGACCCGACCAGCAACGCCCTGCCGCGCCTATCCACTCCTACCACGCCCCTGCTGGTGCCGATCCCGCCCCCGCCGAGGCCATCAGGTTCGGTGACACTGGGATGGCGACGACGTCCCACGACTACGACGATCCGCCGGCGACCGTCAGACCACCGTCCGACGACAGACGACGACCACCCGCCGCCCTTCCGACGTCGGTCCGCCGACTGTCAGACGACAGCACGCCGACGCCCGCCGCCGACGTCCGCGGACCGCACGTCGACCGACCGACGCACGCCCTACGACCAGGCAGCCATTGCCCGACGCCTCCCCGCCGTGACTCTCCCGCGACCCTGCACTGAGCGGCAGCCGAGCACCACTCGAACCTCCAACCTCCAAACAGGGCCGCCAGGCCCAAACGACAGCCAGACACCACGCAGTCATCCATGCCCTCCTCATCGCCCCGTGCCGCAAGGGGGTTGGCGTTCTTCTCCTCCTGTGCGTCCCACGTCGGATCCTCCTTCGCGGGATTGCCTGGAGGGCCAGCGCGATCCGAGATCTCACTACCTTCCTCCGCGTGCTGCTCCACCTCGCAGCGCGCTGCCGCAACGGCAACGTCAAGGCCCACGACCCGCCGCGGGCCCTGCTCCCGCCCTCACATGGCCCCTCGGCGTGGCACGCCTCCGGGACCGGCCGCGAGGCTCCTGTGAGCCCACTGGCTGCCGTCCGGGACGCGGGGGGGGGGCGGAGGAGGAGGGGGAGGAGGGGAGGAGGAGGCGCAGGCCATCAGAGGGACGCCCCTGGCGCCCGCTGCCGTGACCGGGCCGTCCCGCCAGCGACGGCGATCCTGGCCTCCGACCCCGCCCGGCCTTCGCGCCATCTGATTTTCGGCGCTAGCGACCTGCCTGGTTCTCCCCACTTCAGTTACCGACCTCCGACCCGCCCTCGGACCCCGTGGGCTTCGGATGAAGGGGTTCCCCTGGCCCGACAACCTGTTGGCAGCGGATCGGTGCCTCAGGCTCTGCGCGCGAGCACTGCGAGCCGCGCGTCCCGCCCGGGGCCACGCGCCTGACCCTCGCGTACGGCGCCTAAGCCCTCACTTTCTGCATTGACGACGCTCTGGGCACCTCCCACGGCGCAACGGGCATCGATGGTCAGGGGCGCCTTCTTCCGACACCTCACAGCTGACGCCGCCGACGCCTTCGACCGACGCCTGTCCTAGCCTGACGCTTTCAATCGGCACTGGGGCCCGACGCATGACGACGACGGCAGACGCCGACCTCGTCCGACCCTGTCTTCCGACGCCGTCCTACGATTGATTGATGACTCCGTTGCCTCCCGGGGGCACCAGCCCCGTGCGTGCATGTTGTCCCATGTCTCCACCGTCTTGTCCACCGTCCTTCACCATGTCTGCTCGTCCTGCTGCCTCAAACCGGCGCGCGCCACCAGGTGCAGTGCCGACTTCTTCTCCTCCAGCGTGCGCTGACTGGATCATTCGTCGCACTTCGCTATCGCTTCTCACCCTTTCCACCTGCAGCAACTCGGCCCCCACGGAGGGGCGCTCTTCCTTTCTGCCCCCTCTGCGTCGGTGGGCCGTTTGCGCTTGTTGTCACCCCAGCCCATCTGGGCCAGCGTCCCGGCCAGCCCGCCGTCCCCACTGTTGCGGTCTCCTCCCCTCCATCGTCCGACCCGAAAGGAGGGATGACAAAGGTGTGCGCGGTACGGTCAGTTCGGCTGCGTCGCTGTCGGTTGAATCCGGTCGGTTCGTCGATTCGGTCGGCTGTGGCGTTCTTGCCACGCCGGTGCCTCATTTCTCGGCCGCTTCCGGTAGATTGGGGTTCGGTCGGTTTTCGGTTGCGTTGTCGCCGTAGACGGCTTTGGATGAGGAGGATTCGGGGCATCTTCCCGGGCCGCACGTCGTAATCGCCGTGCTCGTGGACGCGGACATGGGGTGCACGGGGCGAATTGGGGCTTTTGACCACAGAAGGAGGAGTATCGAATTGTTTGGCTGGCTTCTGCTTTGAAGGGCCTTCGGAGGCATCCGGGGAAGGGAGGACAAGGAGGGAGAGGGAGAAGGAGGGAGAGGAGAAGAAGGAGGAAGAGGAGGAAGAGGGAGAGGGAGATCAGCCACTCGGGCTCATGCATCTGGCTATGGTGCGGGCCGCCCCGCTGCCTCCCCGCGCAGCTGCGGGTCTCGGCAGCCCGGCCTCTTTGGGTCATCCAGGAGTTTGACAGCGGCCGGCACGGCTCCTCCTCTCCCAGGGGTTCGTTCGCTCCTCTTCCTCTTCCTCCTCCTGCTCCTCCTCCTCCTGCTCCTCCTCCTCTTCCTCCCAGAGGAGAACGCACAGTGACCAAGTTCATCGTTCAGTCATGTTCTGTAATTTGTCTGGGTGCCGACGATACGAACAGGCTCTTGGTCAGTTTGCTTCAATCGGTACACACGGATGTCGACGACCCCGTAATTGTGGACCACAGGCATCCCGAAGGCGAGTCCCACATTTCCCGTGTCGTTTTTTATCCTGTCCAGTCCACCTCGAGGGTGTTTCCGCTGCGCCGCAAGCCGAACGCCGGGCGGTGACGAAAGTTCCCGGTCATCACACGCAGCCCGACCTCATCGGAGCCCTCCTGGAGCACGAGAAAGAGGAGGCGTCCAGCAGCCCGCCGCCTGGCGACGACGGCGCAGCTGGCTGGCGCTTTGCGGCGGCAGAGAGCGACCCCCATGCCAAAGATGAGGAAGAAGTTGCCATGGTCTGGTTCCGACGGCACGGAAAGGCCGCACGGGTCCAGCAGCCCAAAGCTACCTCATCCTCCTCTCCCTTATTGTTTCATGTGCGAGCAAGTTCGCACGGGGATGCATGGAACTGGTGAAAAGCCGGCCTCGTGTAGCTTGTTTTATGGCCGCTCCGTGTTTGCTCACGGTCACGGCTCGTCGCCCAGTGGCTGCGCAGAGCTGTGGGGGGGGGGGGGGGAAATGAGCTCCAACAGCCCAAGGAGAAACGCGCACTCGTTCTTAGCATGGCCACGCGCCTTGTCGGCTGTAAGGCCAGGCCAATGCTACGCGGACGGACGGGAGGACGGCTTGAGTTTACTCGACGAGATTGCCGGCCGCTTGGCCTTTAAGATGGGTGCTGATGCCATTCACGTCTAGGCGGCTTGGTTCGAGCTAGTGCGGCCCCCATACATCGAATCCGTTCGGCAGTGCGTTCCAAAAGGCCGCCTTCAGGCACCAGCACAAGGACCCCGTGGCCAATGGCCAGATGCCCCAGCTGTTTGCACGGCCCTGTGGCCAAGGACGGGCAGCTTGGGTCCGACGAAGCCGCATCGGACAAGATGTTTTGGCGCATGGCCGCCAAGGGCTCTCAGCGGCCCTTAGTGGCATGTGCATAAATTCATGTGTCCCTCGAATGCCGCTCCCCTTACGTCCCACGTATTCATGGGGTTGCGCTGAACGTTAAGGCTGCATAGATCATCCCTGTGTCAACCCGTCCTTCTTAAGAGCGCGTTGGATTGCGATGAGTCGGACGTGATAGAAGGCGTTTTCTATGCACGTTCACGACCTCCTCCTCCTCCTCATCATCCTCCCCCTCATCATCATCATCATCATCATCATCATCATCATCATCATCATCATCATCAGCATCACCATCACCATCACCATCATCATCAGTATCAGTATCCGCATCATCATCATCATCATCATCATCATCATCATCATCATCATCATCATCATCATCAGCATCATCATCATCATAATCATCATCAGCATCATCATCATCATCCTCATCCTCATCCTCATCCTCTTTCTTCTCCTCCTCCTCCTCCTCCTCCTCCCCACTCATTTTGCTCCTCATCCTCACTCCTATTTCTCCTCCTCTTCGCCCTCATCACCATCCTCATCCTCATCTTCCTCCTCCCCCCCCACTCCCTCCTCATCATCAGCATCACCTTCATCAGCATCATCACCATCATCATCATCATCACCAGATCATCATCATCATCACCATCATCATCAACATGAACAACATCATCATCATCAGCATCAGCATCAACAACATCATCATCATCATCAACATCATCACCATCCTCATCCTCATCCTCATCCGCATCCTCCCTCCGTCCCTACTCCTCATCCTCCTCATCATCATCATCATCCGCCACCTCCTTCTCATCTTCCTCGTCGTCATCCCCTTCCTCCGCATCCTCCTCCTCCTCCTTCTCCCCCTCCTCCTCCTCCGCCTCCTCCTCCTCCTCATCATCATCATCATCATCATCATCATCAGCCTCCCTTTCCCCCCTCCTCCTCCTCCTCCTCCTCCTCCTCCTCCTCCTCCTCCTCCTCCTCCGCCTCCTCCCCCTCCTCCTCCTCCTCTTCCTCCCCCTCCTCCTCCTCCACTGTCTCCTCCTCCTCCTCCGCCTCCTCCTCCGCCTCCTCCGCCGTAGCCATTTCGGCGCAAGGGGCCTTCTCCTGAACTTCCAACCTCGGCTCGAGCAGTAGAGGCGTGTTGTTCTGATTCCTGTTGAGTCTCACTGGCCTGGAGTTCGCGACTCCAAGCATTCTAGTTATCACGATTTCATTCCAGGTGTCGCCGCCAAGTTTGCGGCGCCGCAGTACGCGTGGGGTGTTGGGAGGGGGGGGCGGACAACCGCATGTCGGCAAAGGAGGCGGCAAAGGTGGCGGGCTGCAACCACCGATGGTGGCATCCAGCCCCTTCTCGCAGCTCCCTTTCCTTCCAGGGTTTCAAGGTGCACAAGCTGGGCCAGAGCACACTGCCGCCATCGTTCCACGGCAAAAGTCCAAGCAGCCCAAGCACGCCCCGCTGCCTGGGGCCTGGGCTTGCTCTTACTGCCGATGCAAGAGGAACGACCCAAGTTGAAGCGTCTGCAAGCAGTGTGGCTCGATTCGCAGCTTGCCCTCTTTCAGCGGACCCACACCACGCATGGGCGTCTGGGCGAGCTCGCCCCCTCCTGGCCAATTTGGCAGCGGCTGGGGAGCTTCGCCTCATCGTCTTGCTGGTGACGCTACTCGTCTTCCTACCGCTGGTGGGCAAGACACCGCAGTGCCTCAGCCGGGCAACTAGGAGCTGGAAGCACTCATCACCACATAGGAGAAAGCGCGAGATCTTGCAGGAGTTCAGAAGCACAAGGCCATTCAGGCCTCACGTCGGAGCGCCGCAAAGGAGCTCCCAATGCAGCAGCAGATCACCAAGGAGTTCATTTGTTCTACGAGCCGCTGAGGTGCGATTCCCACATGCAGTACCACACTTCGATCACCCACAGCTGCAATTGGACCAACCACGCGATGAAGGCAAGCGGTTGGCGGACGAATTGCAGCGAGTGGATGAGCGGCACGGGGCTCTCGCTCGAGAGCTCCACTCGGCCTACACTCCGGCGCCAGCTCCCGGGCCTCTTCGCCCTGCCAAGCCCCCGGTGCAGACGGCCCGCTCGAGGGCCTGCCCACCGAGCTCGGGGGCGCGCTCCAACTGGAGGGCGAAGACCTCGAGGGCGCGTCCGCGGAGGACATCGCCAAGGCGGAGGAGCTGGTCAAGAGCCTCAAGCAGGGCCTGCGCGAGCAGACCCAGGCGTGTTTTCCGGCTGCTATCTCGGAGACGGGGCTTCGGCAGGTGCAGGGGGAGGTTCAGCAGGTTCCGCGATATGTAGGAGGCTCCCCCCGTTCCAGCGCGGCGGGCAGGGAAGAATATCACGTCCTTCCCTCCCCTCCCCATCGATATCATCAGAAGGTTGTCCAAAACGTTTGCTCATGGGTCGGCGGTCGGGCTGGGCGGTTTTCATCTTCGGCACTTCTCGGCTCTCTCAGATGGAGCCCTGCATGTGCTTTCGCGTTGTTTCGCTCTGATGGAGATGACGGACCCACTGCCCGCGCAGCTCCAAGCGGTCATTATTACTCTCCTGCCGAAGCCCACTCTGGGCTTCAGGCCCATAGGAGTCTTCCCCAGTCCCGACCGTCTCTGGGGGAAATGCAGGAGGGAGTACGCCGCGGCTTGGGGGCGAAAAATCAGAGGAGTTATTGGGCGGCGGGACAGTATATTTATCGGCCTGTGATGTCGTCTGGCGCCAGGCGGCACGATCGGAACGCTATCGATCCCAGGCCGGCCACGCCTGCGCGCTTCTGTGGGACTTCGCGAAGTAGTACGAGCGCATCCCGCTCGACCTCCTCGCTCTTAGATGTGCGCAGCATTGGCTCCCCATCGCCGTCACGCCCCTTGTCTCGCGAGGTATAGGTCTGCCCGTTGTTTTACTCTGGCCGGATTTGTCGCTACCCCGATATATGTTCGAGTTCGAGATCGCAACGGCAAGGCGAAGGCCCGCCTGTGCAAGGCGACGCGACGAGCTGGTAGACATGCTCGTCAGAGAGGTTTGGGACAAAGGGCTGTCAAACGCTGCACCGCAGTACCTTCGGCGGGGGCCACCCATGGGGCGGAGATTCATGGGGTCCGCGACGGGGATCTCCTCAAGCATAGGCGCCTGTGCGCTGCCGTCATGAAGCCTGCTGCTGGCGGCCGTAGTTTGACTATGCTTAGCAAAAACAAAAGCGACCCATATTGGCGAGGACCCGTCGCGCCTGCGACCAGATGGGCCAAGGAAGTGCGCGCCAGGCACACTCGTGCCACGGATGTTCCCCCCCCCCAGGCTGGTTTCCGTGACCTTTGGATTGGGACCTTTGGGCGGAGCTGGGCTTGGCGCGCGGTCGGAGGGCCCTCAGGGGCCATGAAACTGTCCTTGGCCAGGGTAGGATGGAGTATGCCATCTCCTTGTGTTATGGGTAGCGACCTCAACGTGGAGCACTCCCCACCCCCCACCCCCTCCTCAAGATCCTCTTGAAGGAGGGGGCGCGGAGGAAGCTCGAGCGAGAGGCTGCGGGGAAGCATTGCACTACAAACGTGTCGCGTCTTTGTTTCGATGTTGTCACCCGTGCTTCGAGGCCCAAGAAGTTTTCTGGTCGCCAGACAGGAACCATCAGATGTCTAGCCTGCCAAGGAGTTTGACCTCTTCCGCGCGCCCGCGCCGCTGGATACGACGTTGCGGACGAGTGCCCTATCTGCCATCAACAGGGGGCACCGTTTTCCACAGACTCTGGTGCTGCCCCTCAGTGGAGGAGGAAAGGCTGGCCACTGTTCCCTCGGGCTTCGTCAACACTAGCATTCGGACGCACGGTGCTGAGGGCGACAGGCAGCGGCTCGCCACTATCTCGGGCCTGTTTAGCCATCCCGAACGTGCGTCCCCCCCCCATTGCCAACAGTAATGACTCGAACGATGGGGCACAATTCAGATACTTCCCAGAAGTGTTCGAAACCAAGGGCTTGCAGGTGCCATCAGATGGCCCTAACCAAGTGTGGGGCCACGTTTTTTTTTCTGGGCGGCCCGTGCTCGCGGAGAACGGTGCAAGGCTCTAACGCGCGGGATGGTGGATCCCGATGCTAGGGCCCCGCAGCCACACTTTAGCCCTAGCCTGGGGCCATGCGCGGGACAGTTGCCCTCAGACCCCGCAGGCTGGGGAGTTCAGAGCTCGCGCTATTGCCAACGCCCTGGCTAGCGGACCATCAAACGTTTACCTTGACGGCCAGAATGTAGTCAGCACGCACGCCCTGTCAGAGATAGACCAACTCCCACCCGAGCGTCCGTATGCGGGTCTTGCGTTACAGAGTGGTACGTTGGGGGGAAAACGGATCATTGGGTGCGAGAAGGTCAAGGCTCACCTCTCCCCCGACAAGACATCGACGATGACGAACGTTCCCGTCGCTTCGGGAACGATGTTGCGGACCGAGCTGCGAAGCTGGGGGGCGAGACCCACCCGAAGCCGCCCGAAGACCTCGCGCCCGCAGCCGCAGCAGATGCGCATGCCAAAGTAGCGCAGTATGTGTGTAAGCTTGCCGCTTCGCTCCTACCCTTCTGGCCGCGCACTGACCTTTCAAAGGCAGTGTTGTCACACCCGCTGCCGCCTGCCTCTCGAGCTACCTCTGTTTCGCACCGTTGGGAGTGGATGGGGCCTCCAGCAGGCGACCAGCGCTTTTGGATGTGTCAGGGGTGTTTGAGGACATCGCGCCATGACACGGCGCAGCCCTCCCCCTGGAGCTTGTTCTGAGTCCCTGAAAGTCAATGTACATGTATTCAGGTACTTATACCATCGGTGTATCCTCTTAGATGCGAGTAACGGGTCGTTCGTCGTTGTTTGTCTGAAGCGCACGAGATACACCAGTGGAGCTCGTTTAGCCTACCTTGCCAAGCAATGCCGCGACAAGACAAAAGGGAACTACAATCCAGATGCGTGGAATAAGATAGTCAAGGGCCTCCATCCGAAAGCGAAGGGACCCACCTTGTTATCTGACACGCTGGGCGTGCTTTAAGCATGCCGGGGGAGCCTAGGTGCTCAACGTCCTCCTCCTCTTTCTCCGCCTCCTCCTCCTCGTTCTCCTCCTCCTCCTCCTCCTCCTCCTCCTCCTCCTCCTCCTCCTCCTCCTCCTCGTTTTCCGCCTCCTCCGCGTCCTCCTCCTCCGCCTCATCATTCTCCTCCTCCTCCTCCTCCTCCCTCCTCCTCATCCTCCTCTTCCTCCTCCGCCTTCTCCTCCTGCTCCTCCTCCTCCTTCTCCCCCCCGCCCTCCGCATCCTCCTCCTCTTCCTCCCTTCCCCCCCCCCCCCCCTCCTCCTCACATCCCTCCTCCTCCTCCTCCTCCTCCTCCTCCTCCTCCTCCTCCGCCTCCTCCTCCTCCGCAGCCGCCTCACCATCCTCCTCCTCCTCGTCCTCCTCTTCATCATCAGTATCAGCAGTAGCACCACCAGCAGCATCAGCACCAGCCTGGTCGTCATCATCATCATCAGCAGCAGCAGCATCAGCAGCATCATCATCCGCATCTTCAGCATCAGCATCAGCAGCAGCATACTCATCAGCATCATCATCCTCGCATTCCCCCGCCGCCCCATGCACTTCCTCCTCCTCCTCCGCCTCCTCGTCCCCCCCCCCCCTCCTCCTCATCCGCATCCCCATCCCCATCCTCATCCGCATCCTCATCCTGATCATCATCCGTCTCCATGTCCTCCTCCTCATCCGCCTCCTCATCCTCATCCTCATCCGCATCCCCGTTCGTACCGCTTATCCTCATCCCCCTTCGCATCCTCCTCATCATCGTTTTGCCTCCTCATCCGCCTTCTCATCCGCATCATCTCCCTCCGCCCCCGCACCCCCGCCTCGTGTTTCGTATCCTCATCCGCCTCTTCCTCCTCCTCATCATCCTCCTTATCATCGGCAGCATCGTCTCCATCAGCAGCAGCCTCATCAACCTCACCAGTCGCATCACCAGCATAACCATCAGTATAAGCACAAGTACCCTCAGTAGTACCATCGCCAACATCATCTTACTCAGCAGCAGCATCACCATCTCAAGCAGCAGCAGCTTCATTATCAGCAGCATCATCATCCTCATCAGCAGCAGCATCATCATCGGTTGCATCAGCATCGACATCCGCATCATCGTCATCAGCCGCAGCAGCATACGCATCAGCAGTACCAGCATCAGCAGCAGTACCATCAGCATCATCATGATCAGCACCTCGGCATCAGCATCAGCAGCGTCATCAGCATCACCATCAGCATCATCATAGTCGCCATCATCAGCAGCATCACCATCATCAGCAGCAGCAGCATCACCATCATCAGCAGCAGCATCGTCATCAGCAGCATCATCAACAATAACATCATCCCCTCCTGTTCCTCCAATTTCTCCGTCGCCTCCTCCTCCTCGTCCTCCTCCTCGTCCTCCTCCTCTTTCTCCTCCTCCTCCTCCTTCTCCTCCTCCTCCTCCTCCTCCCCACTCCTGCTTCTCATCCTCCTGGTGCCTCTCCCCTCCTTCTCATCCTCCTCCTCATCATCACCCTCATCCGCAACTTCCTCCTCCTCCTCCTCCTTCTCCTCTTCCTCTTCCGCTTCCGCCTGTTCATCCTCCTCCTCTTCCTCCGCCCCTTCCTCATCACCATCCCCATCACCACCATCATCCTCCTCATCCTCCGCGTCCTCTTCCTCCTCCTCCTCCTCCTCCTTCTCCTCCTCCTCCTCGTCCTGATCCCCCTCCTCACTCATGGTCCTCCTCCTCCTCCTCCTCATCCTCCTCCCCTTCTTTCCGTCAACTCCCGCTCCCCATCATCCTTGCAGACTGACATCAGGCTTACGGGGGTCTGAGCGTGTCAGTCTGGTCGTCGCGGGGCGGGGATCTCGCGGAGGATGCGGAGATCGTTTGGGTGAGTGGGGAGTGTCACAAGGTCGGTCCCCAGGGGATTATTGCAAGAATGGCTGGCACAAAAAAATGCGGCATGGCACCTTATGAACGCATACCCATCTTCTGAGTGTCGCGGGGTGGATTCCGCACGTTGGGCTCTAAAGACGGAAACATATTAGTGCGGTATGAATTGGACGGCTTCTCTGGCGGCCAAATGATGGGCGCATAAGTCATTCGGCCAGCGCGCTTCCACGACGGCGAGGCGGAAGGGGGGTGTAGCAAGGTTGCCCCCCCCTCCCCCAGGGGATTGCTGCAATTTCGGCACCCGCAACGTCGTCATCATAATTGTCGACGCTATCTCTAGCCGGTGGCTCGAGCCTAGGCGAACCTTTCTCGGGCCCACCCGCCCAGATTCGTCATAAGACGTGTTCGAGCCGCGCACGGCGTAAATAGTGCGACGCACGGACGGCATCCCATGGCACGTTCCAGAAACTGACGGCCTTGGGGCAGCATGCCCCACGACACCATTTAGCTGACCACGCAGCGGCGTTGTCTGGGGCCGTGGTGTTTGCCCGCGGGTGCATTGCAGTACGTGCCGTATCACGCTGCGGCCCCCCTTCAGAATGGCAGCCTGAAGGGGGCCTCCCGCAGTATAAAGGTGCGGGTGCGGGCCCGGCGGGCATCGGGACCGACCCACCCCGATCGCTGCCAAAGACCCCCGTGGAGCAGGCAGTGGGGCTCCAATGCTCAACCCCGTATCTATTCGCACACAGTGCGCACACTCTGTCTCTCCATTCCTTCGCCCCCTGGTCTTGCACACCCACTCGCAATTGCTTTCTCCCCGCTTCGTCTCCACGTTGACCTCTTGTGGCGGCCCCGCGGGATGAGGGCAACGGCAGGCGCGATCTG
>CAUYUJ010020392.1:1301450-1380908 GCA_963575745.1 Prorocentrum cordatum
GAGGGCGAGGCGTGCCCAGGGCGAGGGCCGTTCTGAAATGCCCCGAATGCTTGAGGAGCAGCCGTAGACTGCGCTCGGCCCGCCGAGCGCCAGGTCGGAAACATTGGAACATGTACATTACCAGTGGCGGGCCACTTTTCAATCCCAGGCCTCTTTGGGGGTCAGGGGCGACGTCGGGGTGGTGTGGTGTGTACTTGTTTGTCCGCTTCCCAGGGGATCTACGAGAAATGTGTACACCGGGATCCCGTGTACGCCAGGGTCCGCGCCCTGTGCAAGTGTCAGTCCAGCGCCGGAGACAGAGTCGATGTCTAGAGTTTGTCGACCGCGCGTGTAGACCGCGCTCGGCCCGCCGAGCGCCAGGGTGCACGCTGCGGCTGCCACCGCCCCTCGCAGCGAGCGCAGCGAATGAGCTGTCGGAGGGCGCCGCTGCGGCCGAAGCACGCCCGCGGCAGGAGGTCGCCGGTCGCCCGGGCCCCCGGCCCCGGGCAGATCGGGGGCCAGCTGGGCGTGGGCAGACCGGCGGGCACTCCTGCTCCCAGGCTGCGCGCGTGTCGAGGTGCGGCGCGGGCGCCCCTGCAGCGTCGAACGCGGCAGAGTCGGGGGTTCTCCGGGACACGAGCCGCTGCCCGTCGAGCCGGTTGGCCGGCTGCGGCGAGCTGGAGTCACGGGTCATCATAGCAGGCCGCCGAGCTTCGACGGCCGCGACCCTGGCGTGGAGGACCGCACATGATCACCTCCTGATCTCTTGCGCCCACGACGGGGGTGGACCCCCCCGGCTTCTTCATCTGAGAACTGCACTGCGGTCCGTTCTGAACCGCGGGCCCCCCAAAAAGCGGCCACCTGAAAGTGCGGCAATCAGGGCCGGCAGGGGCAGCAGACATACCGTAGGCACGTCAGAAGTTTCTTATCCCTTGATGGCCCCAGGGATGTTCAGAGGCCTTGGGGTGGGCACCTTAGGACCCCCAGAGCTCGACGAAGATTGTGCCCCAGGATGTTTTTTGGCAGAATGTCTTATCGTGTACGTTTACTGTAGAAACCCACAGGAGCTCACAGGATTTCAAGTCACAAGCGGCGAACACAAGTCGCGGCAACCAGGGCCAGGGGGGGTCAAGCCATCGGAGTCTGTCCGCACCAGGGTGCTCGGGCCGTCCGGCCACGGGCTGCCTGCCTCGGAGGGCCTGTTGAGGGCAGCCGGGAGTATCTCGGGGGCCTGCCTGCGCGCAAATCTCAAGCCTCGCCAGGGAGCTTGTGGGGACGAGTCTTGGACCCGGGCCTTCCCCAGGACCAGCTTCTCTTCCTGAGACGCCGTTACAAGGTATTGCCAGGCCCCATGAGTTCGAAAAAGACGGAAGACGTCAAGAGTCAAGAATGTTTTTCCCCTCCAAGACCTGTGTTCTTCATGGTGACCTCGGTTTGAATTTACCCCTGGGCCCATCCACGGCGCGTTCTGTCCAAAATTCCGATGAGATTCTGGCTGTGGCGACGAGGAGCTTCTCAAGTATCGATGCGGCCGTAGCCTACGCCGTGCAAAGCCAGATCCTGCACACTCAGAAATCCCACACGATTCGGAAGACGACGACGACGACGACGACGACGACGACGACGTCGACGACGACGGCGACGACGACGACGACAACGGCGACGACGACGGCGACGACGACGACACGGGCGCAGGGGCGGACGAAAGACTAGGCGACAGGGGAGAGGATACCTAGGGCTGCCAGGGCGGACAAGTCACCAAAAGCCTCCGTCCTCGGAGCTCGTCTCCTTCGTGCTGGCCCGGGCACCGTCTCCCCTCCCCGACCACTCGGCACCTGCCCCGCCGCGCGCTCTGACGCCGGGGCGCGCGCTCTGACGCCAGGGCGGCTGGTCCTCGGAGCCAGGCTCCCTCAGAGGGGGCGCCCTCCCCCCCCCCCCCACCCCGCGGGGAGGCCACCCCCAGGTCAGGGTGGGGGGGAGGGGGGCCCTGAGATCCCAGCGTCGCAGCTTTTTCGCTCCTTGGGGGCGTTTGCCCTGCCTCGGGCCTCGAGGCCCTCGGGGATCGGGCCTGCTCGAAGCATGTTGCAGAAAGGTGGGGCCCAGGTCTCCCCGTGATGTTTCGCGATGCTGGATTCTTCTCGCGACGTCGGATCGCAAGAAAGGAGGGGGGGCGCCCGCCCCATCCCCCCACCGCGAAAGAGAAGCCCCTCGCCGGACCCTCAGATCTGACGTTGCAGAAAAGAACGAGAACATCGCAACAATCGCCACAGGAACTGCAGACCTCATCTTCCTGCGTCATTGTTCAATCTGGATCGACATGCGATAGCCCCGGGCCCCGAGAACGAGCGAAAGCGCCCGTTGTGAAAAGGTTCCAACGCCAGGATCTCAGGGGAGTGGCCTTCGGCGCGCGGCTGTAGGGCTGCGCGGGCCCTTGTGCGCCCCTCCTCCCTTGCCTCGTCTTTGGCTCTCGGCTCCCCCCTCTCCCCTCTCCCTCTCCGTGTCCTCTCATTGCCCTGGTGTTTCTTGGCTCGTGGGTGTGGGTGCTCTCCCGCTACTTCCTTGCTTGACTTCTCCTCCCCGTCCCCCTGTCCGGCCGTCTGTCGGCCAGGTCTGTCATCCCTCCTTCCTTCTTCCCTTCTCGCTCCTCGGCTCCTCGCTTTCCTGCCCGTTTCTTGCCCTTGCTTGGCTCGCTTTTCTTTGTCGGCCTGCCCCGCGGTCCGAATAAGAGTTGCGGCGCTGCCTGTCGAGTGTCTTCGTGCTTGACACAGTTTAACAGATGGGTAGCAGGCTATTCCATGCCTGCCGAAGAGGCGGAGGCAGCGTTCTTCGCCGCCTCTTCCCCTGCCTGAATCCTCAGCAGCAGCGCGGCCATTTGGTCGCTCTGAGGGAGCGAATACATCGCTGGCTGCCCAGTAGACGCCTCGAGAGGGAGCGGTTGTCCTCTACTATGGGTCATGCAGAGAGCCCCACGCGAGGGGAGTGGCTTCGGCAAGGCACTCTGGCGTTCCGTCCTACAAGTTGGAACGCTTCACGCAGGGCCAGAACCAGGCCGCCGAGTCATTGCATCCGTTGTGGGCCAGACAGAGCCGTCTGCTGAGACGGGGCAGCTGAATAATTCACTGTTTGTGTCGGCCTGGTCTCAGGGGAGTGGCCTTCGGCGCGCGGCTGTCGGGCTGCGAGGGGCCAGGCTCCCCGAGTCAGGCAGGTCTTGAGCCGAGATGAATCCGCTCCAGAGAGTTCCAGAACGCTCTCAGAGCGCTCCGGCAAGTTCTGAGAAGGCCGCGACGCTCGACAGATCCTCTAAACCCGTCGATTCTCAGAGATTCCCTATCTATATCCGTCCGATGTTGTCTCGATTCTGCCTTCGGCTCCGGCGGCCCGCCGAGGCGCTGGGTCTCGGGAGGAAGGCGCCCAGCCCCTGGAGGGTAAGGTCTACGTGCGTCTGCCCTCCCCGCGGAGCGCTGCCTCTCCTCGAGCCTCCCTTCTTCAAGGGAGGAAGGACCACCCCGACCCCCCAGAGTTGTCGTTTACTGAACGGCCCTGGGCGTGTTCTGAACAGCCCTGCCCTGTTCGATTCCTTCCTGCGCCCAGCCCTTGGAGGGCAAGGTCTACCTGCTCCTACCCGCCTCGCGGAGCGCCGCCTCTCCTCGAGCCTCCCTTCTCCTCGGAGGTGGAGGAGAAGGTGCCGATACGGCGACCCTGGCCTCCTTGTAACCTTTTTGGGCCTCCTGGGGGGCCCTCGTCGCCACGGCTGGACTCGCCTCGAAAATCTGATCATAATGATCCCCGGGAGAGTTCTGGGGAGTAGCGGCATCTGCACTTTTTGGTTTCCCCCACTTCAAAATGAGGAAAAGCCACCCCGACCCCCATAGCCTTCGTTTACTAAACGGCCCTGGGCGTTTACTAAGCAGCCCTGCCCTGTTCGATTATTTCCTTGCGTGCGTTTGCTAAGCGGCTTTGCTTCTCGGGATGCGTAGTATGAGGGTGGTGTTGTTTTTCTGATCTTTACTTCTCCGCCTGGCCCCCGGTGCGCAACATCAGCGTCCGCCCCCGTGTCTGGGCAGACGCTCGACCGCCGCTCGAGAGCCACCCACGGCCGCCAGCCCTCCCCCCAAAAAAGACTTGCTTCTGGAGCCTATGCAAGATGCCGTGCTCATTTTTCTAACCGCAGGCGTCGATGGACGCACTAGTTGTCATCACGTCTACAGAGGCGTTCGGGGTGAACACGTCTCCCCTCCTCCCAAACCAGCCACACGAACCCAGACCACCAACATATTGATGAATTCGGTGTGGAGGTTTTGCGACGCTGTCGGCCCTGGGGGCCCCCGCCGGGCCTCAGGGCCGTCAAACAAAAGTTCATGATGCAAAACCAGGCCTGGGGAAAGGGTCGGTGCTTCCGGGGACCCCACATTTCAAAAACAGTGCAGCGGATCTCTGGGCAAGAGTGGCCCTTCGCCGGAGTGACCTTCGGTGCTCTGGAGGGGCGCCAGGGCGCCCTCCCCCCAAAGATCCGGGCCTTGACAAAACGCCTTCCCAGACAAGTCGACTGCAGAAGTCTGTACGGGTTCACTCGACGCTGGCATCCGAGTGTGCCCCAGCGGGCTAGCCAAAGGGGAGCTCTCTCTCCACCCTCGAAAGGTCGGAGGTTGCCAGAAGCGGCCCCGTGCCTCAAGAGGCCACGAGCTCTTCGCGCCGCTTCGGAGCACCTGCAGCCCTCCCGGGGGAAGAGCTGAGGCCACCTTGGGCCAGGGACCAATCTGGCAGCGCCCGGCCACGACCGCAGCGCACCTGAGGGTGCGCGGAGACCTCGCCCGGGCAGCCCGCGCGCGGGTGCCCGCGCAGTCGGCCCTCCGAGTAGAGGGGGTCTGAGGATCGTGCCGCATCGCCGATGCATCGCCGATGCGGTTCGATGTGGAGACAGATTTTCTCCGCGCCGGCGTCGCCGATACGCCACCAGCGCAGCGTCGCCATTGCATCGCCGATGCATCGCGTCGGCGATGCATCGGCGATGCGGCGCAATCCTCCGACCCCCTCCACTCGGACCCCATTTGGGAGACCTCTAGTCGGCCCCGTGCTCCCTTCCCGCTCGAGCAAAGGCAGGATTGGCCGGCATCGAGTCGCGAAGTCGGCCGCATCGGCTCGGAGCCGAAGTGGTGTTGAAACGGATCGGCTGGCCCGGATGTGCCACAGGGCCCCCTGCGGTGCGCAAGCTCTCCTTTGCGGCACCCCGCGCGAGCGCGCGCCAGGCGGCTGGGTCTCCGAGCCTGGCTCCGAGCCCAGCCGGCGGGGCGGCAGCGCGGGCAGCGGCAGCGGCGCGAGCCTCAGCGCCGGCGCGGGCGGAGGAGCTGCGTGCGCCCAAGACGACGACGACCACGACCACGACCACGGCGCGACGACGACGACGACGACGACGACGACGACGACGACGACGACGACGACGACGACGACGGCGGCGGCGGCGACGACGACGACGACGACGACGGCGGCGATCACGACACGACAGCGACAACGACGACGACGACCACGACCGCGGCGACGACGGCGACAACGACGACGACGACGGCGGCGACCACGACCATGACAAGCGACGACGACGACGACAACGACGACGACGGCGACGACGACAACGGTGACGACAACGGCGACGACGACAACGCACGACGCCGACGAGGAACGACGGTGACCACAACC
The DNA here is from genome assembly GCA_963575745.1 of Prorocentrum cordatum. NCBI lineage: Eukaryota > Dinophyceae > Prorocentrales > Prorocentraceae > Prorocentrum > Prorocentrum cordatum. The sequence continues at coordinate 1,307,121 of CAUYUJ010020392.1, forward strand.
GGGACCACGACCGCGACCCCAATTGGCTCTGCGCAGATTTGTTTCCTAAAAGCATACATCGACATGGTGGTTTTCGTATACAGATGCACATCGTTCTCCGTGCGAGGCAGAGAATCGGGGCAGCCGACATCATTCAAGGCTGCCGTTATCCCCGTGCTTTGTTCCCAAACAGTGCTTGTACTTAGGGTTTCTTACTAGGCTGAACCCTCTCGGGGTGAATGGCGGCTTTTGCGCGCGGTGCCGCCCGTCGCCGCCGTCGCCGTCACCGTCGCCGTTGCCGCCGCTCGGGGCGAGTGGCGGCTTTTGCGGGCGCTGCCGCCCGTCGCCCCCGTCGCCGTCACCGCCGCTCGGGGCGAGTGGCGGCTTTTGCGGGCGGTGCTGCCCGTCGCCGCCGTCGCCGTCGCATGAATTTCTGGTATATAAATAACAAAAGGAAAATAGCTTGGCGAAGGACCCAACCATATGCAGTCGTGAGTACCGCAAGTGTGAATATCTTCTTCGGTGGCGCTCCCTATGGGGCCACGAACCGAAAAAGGGATGCGCCGAATTGAGCGGCGGGGTACAACACAAACGAAGGACCCGAGCGACCGGCCAATCCCCAGGGCAGAGCAGCGCGTGTACTTGGGCGGCCATTCTTCTGTGAGCAGGAGTAGGGAGCACAGGGTTTACGAGGCGCGCGTCGTATCTCAAGTCCTGGTCAGCTTAGACACACAAAGTCTATGCAAATATGCAGATTCTCTGATAAGCTGTGCTCACGCTACCAATTTAGGGAAAACCCAGAGTATACCTCACCTGATGGTCCTGAGATTCACCAGCGAAAGAGTTTGGGACACTGCCTCGGCGCGCCTGCTGGCAGACCAGCTGATCGCCAAGCAGTTGCGCCGATTTGGAAAACGGACGCTCGTAACAGGCACCAGTATTGTTCGCACATCCGGTTTCCGAACGTCGTCAAAGCAACTGATCTGGCCAGACGGCGCGCGAAAGCGAGGGCGCCAAAGAGTTCCTGTGGGTCACAAGCACACAATGCATGCGCTCAGGGCCGCGGGGGGAAGCGAAGATCGTGTCTCCGCCATGCCGACGTGCCCTCACGACACGGCTTCCGATCTGACCGCAGCGGTGCACCAACCACGGGTGAGCACAACCGGGGCGCCACGGCCTGGATTGCAGGCGTGTTCATGGCGCACGCGCTCAAGCAAAGGCCTTGCTCTCTTGGGCGGGGAGCGGGCGCGGCACGACCACACCGGCATTCGCGACGGCGACGGCGACGACGGACGCAGCGACGACGAAGACGAACGGGCGCGACGACGAGGGCGGAAGCAGCAGTGGCGCAGGGGCGAAGGTAGCGGCGACGATTGCGGCGACGACGACGAAGGCGACGGTGGGGCGGCGGCGACGACGACGGCGTCGATGGAGGCTGCGGCGCCCACGACGACGACGGCGAGAACGAGGACGGCGACGACGACGACGACGACGACGGCGAGAACGAGGACGGCGACGACGACGACGACGACGACGACGACGACGACGACGACGACCGACAGAGAAGACGGCGACGTCGACGACGAGATTGATGTCGCCGACGACGGGGGCGAGGCCGTCCTCGTCGCCCAGAGGAGCCAGCGGCAGCGGCAGCGCGAGCCCAGAACCCATGAGCCAGCGAGAACAAAAAAGGTGGGGCCCATGACAGGGGAGGGGCTCCTCCTCCTCCTCCTCCTCCTCCTCCTCCTCCTCCTTCTCCTCCTCCTCCTCCTCCCCGCTATTCCTTCCTCCCGATCCTGGGTGTCTTGGCAACCGTGGCCCCCGCGCCCCGCAGCCATCTTGCCCGCGGCCGCGGGCGGGCGCCCGCCGCGCCATAGCCCCCACGCCAGCCGCCCGCCCTCGCGGGCGCTCGCGATCCCCCGAGCGCAGGTCGCGCTCCCCTGCCTGGCACCCCCGGCGGGCTCATGCACGTTTCACCCTGCGCTGTGTCACTGCGCACAGGCATCTCGCTGATCACCACGGAGATCGGCGGCTGGGCGTCGTCGACGCCATGGGCACCCCGCCGTGGAGGGTTGCTGCGGACGCCCCGCAGTGGGCATGCGTGGCCACTCGTGCATGCGGCTTTCGCACCAATTTCAGCACGAGGGCCACGGGCTGGGAGTGCGGTCGCGACAGAGCAGGCCGCCTCCAGCCAGCACCTACCCTCGGCAACAGGCGGCGGACCCCAACGACTGCGCCGATCACGACAGCGACCACCACGAAAGCGACCAGCAGCAACACCTGGAGCACCGCCACCGCGATTGCGACCAGCAGAGCCGTTATCAGCACATACACCGGCAGCACCGCCACAAGCAGCACCACCACCACCACGATTGGGGCAGCGCATGCCGTCGAGGGACCAGCGAGACGCGCGTTGTACGACATCTCTCCTCCCTCCTCGTTTCTCCCCCCCCTCTCTCATCCCTCCCCCCTCTTCGTCCCTCCTCTCTCTCCTCCCTCCTCCCCTCCATCCCCGTGCCAATGGTGCGCAGGGTTCCTGTTGGGCAGTCGGGGGAGGACGCACGGGGCGCCTGTAAGGAGACTTTTTGGTCTCCAGAGAGCCCCCCCGGCACCGGCTGCCAGACCCAGACGTCCTCGCGCTCCCCGTCCCACTTGCGGAACCTTCCTATTGATTAGAACCTTCGAGCGAAATGCCATTAGGGAAAATCTGCATATGCGTGCCGCCGACGCCAGGATTATTCCTTGCTCCAGATCTTGTTTTAGACGGGGCCGCCACCCGATTCCTGGGTGAACTCGTCAATGGTGAGGGGCTTGTCGAAGTTGGCACGTTTCGGTTCGCGACAAGTCTCCTCCTCGCGGCAGGCACGGCCTCCGGTATGAAGGAGGAGTTTTCTGTTACGAAGGGTTGTGGAGAAGTTAAGTTGTAAGGTTGGGCGGGCGGGTGGGATTGATCGCGGTCTGGACCATAATTCTCACAGGTGGTTCTTGGTGTCCTCTTGACGTTTCTTTCCCAGGTTTCTCGACACCACCTTGCCTATTGCAGGTCGGCATGTGTGGCGTTCCGGGCTTGTTTGGCGGCTGTCTGATTCGCATTGGGTTCATTGCCGTCGAAATAATTGATTGTTTGGTGTTTTCTCAGCTCTCCTTCGGCTACGTATTCGCTTTGATGAGAACATTGTCACAGGCTCCTGCTGATACGCCCCGTCATCCTCTTCGCCCACCGTACGCGGCCCCGAAGGGAGGAGGATCGAGAGGAGCAGAGTGAGCAGGACAAGGGCGAGGAGGTCTTCGGTGGGTTTCGTGGAATCCCAGATGGTGTGGCCTGGTTTTTGGAATGTGCTCAGCCTGCCCAAAGAATATCAGAGAAAGGGGAGGAAGAGGGGGGAAATGGAGGAGAAGTAAGACGATGAAGAGAGGGGGAGAGGCAACACCTTGGGGCCATCGGAGCCGCCGGAGCATGAGCATCAGCTGGAGCCGGAGGAAGAAAACGATGAGGATTCGCAGCATTGGGGGGGAGGGGGAAGGGGAAGGAGGAGGCAGGGCGAAGGACGGAAGCATAGAAGGAGGATTGAAGGAGGAGCAGGAGCATGAGGGAGAGAAGAGGAAGGGAAAGGGCAGGCCACTCTTCACCGGGGACGGAACGCTCAATCTGCTGGGCGGCGCCACGTACTCGGGCCAGATAGTGGAAGGTGCCATCGCCAGGGTCTGCTGCCACCAAAGTGCCGTGTCCACCCCATCCCCTTTTGTTTCGTTCTCTTGCTCTCTATGTTCCTTTTTTGTTTCTCCCTCTCTCTCTCTCTTGTCCCTTCCTCCCTCCCTCCCTCTCTACCTCTCCAGCTCGCTCTCTCTCTCTCTCTCTCTCGCTCTCGCTCTCGCTCTCCCTCTCTGTCACCGGTCCCTTTCTCTTTCTCCCTTTCTCTACTCCCCGTAACTATCTCGTTAGTTCTCTTTCTCTCTCTCTCTCTCTCTCTCTCTCTCTCTCTCTCTCCCAGTATACACATGTTCAACATATATGTTTGTTCACGAGGAGATGTTTGCACGGCTTCCTGGATATGATATGTATGTTTGCAGTTCGTCTTATCATATACATATACATATGTATACATATATATATATATAATATACATATATATAAATATATATAGATAGATAGATAGATATACACATACATATCGGAGTAGGCTGGGGGGGGGGGGCCGGCTGGTGCCTCTGGTCGCCATGGGAGCTCCCCGGGCCAATTTCTTGCACACCTCACAAGAATCGTGGCCCCCTTGCCAAAAATTCCAGCCCTCAGTCTCCAGAAGCTTCGGAAGAGGCCACAAGAGGCCCCAAGTGGCTTCCATGAGGTTCCCAAGACAGCCTCCGCGAGACCCCAGAGGGCCCGAGATGGCTTGAAGATGGCCGAAGAGGGCCCCGAGAGAGCCTTCAAAAGGCAAACATCGCCCCATTTCCTGTGTAAAACGTACATTTTCAGCATACCCGCTGGCTTCGTCTTCGCAGCGCCCCAGGACAGCCATCGCGGAGCCCCAAGACAGCCCAAGAGAGACCCAAGAGGGCCCCAGACGGCCCAAAAGGGTCGGCCTGTGGGGCTCACCGAAACCCCTGAAACGGCCCAAGAGGCCCCGAAGCCGGCCCAGGAGGCCCCCAAGACGGCCTCGGGGAGGCCCAAGAGGGCCCCGTTCGAAATCATGTTCCCGGAAGCCTCTCCAGGAACATGGTTTCCGGGCTCCCAGCGCTCCCTACTGGGCCCCAGGACAGCTTCAGCGAGGCCCCAGAGGGCCCGAGGTGGCTCGAAGATGGCCGAAGAGGGCCCCGAGAGGGCCTTCAAGAGGCACAGATCGGCACATTTCCGTTGTAAAACGTACATTCTCAGCATACCCGCTGGCTTCGTCTTCACAGTGCCCCAAACGCCCCCAAGGAGCCCCAAGACAGCCCAAGAGAGACCCAAGAGGGCCCCAGACGGCCCAAAGAGGTCGGCCTGTGGGGCTCACCGACCCCCCCGAGACGGCCCCAGAGGCCCCGACGCCGGCCCAGGAGGCCCCCAAGACGGCCTCGGGGAGGCCCAAGAGGGCCCCGTTCGAAATCATGTTCCCGGAAGCCTCTCCGGGAACATGTTTTCCGGGCTCCGAGGACGCCCTAGACGGCCCCAGGACAGCCTCAGCGAGGCCCACGAGGGCCGGATATGGTTTCAAGATGGCCGAGCCCCAAGACAGCCCAAGAGAGACCCAAGAGGGCCCCAGACGGCCCAAAAGGGTCGGCCTGTGGGGCTCACCGAACCCCCTGAGACGGCCCAAGAGGCCCCGAAGCCGGCCCAGGAGGCCCCCAAGACGGCCTCAGGGAGGCCCAAGAGGGCCCCGTTCGAAATCATGTTCCCGGAAGCCTCTCCGGGAACATGGTTTCCGGGCTCCCAGCGCTCCCTACTTGGCCCCAGGACAGCTTCAGCGAGGCCCCAGAGGGCCCGAGATGGCTTGAAGATGGCCGAAGAGGGGCCAAAGAGGGCCTTCAAGAGGCACAGATCGGCCCATGTCCTTTGTGAAACGTGCATTTTCAGCATACTCGCTGGCTTCCCCAAGGCGGCCTCAGGGAGGCCCAAGAGGGCCCCGTTCGAAATCATGTTCCTGGAAGCCTCTCCGGGAACGTGACTTCCGGTTTCCGTGGACGCCTTAGAGGGCCCCAGGATAGCCTCAGCGAGGCCCAAGAGGGCCCGAGATGGCTTCAAGATGGCCGAAGAGGGCACCAAGAGGGTCTTCAAGAGGCAAAAATCAGCCCGTCCCGGTAGGGACTCGGCGCGAGACAACTGGCGACCGCAGCTGCCGTCCCTTCGTGCTGGGCGAGTGCGAACCTGGCGTTCAGTTTGGACGGAACGTGTCGGGTCTGTTGCCAATCGGGGCTGCGCCAGGTTAGGCCACCCCCAAGGTCAGGTTCGGGAATGGGTCGTAGCAACACGACGACGACGACGACGACGACGACGATGACGACGGCACGCCCCAACAGGCTCCCCAAGACGCCCCAAACCCATGCTCCCAGAAGGCCTTCTGGGAACCCGATTCATACGGCCTCCGCCCCCCTACACAACCATTTTCCTCGAAGGCCTTTCGGAATGCAGATTGGTATGCGTGGACTGTGGTCCACTACTTCAGTGGAGCAGTGAATTCGTCAAGGCCTGGGGCCTGCTAGAACCTGAGCGCGCGCGAAGCGCGCGCGATGGTTCTAGTATATATATATATATAGATAGATAGATATACCATGTGTACGCACATGCCTCTGAATATGCATAGTTATCCGTAAGGGTTTCGCCCCCATGCCGCGCACCCCTCTCTTAGAATGGGACTTGCCAGAGCTGTGTTGGGATGTCTGGACTCTAACGTGAAGCAGTGTGGGGACTGCACGCGGGGGCCAATATTAATTTACGAGGGTTCATGGCTTCGGTGGCGCGAATACGAGGTAATTGACGATGGTGTGTGGCTTTGGAGACGCGAGCATCGCATAAGTTACGACGGTTTGTGGCCTCGGGGACGCAAAGCTTGCGTAATTCACGAAGGGGTTATGGCCTCGGGGGCGCAATTATTCAGTAGTTTACAAAGCTTTATGGGCTCGGGGACGCGAATACTCTATACTTTGCGAGGGTTTGTGGTTTCGGGGACGCAAGTATGGTGTAATTTACAGTGGTGTATGGCCCTGGGGACGCGAATATCGCATAGATTTAGAAGGTGTATGGCTTCGGGGGCGCGGATTGTCTTTACCGTAAGGGTTTACAGCTCGCGAAAATTGTGTAAGTTACAATGGTTTATGGCTTCGGGGATTCCAATGAAGTATAACCTATGAAGGATTATGGCTTCGGGGACGCGAGCATGGTGTAATTCAAACGGTTTTGCTAAGGCCTCGGGGACGCGAATCTTGTGTAATTTACTAGGGATGATGGCTTCGGGGACGCGGATATCATGTATTTCTACGTGTCCCACGACCTCCCCGGAATTCAGACAACGCGACTCGGGGACGCTAGCCAGGACGCTTTTCGGCTCCCCCCCCCTCGCGCGTTCAGCAACAAGTAACAGTAAGGAAGCAGAAAGCAGGACTGTAACAGTGGAAACTGGAAACTGCAACTGGCACAGGGAGCCGCAAGCCTAATCTTCGCAGCCTGATGGCCCCGCAAGGGGGCCGGCGTATATATATATATATATACATATATACATATATACATATATACATATATACATATATAGAGAGAGGGGGATTGCGTTTCATGCCTACGTCTGGTTGCGCTGCCGCGCATATCCGCCACCGCGCGTGGGGAAGATAGGCAGGGAGGCTGCAGCGCGGTAAGGCAGCAGAAAGGCTTTGCACGACACACAGATCGAATGATACAGATCGCACCACACAGATTGCACCACACTGGAACGTCTGAGACACCGGGGCAACATCGGTCGCCGAAGACAAAGTGATTGTCAAAGAGACAGCGGAGAAGAAAGGATGAGGGAGACGATGCGGAGAGCAGGTAGAGGAGGAGAAGGAGGAGATGAAGGAGGAGGAGGGGGGGGACTGGCTGGGGCGCGGGAGGAGTCGCAGAAATAATTCAAAAGGGGTTTCGATTTTTCGCTTTCGGGAGAGTTTCTGGCACCCGTCACTACGCATGGCTCCCGCTTGGGAGCTTTCTGTGGCCTCTTGGGGGCCTCTGGGGGGGTTCTTGGGGTCTCTTGAGGCCCCTTGGGGACCTCGTGGGATCTGCACAGGAATTTTGAAGGGATTACAGCCATCGCGTAGCGATTCAAAAACATTCAACCGCACAAGCCACTGCTTGAGGCTCAGGCTACCACGTGGGAGCACGTCGCGAGCAAAGCGTTCTAAATGCTCGCGACGCGTCTTGGAAATGGGTAACTGACATGGCTGGCCAAATCCCCTGTGCTGGAGCTGACCGGTGTACCCATACGTGCTGCAGAATCAAATGCCAGGGCTACGATGGAACACTAAGGCGTGTGAGGGGTGGGCCCAACCACCAGCGATATGCATATGGCACACCCATGTAGCCCGAGACACCCTACCGTCCACCGAGACTAGAGGGCCGCAATCATGTGTGTTGCCACTCGCACTGCGAAGGTGACGTGGCAGACCCATGGCACATGCTGCCTACGTGCCACTCTCGGCCAGGGTGTGGGAAGTCGCGAGGCGAGCTGCAGCAGAGGGGGCAGGCGGCGGCACGGGAGGAGGAGGAGGACGAGCAGGAGGAGGACAACCAGGCGGGTGGTAAATGGGGGGGAGCCTGAAAGTGGGGGGGAAAAAATGAGCCCTTGCACGGGCCCTTTTCTTCACCCCCGCGTAGGCCACCTCCCATTACCACCCGCCCGAGACAAGCTGGCACTTGGCGCGCATGCCGCGCCTCCCGAGCCGTTCTGGCCGCAGCGGTGGCCTTGACGGCGTCGTGCCGAAAGCAGCACAAAGCCGTCATCAACAGCCTCCCTCTCAAGAGTGCTGCCTCTCTTTCCACCATGATTATTCGATGTTGCTCTGCCTGGGGGAGCTCTGAAGTCAGATGATGCTTGCCCAGCCACGCGGTCGACCACCTCATTCCCTCAGACCTTCCAAGATCGAAGATGACGCCGAAGAACCTCCTCAGCTTCCAAGTGAGATGGGGTTTGCATTACCACGATCTGCGATGCCGGCCTCGACCGAAGATGCCGACCGATCGCCCATTATATCTCTCCGACAGCTTGCCAGCTGGATGACCATAGCACTTACCCCACAATTGTTTTACAAACGCTGGCACAGTCAGCTGATTGGGGATAGCTGGATCCCCAGCTCAGCATTTTGAAGCGCGCCTGAGGGTGACCTCACGGCGCCGGCGCCAACGTCCCTTGTCCGCGGCCTGGTTTGTGCGACCGTCGGCCATCGTGAGAAGGCTCACGATGCGTGCCGCGTCACAAGCTGATTTCACTGACGTGGACGTGCCTTCGAGAGCCCCCGAGGCCATTGGGAGCCCCGCAGTACTCCGACCAATGTCGGCCTGAACACTTCAACCGGGGTGGGTTGAAACAAAGAAGAAACTTTGGCACAGTCAGTGACAAAGATAGATGACCTGTGGCACGTCTGATTGACAATTCCAGTGCCGCCAGTACGCCCTTGCCCACGGTCTGAACACCCCTTCTGGAGGGGGCCAAGCAAGTATCCACCAATTTCGATTGGATCGAGTTGCTTGATCAGACACACACACACATTACAAGACCAACACGTCGCAAGCGACCATCGTGGGTATCGTCGCCTTCTGAAGCGTCCCTGGACAGGTACAAGAGGCCTCTCCATGGCCTAAGCACCCGTCCCCAACACGCTCCGTACATATATCCCCACCTCGCCAGCACTCTTCCGTCGCAGGGGCCGATATGTTCGCCCGTGTTTTTGGTATGATGTCTTTGTTCAAGAAGCCACGCTTGTGCATCGTGATCTGCGATTGTTCCTGGTACTGAAGAATATGAATCACTGAACACCTTGCTGTTTGTATTACGCAATCAACTGCGTTGGACATCGGACACGGCAGCCGCACGCATCGTTCACATAAGCGGATTGCGTGATACTGATTTCGAAGTTACGAGTTTGCGCCCACATCCCACCGACAGGCATAGTCAACATCAAACAATTCTGAAAGTTGGCGTCCTTTCCATACAAACTGCAAGTCATGAATGTATGTCCGAAGGGTGGGCAAATCGGCACCGTTCTCCCAACCAGCTCCACAATGCCGCTCGGAGGCAGTCCTCTACTGCCGACGGCCAAGAAGCCTCCTCAAACTCACGAAGTGAGTCATCTGCCTGGTCCAGTGAACAAAGTGCGTCATCGCCGGAACCCCACGCATGTTGCCCACCGTCATTCGGGAGAACCCACTCGGACGGAATCTCGGAATCCCATCCCGCTTGCAACAGATACGCCATCACAGTAGACACTGGTCCTCGACTATGCCGAGGTCGCTGAACCTCTGGGATGCTCGTAAGTTGCGCCCCCACCTGCGACCATTTACGATAAGCCACTGGCCGAATCATGGGCTCCGTGCTTTATACTTGCATCCACTGGGATAGACACCCTCCGCAACAACACCAGTCCTGAATCGGTTGCTGCAGCTCGCTACCCGACAGGTGCCGCGACACATCTACCTCGCCGAGTTGCCCCTGGCGCCACCCCAAGACGCCCACGATGAATCACCATCGCACTGCCCAACTTGCCGCCCGCGCACATGGTGATCGCGCGTCGCCACCGCCCGTGGGCCCGCACGCTCAACTCGAGCCGTGACCCCGCAACGTCGCGATGCCTTGGCAAATCGCCTTAGCTTCGCGCGCTGTAGACCTGCTTTGACAGCTCGCTTGCGCACAGTAGTTCTTGCCGCTCGCAGGCCTCCACCCAAGTCAACTCCAAGGCATGCAGATTGCAGCTCCGCCTTCAGGGCGATCCCTAGCCTCTTGAGCGCCCGCGCGATCATCTTGGCGCTCTCGCGCGCGGAGCAGGTGGTCACACTCTTGCCAGCATTGCCCAAGGAGACTTTCCGAACTTCTGCCGTTGCACAGGTGATGCCCCCGATCAAGACAAAGCGAACGTGCCGCCTTGACCCAACAACACGCCGTGCCAGATCATCGACGTCGAGCGCCGCTTCGCACGCTGCGCACGTGGCGCGGGTTGAAAGCGAGAGGGGAAGACAGGAATTGCAACAGCACCCTGGCCGAAGCGCGCGCTAGATTTCCAAACACAGCACCACGCGCGGGAAGTTGAGTCGCAGCGCCGGCCCAGCCATGATGGCAGCCTTTCAAACAATGAATCGGCGCTTAGCCCTGCACGCGGCCTCATGCGCGCCAAGGCCTGCCGAACATCTTATAATGTGAGCGGAACCAGTTGTTCCATAACATACTGTTATCTCACCAGATGCATGGAATCGAACATTTGTTCATGCGATAACGTTGAAAAACCCAACAAATCATGTCACCCCTAATCTTTCCGATCCATGGTCTCGATAGGAAGCAGCGCACAATTTCCTTCAACACGGGGGTCATCGTGTGGATCTGGCCCCTGCTCGATGTTCTTGCGAATAACCTCCAAGGCCTTCTGCGCAGCGATCCACTCGTGGATCTCCTTCACATACTGACTGGTGGCTCGTGCTGGACCACGTGTCGAACCTCGACACTGGCCAACTTCCCTGGCGAATTCCAGCTCTTCCACTTGTGAGTGCCCCAAACGTCAGGTGCCGTTGAGCCAGTCCGACCAGGAACCTGCGCCAGCACAAAGAACGAGCCGACACCGCCGGGGACTGTCGATACCAGCTCCCGAGCGCCACCTGCCAATTACAAGATTCGAGAAATACCATTCCGTCGCAGCCTGTGGCGCTCTACTCCCTATATGGCTTTGCCCACCAAGAAGAGTGAACGTCGCGGAGAGGCTGATCCCGAACGTGATCGGCCCGGCGCACAGCTCCCTTTTCTAGCTCTGGTCCTCGAGCGCGAGAACAATTAGGCTCAGCAAGTCCGCGGTGCTCGTTCAAGCTCCGCTCCACAATTGAAGCCCAACCTGCAAACTTCCACCGGTGGCGAGGACGGGTGGCCCTCTAGCAGCGCAGGCAAGCGATTCGCGAAGCGCTGACCAGGCATCGTCGCACGCATGCGTTACCCAACCATTCTGATCAGAATGCTCGGGCCAAGTTGAGCACAGAACGGAAAGGAAGGGGACCCGCAGAGGCAAGAGCAGATGGAGTTGGAATATCGTCCGTGGCGACACGAATTTGATGGGTCAGGGCGGTGCCATCGTTGAATTGGTCTCATGCCCCCTCGAACAATCGCCTAATTTGGTACCCCCCCTTGCAAGATATGAGCTTCGAGAGAGAGACCGCACCTGCCGAAAAGCTCGAAGACTGCGCGTGGGACACACCGGTGTAAAGCAAGTTTCATCGGCCCAGGGGTCCTCGCACCCGCCCAGGAGCCCTAAGGCCGGAAAATAAAGAGCAGCCAAATCTTCTTCAGGCTCCCCAGGAAAGCCGAGCTCTGGGAGCGGAGACACTTCTACACGCACACGCGCACACACACGCACACACACACACACACGGATTACCCCCCCCCTCCAACGTTCGGATTGTTTTGAAGAAGACCGCTAACAAGAGACGCACGAGTCCGACGTTGCTGCTACCTGGATCGCACGTCTCTGCCGAGCCCCACCAGCTTTGGCGTCGGGCTGGGCAGGCTGAGACCGACGAGGCATCTGCAATAGACGAGGCACCATCCACATTCTGCGAGCTCCTCAGTCATCGGGATTGTCAAACAAAAGTGGGATGACCAGGGAACGCCCTGAAATGCGCCGACCTGCAGCATGCATGGCAGGCAAGCGCTACTGGCAACCACAAAGTCGACGTGCGAGTCCCACTGCCACCGACCTGCGTCCACTGAATAGGGGCCTTGATGATATGACCCTGAACCTGTCGAAGAAATTCCGAACGCCCAAACTCAACAACTCCAATCTCAAGGTCCCCACCACAAGCACCCAGGGCATTTCATCTGAAGTGGCCGTCAGAATGGCCCAAGACGAGCGCAACAAGTGACCGTCATACTTGCCCGAGACGAGCGCAACGTTCGCTACAGTGATATGAGACGGGTGCCCGTAGAACATGACGGCGAAGATGTTGAATCATTGCTCGTGAAGAACCAGTGCCATTGCCTGACCCGTCGGCGCACAGATGAGGATGTTCATTGGCACGTTCTACAAGCTGGTGGATGTTACGATGCCCGTGCGCCAGAACGAATTCATTTCCCTCGTCAGCTCGAGCCTGGCTCGCTGCCGTGGCGCCTCGTCCTGGCGACCTCGCATAGTTGTCAAGGACCTGTAGTTTGAGCTTCCGTGCTTTCTTGGCCCACGCGTTCCGAGTCAAGCTGCACACGTGTGATTCCAATACAACGCATGACAATTATGTGACCCGATCCGCACATGTGCGAAAATCCCAAGCCCGTTGACCAAATGTTGAAAGATTGGCAAAGAACAGCTTACCCACCCCCTCGTGTGGGTCGGTCTGGCACGCAGCGTCGGATGACGACGGCGACGTTCTCGGCGCCGTCACAACGTTTCCTCGCCATGCGTTCTTTCGTTGCTTGCTGAATCGCAAGCGCCTCATTTTTCCACTTGGTGGTCTCCTCGGACCGCTGAGCCAGCGCGCCCCGTGCACGCCGCGGCTTGGCCTCGAATTCGTTTGGGCTTCTCCCGCCCAGCCTGGTCGCATTCAAGCTGCTTCAACGCCTTGAAAACAGTCAAGGTCCCAGCGCGCAGCCCGATGATGTCATTGTTCTCCTGCGTCTGCTCACTGCCGCCCTTCGCTACCTGCGCGGAGCCTACCACGGCGTTCGCAAGCGCTTGTACAGCAAGCTTCTTCCTGACCTCCGCCTCAGCAAGGCATTTGGCCATGTCTTGTTCTTTGTTATTTGGCCTCCGACGTGCGTAGATTGTCGGGGCCACGGCCTGCTCGTGCTTGACGCTCGTGCACGCCCTTGCCATACTTTTTTCCGGCGTCCTCGGCCGAGAGAGGAGCTGAAGTTGACGTTTTCGGAGAATTCGCAACTCGCGCGACCTGTTCGGCCAACACCTTCTTGGCTACAGAATCCTCCGTGAACGTGAGAGCCTTGGCCGGCAGCCGCTCAGAGGCTCGCCCTCGTTGGATTGCGTCGGCGCCATGCTTTTCGCCAGATGTGTACCTCCGTGCTCCTGCGCAGCCTCAGATTTCGGCCTGAATATGTCCACAACGCGATGCAAGCGCTTACACTTGCATTCTCGGGACGGCAACACATCGTAGAATTCGTTGTTCCCACAGCCAGCGCATGTGGACCATGTCCGCGACGATGATGTAGTTCCCGTCATGGTACTTATCCTCAATTTCGCTGCGCCGAACGACTGGCGACGAGGCCAGGAGAGGAGGAGGAGAAGGAGGAGGAGGAGGAGAAGGAGGAGGAGGAGGAGCAGCAGGAGGAGAATCGAGGCTCTAGGTTTCTGGACACGTTCGGCTGTTTTTAACCCGAGCCCTCGGAGGCCGCCGTGCCCTGATCTTCCGCGCCCCTGCCCCGTTCTTCCATGACCCCGCAGGAAAAGGAGGAGAAGGAGGACGACGGCGATGAAGAAAGAAGAAGAAGAAGAAGATGAAGAGGAGGAGGAGGAGGAGGAGGAGGAGACCGACGATGGCTACTGCGACGGTGACGACGACATCGACGACGACAACAACGGCGATGACGGCGATGACGGCGACGGCGAGGGTGAGGGCGTGGGCGAGCGCGCGCGCGGGAGCGTGCGCGGGGGAGGATAAGGGAAGGGGTGCCAGCAAGAGGAGGGCGACGACGACGACGACGACGACGAGAAGGACGACGAGGACGAGGACGAGGGCGTCGAGGAAGAGAGCGCGTGCGCGGGAACGCGCGCGGGAACGCGCGCGGAAAAGGAGGAGGAGGAAGAGAGAGGGGGTGAGGGCCAGGAAGAAGAGGAGAACGAGTACGAGGAGGAGGGACCGTCGTCGTCGTCCTCCTCCTCGTCCTCGCTATCCTCGTCGGCTTGTCCTCGTCATCATCCACGTTCGGCGTCTTCGTCGTCCTCGTCCTCACGAGTCCTCGTTGCCGTCCTCGCCGGTGTCATTGTTGTCCTCGTTGCCGCCATCGTCGTCGCTATAGGCCGGGCTCATGGCCGGGGTCGCTTCGCGCTGCCGGGCGGCGACAACTACGAGGGCGAATTCGCGTTCGACCAGGCGAACGGCGAGGGCACCTGGAGGGGCACCGATGGCAGGCCCCTGGAGAGGAGCGAGGAGTGGAGAGTGCATGGTGTTCATCCACCTCCTCCTCCTCCTCCTCTCCTCCTCTCCTCTCCTCCTCCTCCTCCTCCTCCTCCTCCTCCTCCTCCTCCTCCTCCTCCTCCGCTTCCTGATCCTCATGAATATCATAGGACGCCCAATGTTGCAACGTCGTTTCAATCACCCCGAAGGGGTACGTCGTAACATGTACACTGCCGTTACATGTCCAAGCTCAGTTCTCAATTGTGGCGATTGTTTGCGGAGGATTTGGCGTCACTCCTCCTCACTCCCCTCCCCGCCCAGTGCGCGGGAGCGCGAGCGGTATGATGAGGTGGAGGATGAGGAGGTGGAGGATGAGGAGGAGGAGGAGGAGAGAGAGGAGGAGGAGGAGGAGGAGGAGGAGGAGGAGGAGTTCGCAAGAGGAGCACCGAGGAGGAATAGCGAGGAGGAGGAACGAGGAGGACTAAAGAGGAGGACCAAGGAGGAACACCGAGCAGGAGGAGGAGGAGGAGGAGGAGGAGCAGCAGGAGGAGGAGGAGACGCCTCCCCTACCCGTGCGGGGCGCGCCGGCTGGAGGGTGTTCACGGGCCAGTGGCTCAACGACACGCAGCACGGTGAGGGTACCGAGGTTGTCCGGGCGGGGGGGGGGCGGGCAGAGCTTTGTTGCAAGCAGGACCTCGAAGGGCGGGGGGCGCGGTCAGGGGTGCCCGCGGTTCGGTCGGTTCGGCTGCGCCGCGGTCGGTTGCGTTCGGTCGGTTCGGTTCGGTCGGCCGTGGCGTCGTTGCCCTGTGACTGCTTCCTTATCTCGACGCGCAGTTCCGACCTCGACGTTTCGCCCGCTCCAGCGCGGCGTTAACGACGATGTGGGCTGGCCTGGTGACTCTCGTCCCCCCCACCGCCCCAATTCGCCTGGCGAGGAGGGGGACGGAGGAGGACCAGGGTCGGCTACGCGTAAGAGTGACCCTTCGCTGGAGTGACCTTTTGGTGGGGGCCTACAGGGCTTCCCCGCGACGGTGGCGTTGGCGCTTGGACTTGGCCTCCCCGCGGCTCCCTAAAGCCACGCGCCAAAGGTCATTCTTGCCAGGGGTCACTCTTGTGTTGAGCCGATGGGGAAAGAGGAGGGCCGAGATGGTGGAGAGGAAAGTGGTGGTGGTGGAGGAGGCGGAGGAGGAGGAGGAGAAGGAGGAGGTGGAGGAGGAGGAGGAGGAGGAGGAGGAGAGAGAGAGAGAGAGAGAAAAAAAAAAAAAAGAGAGAGGAAGGAGCGCGGAGGAGGATCCAGGATTGAACAGGACAGAAGCGGGGGAGAAAGAGGAGGAGGTGAAGGAGATGGAGGATAGAAGAGGACGGAGGAGCAGAGTGGAGGAATAGGAGGAGGAGGAGGAGGAGGAGGACCGAGGACGGAGGACGGAGAATGGAGGACGGATGACGAGGTGGAGAAGGAGGAGGGGGGCAGAACAGGATGAGAACGGAGGGGGCGGAGGTGGAGGATGAACACGACCCATGAGGTGGACGGAAGATGCGGAGAAGGAGGAGGAGGAGGAGACGGAGGTGGAGGAGGGACAGGAGGAGGAGGAGGAGGAGGAGGGGGACGGGGTGGACGGTGCAAAATGGGGGAAACATAAAGAGGAAACGTGGATAGGAGGGGGAGGGCGGATAAGGGCTAGAGCGGCAGCAGGACGGGGTGAGCGCGACGGGGAACCCGCCCGAACTGCCGTGGAAAGTCCCCGCGAGTCGGACGGAGGGCAGGTGAATGCCAGCCGCGCTAGAGCAGCGATCTTCCAGCTCGGGAGACCGTTTCCACCTTCGCCGTCATCCTAAACCCTCTCATCCTCTTACTTGTCATTAGCATCCTCCTCTGAATAATACGTATCCTGCCCCTGCCCTTCCTCCGTCCCCGCCTCCCCGTGACCTTTTTCCTGATAGTGTCTCCTCCTACTGCATCGCCTCCTCCTACTGGTCCTGCACGCCTTTGTCCTTCTCTTTATGCTTCTCCTCACCTTCCTCATCATCGTCATCAGCAGCAGCACAAGCATCATCCTTGCCATCCGTTTCCTCCAGCCGTGTCGCTCTCCTCCTCCTCCTCCTCCTCCTCCTCCTCCTCCTCCTCCTCCTCTTCCTCCTCTTCTTCCTTCCGTAGCCATTTTGGCCCAAGTTGGTTTTCCTGTTCTAATCCAGAAGGCAGTCCATCTCAGTGGATCGCGTCCAACCGGGCCAACAAAGATGGAGCTGCGCGTCGGAGGCAAGTTCCGTCTGGGCCGCAAGATCGGTTTGAGGTCCTTCGGAGGTATCTACATCGGCACCAATGTGACGTCGGGCGAGGAGGTTGCAAACGCCGCCGCTGCCTCTGGCGCGAACTGGCGCCCGCGGCAGCGCTTGGAGAGGAGCGCGCGAGCCGTGGTGGAGGCGCTCGACTTCTACTGCGACCCGATCCCTCCAGCGCAAGCCTCTCTCTCTCTCAGGCATCGCCCACCGAAACGACGCCCCAGACAAAGCAGGGCAGTTGCGGGACGTCGCGCGCGCTTGCTTCCAAAAAGGTGCACTACAGGGCGCGGCTGCGGGAGGCAGTCCGGGGCGGCCGTGACGGCGCTGCCTTAGGCGCGCCCTTCTGCGAGGCATACCCAGACGCCGTGCTCGGCGACGGCTGGGCGGCGCTGACGGCCGAGGCGTTCGAGGCCGCGAATGTCGCCGCGCATATCGCCACCGACGACGAGCACGTCAAGCACATCCTCAACAAGCACGACGGCGAGGCGCGGCACTAGGGGGCTCGCTGGTGGACGCGGGTGCCTGATGACTTCGTTGACAGGCTCACATGCGCGCAGTTCTGGCACTGCCAGTTCGCGAAGGACAGCGACGCGCGTCGCTGGCTGCATTGGCGCCGCGAGAACCAGTGGGAGGGGGACCAGCGGATGGCGGAGATCAAGTGGATCTTGCAGGAAGAGGGTGGCGAGACCACACTTCTCAAGCGTGAGTTTGAGAACGTCGGGTGCGGCTCTGCCTCTGGCGAGCGCGAGGCGCGGTATATCAGGGGCGGTAACCAGGTCACGTTGGCGGAGCTTTTTAACTACGGGTGCCAGTTGTGTTCCTGCCACACCCTGTACACCCTGCACCTTCGACAGCCGATCTTTGCGTCGAAGAAGCGGCGCGCCGAATCCAAGAAGCCGGAAGCGATGCTGATGAGAAGCGCCCATCGCCTGCACCACCGCGGGACAGGCCAGCGGGGGGGGGCCGTGGGAACCATGGTGAAGGCGCGGCCTGGTGTAGAGGCCTCTGGCGGTGGCCCCGCTGGTGAACCTGCCCGCGGCGGTGGCCCCGCGGTCGCGCGCTGTTTTGGGCGGCCCCTTCCGCCCGCGCCAACGCGAGAGAGAAACACGCGCCGTCGTCATCGCCGACATCACCGTCTTCGCCATCAGCATCCACATCATCGGCAGCATCACACATCATCCTCATCCTCATCGACATCCAGCACAATCATCATCATCACCAGTATCGTCATCACCTCCATCATGATCATCATCCCCAGCGCCTTCACCACCAGCACAATCATCACCAGTGGACGGTCATGTTTACTTATTGGGCTGGGCCTGTTTAGTTTATATGTGTTCCTGTTTAGTTGTTGCGGGGTCCTGTTTACTGTTTGCGTGGTCCTGTTTGCTCTTTGGAGTGCTCATGTTTAGTATTTTGTTGCTGTGCTCCTGTTAATGTGTTGCGTGGTCCTGTTTACTTTTTTCGCGTGTTCCTGTTTAGTTTATCTGTGGTCATGCTTACTTGTTGCATGGTCATGGGGTTGTCCTGTTGCGTTTGTTTTTCCTGTGGGCCTGTTTCGTTTTCTCCTGGTACTGTTGATTGTTTTGCGTAGTCCTGTTTACTTTTTTGCGTAGTCCTGTTTAGTTTCTCTGTGGTCCTGTTTAGTTTCCCCGTGGTCCTGTTTACTTGTTGGGGTGGTCCTGCTTAGTTTCTCTGTGGTCCTGTTTAGTTTTCTCCTGGTCATGTTTTTTTTCCCGCGTGGTCCTGTTTACATTTTCGTGTCGTCCTCTTTCGTTTTTTTTTCTGTGGTCCTGTTTAGTGTTCTCCAGCTCCTGTTTACTTTCCGCGTGATCATGTTTATTTTCCGGGGCCCTGTTTAATTTCTCGGTGGTCCTGTTTAGTTGTCTCCTGGTCCTGTTTAGTTTTTGTGGTGGTCTTGTTTGGTTTCTCTGTGGTCCTGTTTAGTTTCCTCCTGGTCCTGTTTACTTTTTGGCGTGGTCCTGTTTACTTTTTGGGGTGGTCCTGTTTAGTTGCCCGTGGTCCGGTTTAGTTGTCTCCAGGTCTTGTTTAGTTTTTTCGTGGTCCTGTTTACTTTTTGGGGTGGTCCTGTTTAGTTTCTCTGTGGCCCTGTTTCGTTTTCTCATGGTCCTGTTTACTTTTCGCCAGGTCCTGTTTACTTTTTCGCGTGGTCCTGTCTAGTTTCTTCGTGGTCCTGTTTAGTTTTCTCCAGGTCCTTTTTTTTTTTCGCGTGGTCCTGTTTACTTTTCCGCGTGGTCCTGTTTAGTTTCTCTGTGGTCCTGTTTAGGGTTCTCCAGCTCCTGTTTACTTTCCGGGATGGTCCTGTTTAGTTTCTCCGTGGTCTTGTTTAGTGCTCTTCTGGTCCTGTTCACTTGTTGCCTTGTCCGGTTTACTGTTTGGGGTGGTCCTGTTTAGTTTCTCTGTGGTCCTGTTTAGTTTTCTCGCGTGGTCCTGTTTACTTTTCCAGGTGGTCCTGTTTAGTTTCTTTGTGGTCCTGTTTAGTTTTCTGTTGGTCCTGTTTATTGTTTGGGGTGGTCCTGTTTAGTTTCTCCGTGGTCCTGTTTAGTTTTCTCCTGGTCCTGTTTTCTTTTGGCGTGGTCCTGTTTACTTTTTGGGGTGGTCCTGTTTACTGTTCGTTGTGGTCCTGTTTAGTTTCTCTGTGGTCCTGTCCACTTGTTTGCGTGGTCCTTTTTATTTTTTGGGGCTGTCCTGTTCAGTTTTTCTGTGGCCCTGTTTAGTTTCCCCCTGGTCCGGTTTACTTTACGCGTGGTTCCGTTTACGTTTTCGTGTGGTCCTGTTTAGTCTCCCAGTGGTTTTGTTTAGTTTTCTCCTGGTCCTGTTTATTGTTCGCGTGGTCCTGTTTACTTTTCCGCGTGGTCCTGTTTAGTTTTTCAGTGGTCCTGTTTAGTTTTCTCTTAGTCTTGTTTACTTTTCGCGTGGTCCTGTTTACTTTTTCGTGTGGTCCTATGTCGTTTCTCTGTGGTCCTGTTTAGTTTTCTCCAGCTCCTGTTTACTTTCCGCGTGATCATGTTTACTTTTTGGGGTGGTTCTGTTTCGTTTCTCTCTTGTCCTGTTTAGTGTTGTCCTGGTCCTGTTCACTTGTTGCGTGGTCCTGTTTACTTTTTGGATTGGTCCTGTTTAGTTGTCTGTTGTCCTGTTTAGTTTTCTCCTGGTCGTGTTTAGTTGTTTCGTGGTCCTGTTAATTTGTTGGGATGGTCCTGTTTACTCTCTCTGTGGTCTGGTTTAGTCTTCTCCTTGTCCTTTATTTTTTCGCGTGGTTCTGTTTACTTTTTTCGTGTGGTCCTGTTTAGTTTCTCAGCTGTCCTGTTTAGTTTTCTCCTGGTCCTGCTTACTTTTCAAGTGGTCCTGTTTACGTTTCCGGGTGGTCCTGTTTAGTTTCTCTGTCGTCATGTTTAGTTTGTCTTTGGTCCTGTTTTTTTTGGGGGGTGGTCCTGTTTAGTGTTCTCCAGCTCCTGTTTAGTTGTTTCCTGGTCATGTTTATTTTTCGCGTGGTCCGGTTTACTTTTTCGTGTGTTCCTGTTTAGTTATTCTGTGGTCCGGTTCAGTTTTCTCGCGTGGTCCTCTTTATGTTTCCGGGTGATCCTGTTTAGTTTCTTTGTTGTCCTGTTTTGTTTGAAAGTGGTCCTGTTTATTTTTTGGGGTGGTCATGTTTTGTTTCTCTGTGGTCCTGTTTAGTTGTCTCCTGGTCCTGTTTACTTTTTGCGTGGTCTTGTTTACTTTTGAGGGTGGTCCTGTTTAGTTTCTCTGTGGTCCTTTTTAGTTTTGTCCTGGTCCTGTTTAGTTTTTTCGTGGTCCTGTTTACTTTTTAGGGTGGTCCTGTTTAGTTTCTCTGTGGTCATGTTTACTTGTTTATTTGGTCCTGTTTACTTTTTGCGTGGTCCTCTTTACCTTTTCGCGTGGTCCTATTTAGTTGTTCAGTGGTCCTGTTTACTTGTTGCGTGGTCGTCTTTTATTTCTGGGGTGGTTCTGTTTAGTTTCTCCGTGTTCCTGTTTAGTTGTCTTCTGGTCTTGTTTACTTGTTGCGTGGTCCTGTTTGCTTTTTGGGGTGGTCCTGTTTTGTATCTCTGTGGTCCTGTTTAGTGTTTTGCTAGGTTCTGTTTAGTTTTCGGTTCGTCTGTTTAGTCTCTTTGTTGTCCTGTTCCTTTTCCTCGCGGTCCTGTGTATGTTTTGCATGGTCCTGTTTAATTGTTTTGGTGGTCCTGTTCACTTGTCGGCGGCCATGTTTGATTTTGAATTAAAGGTGGAGGAAGGTTGGATGATGCAGGTCCGGGGAGGGGTTGGATAATAAGGATGGACATCCGAGGAAGAGGAGGAGCAGGAGGAGGAGGAGGAGGAGCATGAGGAGGAGGGGTTAGATGATGCAGGATGAGGGAGGGGGGAGTAGGGGGAGTATAAGGAGAATGGTGAGCAGCCAGAGAGGACGAGGGCGATGATCAGAACGAGGAGAAGGAAGACGATGACGATGGGGACGAGGACAAGGCATCAACATCACCACTATCACCACGGTCATCGTCATCGTTATCACTAGCATCATCAGCGTCAGCGTCATCATCATCAGGCCCAGGAAGGTAACATCATATTATCGCGGGCCCCTAATATGATGTTTGACCCCTTGGTGGCCCGGCCAGTCTTCTTCTTTGGTTGGAGAAGCACGCTTCCTGTACGACTGCTGGTACTGTTTGCACTCCCGCTTCACGTGATAGTAACGGCTCCTGGTGATGCGGCGGAGTGTTTTGCAACATATTCCTGATCCCTCGAGAAACGAACGGGAATCTTGGGGGAGGGAATTCGCATCCAAAGCACAAGTGGGGGGCTAACAAACGTATCGATCTGTTGCGCTTGGGAGGATTTTCGTGCTCTATTAGGTATGCCGATGGTTTGCAATAAGCCCCCCCCTGGCATCACTAATACAATACATGACGCTGCTGAGCCCAGAGCTTCAGTATTTCCCCGCGTCCGTTCCGCAAAGCCTATGGCGCATATGCCCATACACAATATTCGGTTTGAGCAACTTTCTGAGGCCGGCGGGCTGGGCTGGAGGACCAAGTAAATTGAGGCCGTTCATTCAGATTCGCCATACGCGCGTTCTTGTTTTTAGGCGGCTCCTCTTCCGGGGTGCCCTTCTGATATGAGTCTCGTACATTGTGGCGTTTTCTCAGACCATCTTGTCGTCAGTCGGAGTTGGGATGTTGTGTATCCTTGTCCAGAACAACCCGAGGCACTAGTTGGTCGGTGGTGCCAAAGAGTGCGAGACACCACGGACCGCGAGGGGCAAAGCGGAAGCATTTGGGAGCGACAAGGAGAAGAGAAAGGACAAGAGTGAAAAGCAGAAGGGAACGGTAGAACTAGGGGAGGGAAGAAGGGGAGGAGGGAAGGAGGAGGGATCAGGGAGATGGGAGATTGCGAGAGAGAGAGAGAGAGAGAGAGAGAAAAAAAAAAAAAAAAAAAAAAAAAAAAAGAGGGAGAGGTGGAGAGGGAGGGTGAGACGCTGAGGGACAGAGGCGAGGACTGGAATGGGGAAGAGACGCGGACGGGGAGAGGGATGGGGGCTGCCAGAGCAAGCCAAGCACATGCCCCTTATTTGTTAAGCCTGCCTCCACATCAACCTCCCGTAAAAGCATATACGCGTTCTTCCTCACAGATGCGAGAACCCCCCTGGAATGCTTCAGGTCGACGGGTGGGCCACAGGCGCAGAACTCGGGGCAGCTGGAGTGCTGTTGACAGGCACACGGCCACGTCACAAGATCGGGCCCTCAGAAAGGCTGAAAGCGCCAGAACCCCGTGGCCGTTCCACCGTCAAGTGGCCCTGAAGAATCTGGAATGGATCGTATGATGACCGCTCCGGTGCGAAACATGTGACCACAGCCTGTGGTTATATGTCAGGCGGTCGGGTCTGACTATTAGTATGTCGAACCTGCAGAATCAAGGGTACCCTGGTGTCCTTCCTATCACCTCTCGTGCCCTCCTCATGGGGGAACGGTGACGAGTGGGATGACGACGACGAAGCGGGGCGGGGGAGGAGCAGGAGGAGGGAAAGAAGGAGGGAGAGGGGTAAGGGAGAGGACGAAGAGGCAGAAACATAGGATTGAAGAATTGGAGGAGACGGAGGCGGAAGAGGAGGAGGAGGAGGAGGAGGGTGCATCGGCCGAATGAGCGGGTCGAGAGCGGGAGGTTCTAGCCAATGGCAGAACTTACACGGGCAGCTTCGTGGCCGGCCAGAAGCAGGGCGACGGCAGATACGAGTGGAAGGATCGCCATGAGTTTGTCGTTATGTGCAGGTGGAGATTGACGGCTTTGCGGTTACTGTAGGATTGTGTCGTCTGTGTCTCGGCCCAGCACCTCCCAAGCAGCCAGCAAGAGGACAAGATAAGCGCACTTGCATGAAACAACATCGGCTGAACGGCTAAATGCCGAACGTCTGTTGACAGTTGCCAGCCCGAGTGCCCTGGAGGGGTCTGGGCCATCTTGGCTGCCTCTTGTACTAGCAGGCCGCTCTGCGGTTGAACGGGAGTTTCTGTATGTAGAGGAAGGGACGTGCGCTTGTGCTCGACGACGATGGTGAGAATGAGCGGGCGGCGGTGGTGCGGCGGGTGAAGGTCGGGAGGGTGAGGATAAGGATTGTGAGGCTCACGAGCTGGAAGTCCCTGGAGGTCATCCGTCCTCCTCCTCCACGTTCTCGCTCTCTCCTCTTCCTCCTCCTCCTCCTCCTCCTCCTCCTCCTCCTCCTCCTCCTCCTCCTCCTCCTCCTCCTCCTCCTCTTTCCTCCCGCGTCCCTCCTCCCTCCTCCATCCTCCTGCGACTTCCTCCCTGCTCATCCTTTTCCTCCTAGTGCTTGCCCTCGTGCTAGTCCTCGTTTCCGTCCTCGCCCTCGCCCGGTGCGCCAGATGGGGACACACCCAGCGCGCCCAGCGCATCGCTGGAAATGGTCCTTGGGGGTGCGCTGGGGGCCCGTGGGGTAAGTTGGCGAAGTTGTCTCGAGCGAGAGCGCCAGATTGGGAGACGCCCGGCGCGCCCAACGCGCCCGGCGCATCGCCGGAAATGGTTCTTGGAGGTGCGCCAGGGGCCCGTGGAGCGGTTTTCCTGGGATGTTTCGGGCGAGTGCGCCAGATGGGGACACGCCCGGTGCGGGGCGCTCGGCGCATCGCCAGAAATGTTCCCTGCGCTGGTGGCCCGCGGGGCGATTTTGCGAGGATGTCTCGAGCGAGGGCGCCGGATCGGGACACGCCCGGCGCGCCCGGCGCATCGCCCAAAATGGCCCCTGGGGGTGCGCTGGGGGCTCGTGGGGCGATTTGGCGAGGATGTCTCGAGCGAGGGCGCGGGATCGGGACACGCCCAGCGCGTTTGGCCCGGCGCATCGCCAGAAATGGTCCCTGGGGGTGCGCTGGGAGGCAACTTTTTCGCGCGCTGGAGGTCAGGACGACGTGAGTTCCACAGAAACTCCTTCAAATGATTGGGCCATCCTGGGGACGGCTTGTTGAAAAGTTACGATTCGGACCGATCCCACTGGACCCTCATTTGCTCCCTTCCATGGCGGGAAAGAGTTTCGTGCGAAGGATGTGTTGCTATTCTCCCTCTTACAAGCCAAACAAACATACAAACAGACAGAAGCGCAATGTTGTTTGGCCTCCGTGATTGATAAGAGATAAGAGGGACACAAGCTGAAAACAGGGGAGGGGGCCGGACGAGCCTTGCGGAACATTGCGGCACGAACGGCCGGCGTGGGCTGAAGAATTTGCCCAGATCATGAAGAAGAATGCGTGGAATTTCGACCGTGTTTGGCGCGACCTCTCGGAGATAGAGCAGCAGCTGCAGAATGAAGAAGGAGGCTTTTGATTACAAGTCAGTGGGGAGCGAGGAGGGAGGAGGAGGAGGAGGAGGACCAGTGTAAACTCAAGACGCATCAACAGTGTTGCAATAAAAAGCCCTCCCTCCCAGCTCCCTCATCACAGGTCCCTACAAGAATGTATCTTCATTGCGGGAAGTGCTCCATTGGAAGACAACCTGTGAGAATCTTCAATTGTGCCGAACCACCGTTCTTGTGACTCCACCGCCGCGAGTCAACGTGTCCGTTGCATGATGACAAGCTTCAACCGTGCCAGAACACGTTCAACTCAGCGAATCAGAGTAACAGCTGCGTCCCGACAGTCCTAAATCGTGCCAGAACATAGTTTCTGGGACTTCAACACCGCGAATCAACGTGACTATTGCGTCCTGGCGCTCCTAATCTTGACAACTACTGGGATCCTTGAAACCGTTGTAGACGTTAAAATCGAGTGTCCGCGGCGTTGAGGCGAGAGCCACATCTTAAAAACGGCCCGCCTTCCAGCCGCAAAGCTGGTGGAAACTGTCAAAACGATGGTGCGATACGCTGAGGCGGGAGCCACATGTTTAGAACCACCCGCCTTCCATCTTTGAAATTGCTGCAAGCGTTTAAGACGAACGTGCGCGGCGCAAAGGCGAGAACCACGTGTTGAAAACTGCCCGCTGTCCATCCCTAAAAGTGTTCCAAGCGAGTGTGAATGACGCGTGTGCGCGGCGCTAAAGCGAGAGCTACGTTTTGAAAACCACCCGCCCTCCATCCGTGAAGTTTTTGCGAATGTCAAGTTGCAGCAGCAGAAGTGCACAACGCCCGGCCCGCCATACCGACAAGCCTGGGAGTGCGACAGGAAGAAGTTGTTTCGAAGGAAACGCGGGGGAAAGGGAGGAGGATGAGGAGGATAATGCAACAGCCATGATGCTCATGCATGGCCAACGTAGAAAGGAGGAGGAAGGACGGGGAGGAGGGACGGGGAGGAGGAGGAGCAGGAGAGAGTGAAGGAGGGAGGCGCGAAGCGTAAAGTCGGGCGGAGTCGGAGGGGCCAGCGGAGCCCGAAGCGGCCCAGGGTCGCACGGAGTCGGCGGCGTCAGCGGCTCGTCCTCCGTCTCGTTGCTTGCCGTCGCGCCTCAGTCTGGTGAGTTGTCGATTGCGCCCTAGGGATTTGCCACTGCTTAGCCGTCGAGCAGTGCACTGCGCAGAGTGTCGGCACTGAGGTGCCTCACAGGGTAATACATAGGTAGTCCTCGCTCTGTTGTCATCTACCACCTCCTTCCGCTCCGCCACCTCCCCCTCTTTCTCCCCGGGTCCCCTTGCCTCCCTTCTCTCCCTTCTTCCCCTCATCCTCCTGCCTTCCTGCTGCTCCTCATCCTCCTCATCCTCGTCTTCTCGCCTTCGTACGGCGCAACGCATCACTACGTCATGGCCAGATCCCTAGAATCCCTCCTTGAACGGCGCAAGGGAATTGCAATGTAGGCGTGCGTCATGTGAGATGTGGGTGTTTCTCACGCTTCTCGGCCCCTTGTCGTGCACTGCGGAGCCTCCAAATTGAGTGCCAGCTGGTGGTAAGTCACAGCGAACTTGTGACAGGAGCGTGTGGCGTCGACGCGGCGGCGACGCCTGCTCGTTTGCTCAATGTTCCACGCCCTCCGTTGGACCACCCGAGGGGCCCCGTGGCCCACAAAGAGTAGCCCGCAGCTGCGAGGCCCGCACGAAACAAGAGGTCGGGCGGCCTCTGAGGACCTCCGAGGTCAGAAATCGTTCGATCCTGAACAGCTCACGCGACGTCAGGAACCAGTTGCACGCAGGAGTGCCCTTTCGACGGAGTGACCGTTGGTGCGCGGATTTCGCGGCAAGACAGCCGCGCTTCAGGAAGTTGGTCTCGCATGACGCAGCCAGCCTGGGCGAGAGCTGGCCGCACTCGCTTATCAACCTCGGCGACATGGGACATGAAGTGGCGGGCAGCGACAGCCCAGACGCGGCAGAGCTATGTGCGCACCAAACCTAATGAGAGTTGCACGTGGCTGGCCACATGTCTTTCCCGCGCTCGACCCTGCTACGGCCCCGCACGCCATGCCCCCCCGTCAGCCCCCCCCCCGCATGTGTATCCAGCGCGCGGCGGCGTCCAGATGCCCCACATATGAATACTGCCGCAGTCGGTTGCGATCGGCTGGTTCGGTTCGGTTCACTCGGTTGTTGTGTCGCTGTTGCGTCGCTGCGCCTCTTCTAGATTGCTGTTCGGTTTAGGTCGGTTTCGGCTTCGTTGTCGGTTCGGTCGGTGTTCGGTTGTATTGTCGTTGTGTACGGCCGTGGGGTATTTGGAAACAGTCCCGGGCACCATAATGTTTCTAGGTGCGGGTGCCGAACGGTCTTACACTGTTCTGGGGTGCGTGGCTGGAGTGCGGATCCGCGTTTCAGGGCGTGTTCTTCATCTTTTTGCTGCCAGCCGCGACACGCCCTGCGACCCTCCCGCGACCCACCCGCTACTCACCCGTGACTCGCCTTGCGATCCACCCCCGACCCGCCCCGCGACTCACCCGCGATCCGCCCCGCGATTTGCCCACCTGCTGGCCGACCCCCCTACATGGTTTTGAAACACGTCTGCGCCGATGGCGGGCTTCTTCACATTTGATTTCGAGCCTTGCGAATTGCCGACGATCCCACGGCCCTTTCCTTTTTGATCGCGACTGCGGTGGTCCTGGTATAAGTTGTACCTGAATGCTTATTGCCCCATCTGCTAGCCAGCCATCCTCCTCGTCCTCATTCTATGTGCTTCGGGAGGACGGCTCTGTCTACGATGGCCAGTTCCAAGACAACTACATGCATGGCCAAGGCGGCATTGGGGCATCAGGGCGGCGTTCGCGTCACCGATGGAATGCGCAGCCTGCTCTGGCGCAAATGGGGCCGCCCAGGCTATTCAGCTGTCCGCAGCAGACCTCGCCACCGTGCCGGCGCTGCGTCGAGGGAACTTCAGGATCGTTCAACATTGGGCCCACCATTGCGCCACGATGGGCTCCACAAAGTTGGGCCCTGTCCCTCTCTGGCTCTGCGGGCCCTGGACGGGACCCCACGACGCGCTTGGGTCTGTATCGGGCGGCGATGGTTATGCCTGGCCCTCCTCGATAAGAGGCTCGGCGGAACCGTTTCGAGGTCAACTGGACGAATGCTGGTTATTGTGGGCGTCCTGGCTAGCAGCCTATGTTGTGCAATCTCTGTGGGGCAACCCATGCGATGCAGCCTACGTGGTGCAATCGACGTTGTTCAATATATCTTGTGCAAGCTATGTTATGAAATATGTGTGGAGGAAAACTATGTGGTGCAATCTATTATGTGCAATCTACGTGGTGCAATTTACGTTGCGCAATACATGTTGTGCAATATACGTGGTGCAATATATGTGGCGCAACCTACGTGGTGCGCAGTATGTGTGGCGCATGTGCGCTGCGCAATCAATGTATGCAATCTGCGTGGTGCAATCTATGTAGACCATCTGTGCGGTGCACGCTACTTGGTGAAATTCATCTTCCGAACTTGAAATTGTCAACCCCACGGCTCGCGCAATCATCCCATTCACCCACCCGCAACTTGGCTTGCAAAACCCAAGCGGCGGCAATCGCAATGGCTGCTTGGCGCTGGCTGGCGCGTCGCTGCAGCCGCACTTGCCCGCGCACGCTCGCGCGATGTGCGGCCAGCTAGTCTGGCGCGACCGACGCGGCCGCGATGGCGCTGACCATTGGGCACATCCCAGCACATCGCGCAGGCCGCGCTGACGCGCGGGCGAGTCGGTGATTCGAGCGAGAGGTGTCCAGAGTCATGAGAACATTCCACAACACACGTTTTCGACATAAAGTTAAAACTTACATATATATATATATATATATACACATATATATTTATATATGTGTACGTGTATATATATATATATATATACATCTATACACACATATAAACAAAGCACAATGGCTTTTCAACATACCCATTAAATGATGGGTCTCTCTCGCGCGCGCGTCGAAACCGTTCGAAAAAATGCGCGAGGGCAATCGCAAGAACCCTTGGCAACAAATTATACAATGTGCACGATGGCGCGTCGTCGCGCGCCAGCGTGCCGAAAACCTTCCAAAACCATCAGTGTCGCGAGGGTTTCAAAAACGAGTGCCCCGAAAACATATCAAGGCACCATGCTTTACAACATCAGTTTTCAAACAGATCCTGCGCTCGCTGCCGGTCCCCCAGTAAACTATAGGTTTTCCAACTTGTTCATCAAATTCTGCCAGATGGGCCTCTCGCGTCGCATATCGAATTGATTCAAACGCCTTTGAGACCGTGCTAGGGGGGGGGGGGGGGGGGCACGATCCGCGCCACATGACACCACGCGGGCCACTCGCGCTCGCTGGCCGCGCGCGCACGTCGAGCACCTTCAAAAACCTTCATCGCCGACGCGAGGACATCGTCATCGTATTCGGAGGGCGCGTTCAACATCGGCTCCGTCATTGGCCTCGCCGCCATCATCGCCACCATCATCGCAATTTTCATAATCGCGCCCACCGACGTCGGCGCCGCCGTGATACCGCGCCCGCCCGAGCCACCGACGCGCACTGAAGCGCCCTCTGGGAAGTGCCCAGCGGTCAGCTCCACCGCGGCCGCGTCGGTCGCGCCAGACTAGCCGGCCGCTGCGCGCGCGAGCATGCGCGGGCTAGCGCGGCCGCAGAGATGCACCAGCCAACGCCAAGCACTCGTCGCAATCGCCGCCGCATGGGTTTGGCAAGCCAAGTTGCGGGTGGGCGGGCGGGACGCTCGCAAGGGCATGGAATGCGTCAACGAATGTGTAAAAACCAAGCTATGGAACTGCATTGTTTGCCAACGCATTGTCAATCACATAATCTGCGCTGAGTTGCACGGCCCACGTATAATGCACGACATTTATTGCGCCACATAGATTGCACTACGTCGACTGCACCGCGCGCACGACTTCGCGCAATTCGAACCACACGTATTGCACAACATAGGTTGCAGAACCTGCGTGTCTATATGTAAGTATATATGCATCGTCATTTACATATACAACGGTATACAGATATATATGTTTGTATTTAAATGAATGTGTGTACGACTGTACGCATGAGTGCTATCTATACGTATATGTACACATGTATGTATATACAGACTTGTACATCCATATATATATATATATATATATATATATATATATATTGTACGTCGCATACACTCCCATATTAGAATAACACAGCTTCTACCCGCCCCCCCCCCATGCGGGTTTATCCCCCCTTCTCGTATTGCAATTGACAATAAATTCTGTCCCATCGTCCATCCTAAATATGAGCTCGTTCCATTCCAGACGGCGGCATCAACGCCCCCGCCATCTTCTCGAAGAGGTAGAACTATCTGGGCGCGCTCGTCCACCAAAAGCCATCAAGTTGCTAGAACCCCTTGCAATAGATGAGACGAAGTGCGCACGCGCGCGGTGTCTCGCGCGCATGCCGGAATCCTATGACAATTTGTGGCCCGCAAGGATTTCAAAGCCGAGTGCCCAACAAAACATGTGAAAACACATGGTTTCGCAACATTGGCTAAAAAGAAAATGCTTGCGCGCGCGCTCTTGCGAATTCGAAAGACCATCATCGGTTTTTCAACATTTATGGAAGTGCTAGCAAACGGGTTTCGCGCGCGCATGTCGAAATCGTTCGAACGCCTTTGCGCGCGTGCCGTCGCGAGAACCCTTTTTGGAAAAAAAGAGACGAAGTGCGCGCGCGCGTCGTCGCGTCCGCGTGCCGGAATCCTTCACAAACCTGTGGTGTCGTAAGGATGCCAATGTCGAGTGTCAAAAAACATGAATAAAAATGGTTTGGCAACATCCGCGTTCTCAAAAAAGACGCTCTCGCTCTTGCGAATTCCCAGGAAAACCATGTTTTGTTCAACCTGTTGACTGAATTTTGCCGAGCGAGCAATTCCCGCTGCATGCCGAGCTCATTCGAACGCCCTTGCGCGCGTGCTGGGCGGGCACGATCCGCGTCAAATGCTATCATGCGGGCCACTCTCGCGCGCCGGCTGCCCGCGCACGCCGAACTCCTTCCAGAACCTTCATCACCGACGCGAGGACGCTGTCATCGCCGGCGGTGTGATCAGCATCGGCGCCGTCATTGGCCGTGCCGTCGTCGTTGTCATCATCATCGCCAGCACCGCTACTACCATAACCGCGTCTACCGTTGTCGACGTGTTGCCATGATACAGCGCCCGCCCAAGTCGCCGACTCGCAATGAGGTGCCTGCTGGGATGTGCCCAGCGGTCAGCGCCACCGCGGCCGCCTCGGTGGCGCCAGAGAAGCTGGCCGTCGCGCGCGCGAGCATGCGCGGGCTAGCGCGGCCGCAGAGATGCACCAGCCAACACCAAGCAATCATCGCAATCGCCGCCGCATGGGTTTAGCAAACCAAGTTGCTGGTGGGCGGGTGGGACGATTGCGCGGGCAGTGGAGTTGACAATTCGTTGCGAACAGAAATGAGTTGCACCTGCATCACATAGAATGCACAACAGGTACTGCACAACATAATTTGCTCAGCATAGATTACACCACGCAGACTGCACCACCGAGGTCGGTCCACAAAACATGCACCACACATGCTGCTAGAAGGACATTGGTTGGGGCCCACGCTGGTTAACATTGCAATAAGCGGCGGCGGGCCGGCGATGGCAGCCACGGAACCACCAGGCCGAGTCCCAGGCCCAGACGACGGGCAGCGACGAAGCGGCGACGGGGCGGCGATGGCAGCCACAGAACCGCCAGACCGACACCCAGGCCCAGACGACGGGTGGCGACGAGGCGGCGACGGGGCGGCGACGGCGAGCACGGAGCCGCCACACCGAGTCCCAGGCCCAGACGAAGGGCAACGACGATACGGCGACGGGGCGGCGATGGCGAGCACGTAGCCGTCAGACCAACACGCAGGCCCAGTTCTTTTTAAAAACATCAGCACTTCAATGCAAGCACGGCGTGTGGAATACTCGTGTATATAGAAGTATACGAACATACATGCAGATGATTGAATGTGCATCTATTGAAAAATATTACACGTAAATATGTATGTATGTCTGTCTGTCTGTCTGTTTGTCTGTCTGTATGTATGTGTACATGTGTTACACAAACAAATGTGTGGATGGTACTGGCCTTCTGCCTGTGCCGCCGATCTGGGTCGCTTGGGGTGCCCCCCAGACTGGGCGGCGACACTTCGCCGACAGACACGCACGCACACGCTCGCAGACATTACGCGCACACACGCACACACACACACACACGCACACACACACACACGCACACACACACACACACCCACACACACACACAAACACGCGCACACACACGCACACACACACACACACACACACACACACACACACACACACTACACACACACACACAAACTGACACACACACACACACACACCACATCCACACACGCGCGTCACCTTCGCAGGCACATACACACGCACACGCCGGCAACACACACACACACACACATACACACACATGCACACCACGCACACCGCACAAACACACACACACACACACCGCAACAACAGACTCGCATTGCACCGCTACTTTCGTATTCCCCATATTTGTTCCCCGTTTTTCGTTCGTGACCCGTTCCATTTATCTTTCCCTGTTTCCCCGACTTCCTTCTCACGCACACGGACAACAATTTTCCCACGCACGCGCGCACACCCCCCGTCCCCTCCTTCCCCGGCAGAGCCACCCTGGCAACCCCCCCAGAGGCTGAAGCTCAGCCTCGAGGCTGTAGCTGAAGCTCCTTCAAACTCACATGCCACGGAAGCCCCCCCCCACACGCCATCGAAACCAACGCCACCGGACACACACACACACACACACACCCTCTTGCCCAAATTCCCCCTGTCCACAGGCGGGACGGGGGACCAGACCCCCCCACATACACGCCACCAGAACCCACGCCACCAGAACCCCCCATCCCCCTCCCCTTACCCCAGCAGAGCCACTGGCCACCGGACCCCCCCCTCCTCTTCGCCCAATTCCCTTTTGTCCACAGGCGGCGCGGGGGACCGTACCTCCCCCCCCCACGCCACCGGAAACCACGCCACCAGAACCCCCCCCTGTGCCCCGTCCCCTCCCCCTACCCCGGCAGAACCACCCCGGTCACCTCCTCCCCCTGAAACTCACACGCCGAATCAGCGGAGCGAGGACGCCTGCGTCGCATCACCGGCCGTTCCCTGGGAGTCTGCCGAAGTCGTGCGCAGCATCGAAAGTCGTGACGTGGCGCGGCCCATCCCGCCACCGTGCTTGGGTTTTGGGTCGGAGTCCTCGTGGACGCTTCTTGGGGTCTCTCGAGAGAGCTCTTGGGGGCCTCTGCGGGGGGGGGAATTAGGGCCTCTTGAGGGCCTCCTGGGGGCTTCTTGTGAGCCTCTTGGGGGCCTCCTGTGGGGCCTCTGAGAACCTCCTGGGAGCCTCCTGGGGCCGAAAGTTCAAAATGTTCATTCGGGTTCCCTTCTGGGCGCCCTCTTGGGGCCGTCCTGGGGCCCGACCGTTCCGGGGGCCTCTTGGGCCGTCTTGGGGCCCTCTTGCGCAGTTTTAGGGCCCTCTTGGGGGCTTGTTGGGCCGTCCTGGGACGATCTTGGGGGCCTCTTGGGCCGCCTTGGAGCGTGGGTAAGCCGAAATGGCGAGAACGCGAAAATCCTTCAAAAACCATTGAAAATCAATGATTTTTGCATGTTGGGGCTCTCCTGGGGGTGTTTTTGGAGGCCTCTTGGGCCGTCTTGGAGGCGTCTTGAGCCGTCTGGAGGCAATCTCTGGCGTCTTGGAGCGATCTGGAACCGTCTGGAGGCTCTCTTGGATTGCTCGGGACTCGATGGGACCGGCTTGGGGTGCTCTTTGGTTGTCCCCGTGGCGTTCCGGACCTTGAAGCCAGGGGGGGGGCCGGCGGCAGAGTGGGGCTCCCTCGGGGGAACTTTCAGGAAGGTTTTTGACCAGGCACTAGCGAATAGGGTCAAAGACTGCCAAACACTCTGTCAGAGAGGTCTCGCACGGCCCACACCGCAGGGCGGGAGCGGCCGGATTTGTGTATCCGTTTAGGTTTCGCCCTCTGCTGGCGGCCCCCACTCTATCATAATGGGAGGTGCCAAGGCTATGCCGGGACTTGTCGGCGTTGTTTTGAAAACTGGTGGGGGGCTCTGGACTGGCGAGCGCGAATCGAAGGACATGTGCAAGAGATTCTGGCATCGTGTATGTGGGAAAGGCGTAACGTAAGAAGCATTCTGTTTTCGGGAGCCCGAACCTGACGTAATCCTGGCGTAATATGCGAGGGATCGTGGCCGCGGGGCGCCAATCTGATGTAACGTGCGAAAGATTATTGCCTCGGGGGCGCGAATCCCATGTCAGAGGTGAGGGGGTGAGATCGAACCGGAACGGGGAGCCCCTCACCAGGAAATCGGTGTTGGTTTCGGGCTCGTGTCGTGCGTGCGGGCGAAGCGACGCTGCTTGAGCGTGGTGTCCCGATGGTGTCCCGCGGTGTCTCGATTGGTGTCCGATAGTGTCCTGATGGTATCCCCTGATGTCCCGTAATGATGTGCCGCGGTGTCCAGCAGTGTCTTGCCGTAATGTCCCGCTGTGGTGTCTCGTGATGTCCCGCAGTGTCCCGAGGTGTCCTGTGATGGTGTCCCGTGGTGCCCCGCGGTGTCCCGCCGTGGTGTCCCGCCGTATTGCCCCGATGGTGTCCCGTGGTGTTCCGTGGTGTCCAGAGGTGTCCCGCGGTGTCCCGTGGTGTCCCGTGAGATCGATGGTAAGATCGATAGCGAGATTGGTAGTGATATGGATAGTGAGATCGATTGTACCATAGTGAGATCGGTAGTGAGATCGATCATTAGATCGATAGTGGCATCGGCAGTAAGATCGATAGTGAGATCAATGGTGAGGTCGATTGTTAAGTAAATTATGAGATCGACCGTGAGATCAATAATGAAATCAGTGAAATCAGTAGTGAAAGGGATAGTGAGATCGGTTGTGAGATCGATAGTGAGATCGATTGCGCGATCGATCGGGATATCGATAGTGGCATCGATAGTGAGATCGATAGTGAGACCGACTGATTGAGACGTTGCTTCCTCCTCCCCTTCCCGAACCTCCTTAACACCCGTATGGTGGTCGTATGAATGTGCACGTGTCCCAGAGCCCCAACAAAATTTAGAGCATGCGGCTCGGGCGTGGTGGCTAGGCTGGTGTTCGATCAGCCCTCCTCGCGCGGACAGCAACAATTTGCAGTAGGAAGTAGAAACTAAAACTGTGACATTGGACATTGGAGATTGAAACTAGCACAGGGCGCAGGAAATCTCAGCCGCGCAGCCTGTTGGCCCCGCAGAGGGGCCTGGGGTCCTCTCGTTCATATGCGATCGTTGTGAATCAGTTTTCGCCTCGAGCCGAGCTCTGCGTTACCGGGCCCGTGCTCACGCCAAGCACGGAGAGAGGGTTCCCCAGCGCATCGTCTGTCAAGCAGACGGTGTTTCCCAAGTCTCTGGCACGCACTTCTGGTCTCTCTTGCGTATGTTGGTTCAGTTTCGTGATAGTCGGCCCGCGCGGTGTTGGGACGACATCTGCGCCGTGCTTCATATGTTTAGTCGTTTCTCTCGGGACGAGTGTGCCGAGTTCGATTGTACAGTTCATGTACAGCGACGGGATGCCAGGCGAGTTGGTAATTCTCATGTCCTGGCCGTGGGTCAGGCAACCACTGCTGATGGCAGGACCGTTGGTTGTTCCAAAAACTGATGATGCATGCGGGCTCGACGTATGCCGTTGCTCAGAAAGCTGCGCATCCACCTCGGACACTACAGCGAAATCCGAGGCTCTGACCGCCTATCGACGTATGCCTGTATGTCATTGTTTTCATTTGCGGCGGACTGGATCCAACCCTCGAGTCATTACCTTGG
The DNA here is from genome assembly GCA_963575745.1 of Prorocentrum cordatum. Lineage (NCBI taxonomy): Eukaryota > Dinophyceae > Prorocentrales > Prorocentraceae > Prorocentrum > Prorocentrum cordatum. The sequence continues at coordinate 1,342,928 of CAUYUJ010020392.1, forward strand.
CGACGTACCCAACCTCTGCGCAACGCGTGGCCAGAATAGATGGGTAGACTTTATGGGGATGATAACGTTGCAAGGAGGTATATGTTCTGCGACCGTTACTTGGGAGGCTCGCGAGCTGCGCGACCCGCAGAACACCGATCGATTGACCAGGGCTTGATGGAGGTGACTAGCTAGGTTTCTGGGGGGCGAGGTCCCGCTCTGGTCTTCGTAGGACGTCACTCTGCTGGACCCCCCAGCAGCCCTCGAAAGCGCCAACAACTTTGCAGTTGGCAGCCCCCCAGCGACGGCGAAGTCCGGCTATGATCTGCGTAGGACGTCGTTCCGTTGGACCCCCAGCAGCCCTCGAAATTAACGACAGCTTCGCGGTTCGCAGTCCCCCAGCGACGGCGAGGTCCCGCCTTGAGTTGTGTATGATGTCATTCCGCTGGACCGCCAGCAGCCATCAAAAGTGGCGACATCTTCGCGGCTCGCAGCCCCCCCTCAGCGATGACGAGGTCCCGCTCCGATCTACGTAGGACGTCACTCCGCTGGACACCCCTGCAGCCTTCGAAACTGGCAACGGTTGCGCAGTTCGCACCCCCCATCGACGGCGAGGTCCCGCTCTGCGTTGCGTAGGACGTCACCCCGTTGGACCCCCCAGCAGCCCTCGAGGAAGTTGACAGTTGCGCAGCTCCCCCCCAACGACGACGAGGTCCCGCCCTGATTTGCGAAGGACGACACTCCGATAGACCACCGAGCAGCACTCGAAAGTGGCGACGGTTGCGCAGTTCGCATCCCCCCAACGACGGTGAGGTCCCGCTCTGATCTGAGAAGGACGTCACCCCCGTGGACCCACCAAATGGCGACGGGCTCGCAGTTCGCAGCCCCCCAGCGACGGCGAGGTCTCGCTTTGATTTGCGGCGGACATCACCCTGCTGTACCCCCCAGCAGCCTTCGCAAGTGGCGCCAGTTTCGCATCTCGCAGCCCCCCAGCGACGGCGAGGTCCCGTTCTGAGTTGCGTGGTACGTCACCCCGTTGGACCCCCGAGCAGCCCTTGAGGGTGGCGACAGTTTCGCAGTTCACAGCCCCCCAGCGACGGCGAGGTCCCGCTCTGATCTGCGTAGGACGTCACTCCGCTCAACCCCCCATGCAGCACTCGAAAGTGGCGACGGCTGCGCAGTTCGCAGCCCCCCCAGCGACGGAGGTCCCGCTCTGATTTGCTCAGGACGCCACTCCGATGGACCACCGAGCAGCATTCGGAAGTGGCGACAGCTTCGCAACTCGCAGCCCCCCAGCGACGGCGAGGTCCCGCTCTGCGTTGCGTAGACCGCCACTCAGTTGGACCCCCCAGCAGCCCTCAAAAGCGGCGACAGCTTCGCGGTTCACAGCCACCCCAGTGACGGCGAGGTCTCGTTCTGCGTTGCGTAGGACGTCACTCCGCTGGACCCCCCAGCAGCCCTCAAAGCGGCGACGGTTGCGCAGTTCGCAGCCCCCCCCCAGCGACGGCGAGGTCCCGTTCTGATCGGCGTAGGACGGCACTCCGCTGGACCACCCAGCAGCATTCGGAAGTGGCGACAGCTTCGCAGCTCGCAGCCCCCCAGCGACGGCGAGGTCTCGCTCTGCGTTGCGTAGGACGTCCCCCCGCTGGACCCCCCAGCAGCCCTCAAAGCGGCGACGGTTGCGCAGTTCGCAGCTCCCCCAGCGACGGCGAGGTCCCGCCCTGATCTGCGTAGGACGTCACTCCGATGGACCACCGAGCAGCATTCGAAAGTGGCGACAGCCTCCCAGTACGCAGCCCCCCAGCGACGGCGAGGTCCCGCTCTGATCTGCGTAGGGCACCATTCCGTTGGACACCCTTGCAGCCCTCGAAAGTGGCGACGGGCTCGCAGTTCGCATCCCCCCATCGACGGCGAGGTCCCGCTCTGATCTGCGTAGTACGCCACCCCGTTGGACCACCCGGCAGCCCCCAAACGTGGCGACAGCTGCGCAATTCGCAGCCTCCCCCCCCCCGACGGCGAGGTCCCGCCCTGATCGGCGTAGGACGACACTCCGCTGGACCCCCCAGCAGCCTTCGAAAGCGGCGAAGGGTCGCACTTCGCAGCCCCCCCAGCGACGCCGAGGTGCACGAGAGAGGTTCGAGACACGAGGAGAGAGAGAGAGAGAAAGAAGAGGAGAGAGACAAGAGGAGATAGATACTGAGGAGAGAGAGAGAGAGAGAGTGAGAGAGAGAGAGAATAGGAGAGTGAGAAAGAGAGAGGGAGAGAGATTAGGGGGGGGGAGAGAGAGAGAGAGAGAGAGAGAGACAGACAAGAGGAGAAGAGAGAGAAGCTGAGGAGAGAGAGAGAGAGAAGAAGAGAGAAAGAGAGAGGAAGGAGCGAGGTGGGAAGGAAGGACGGACGCGGTCACAGTGTTCGATTCAAAGCGAGAACGCAACAATGGAGGGTTGATAATCTGATCTACATACGCAAAGAGAGAGGGAGAGAGAGAGAGAGAGAGAGCGCGAGATGTCTACATATGCATACATGCGTACATACATACGTCTACGCATGCATCTATACGTATACATATATATGTATATATATATATACCTATACCACCACCCTTCGGGTGATAAGGAGGTTGTGAGGGGGGAGAGGGGGTGCACCAACATCTGACTCAATCGATCGCACTATCGATCTCACTCAACGGGACACCACGGGACACCACGGGACATGTGTCGATCTCACTATCGATCTCGCTCAACGGGGCACCACGGGACACCACGGGCCACCTCGGGACTCTCTCGATCTCATTATCGGTTTCACTATCGATCTCATTATCGATCTCACTCAGCGGGACACCATAGGACACCACGGAACACCTCGGGACACCACATCGATCTCACTATATCGATCTCACGATCGATCTCACTATCGATCTCACTCAACGGGACACCACGGGACACCTCGGGACACCTGTCGATCTCACTATCGATCTCACTCAGCGGGACACGACGGGACACCACGGGACACCTCAGTACCGATCTCATTATCGATCTCACTCAACGGGACACCACGGGACACTTGTCGATCTCACTATCGATCTCATTCACTGGGACTCCACGGGACACCTCGGGGCACCACATCGATCTCACTATCGATCTCACGATCGATCTCACTCAACGGGACACCACGGGACACCACGGGACACCGGCGGGACACTGGCGGGACACCGCGCGGCACCGGCCTCCAGAGGAGCAACATTTGGTCCGGCCGCGGCCCAGCCACAGGAGGATTTCGGGACACCTGCGGGACACCGGCGGGACACCGCGCGGCACCGGCCTCCAGAGGAGCAACATTTGGTCCAGCCGCGGCCCAGCCACAGGAGGATTTCCTTTCGCCCGCTCGCGCAGCTTCGCCTCGCCAGCACGCACGGCACGCACGACACGAACCCGAAACCGAAATCGACTTCCTGGTAGGATGGGTATCCGTTTCACGTCGGACTCACCCCCCAGCTTCCGATCGAATGTATACACAAAGAGAGAGAGATCTACCGATGCACAAATTCATACATACATGCATGCATGCATGCATGCATACATTCGTGCATACACACATACATACCTACATGCATACGTACATGCACACATACATGTATATATATATATATATATACACACACCATAAACACATACAACCATACACATACGCATACACCTACACATAGACTTACATACACATACATACACACATACATGCAGCCATATAGACAGACAGACAGAAAGACAGAGAGGCAGACAGGCATGATGTATACATACACATGTACACACGCACATATGAACATACGAACATACGTACATATGTGCATGCACACATACATATCTACACCTGCACAAATACATATATACACACATATTATATATAAATGTGAATATGCGTATGCATGCATATATATATATATATATATATATATATAAATGTACCTCTACATACGCATATAACGATACATGTACATATACATGTATGCACATTTGTGTAGCTGTCAGCGCCCCGATGCGCAGCATCCGCGAGGTCACGGAGTCCCTTGGCGATCGTTGACTGCGGCGGTGCGCGCAGCGGCGGCCTCGCGACGCGCAGAGAGCGCGGCTGCAACAGCTCGCCGTTCGTGGGGCCGCGCGCCATATGCTCCGCGGCCGGCGCGGGCTTCGTCAGGCGTTTACATTTGGCATTGCGGGGACTCCGGGAGGAAGTACGAGGGCGAGTGGTTCAAGGGCAAGATGCATGGCCAGGCCTCGCCCACCTCGCCGCCTGACCGCGGAAGGAGGAGGAGACGGACGAGGAGGACAGGGAACGGGAGAAGAAGGAGGAGAGGAAGGGGGGGCGGGGCCCCGGGGGAGGACACGACGTGTTCCCTCCGTGCTGCAAGTGTCGTCGACGTCGCCCCGCACGTGCAGCTTCTGTACTGAGCTTGGTCCGAGCAAACGGCTTTCTTGGCAGTGTGTAAATCCTGAGTTGATGTCTCGACCCTTGAGTTGAACCCAATGCGTGTGCCAAGAAAGGACGCCACGCACGCTGGACATGGCCGCAGACTGCTAGCACTGGTCAGCGCCAAACTGCACCCACAACCGCAACGTTCCGTGAAGTAGAATCGCCCAGGGCCCAAATTCGCAAGCCATTTGCTCCGTCAAGAAGATGAGCGCCAAGGGTGCAGTCACGAGAAGAGACCCGAAGCACATAAGGCGTTTCTTCCTGACCACGTGTTCGAGTCCAACCCGTCATGGTTCGCCCAGTATCTCTACATTGTTGCACAGTCGTTTCTCTATTGTGATTTCTGTTCTGGACCACCCTAACCGAGCTGGTACGGGGGCGACCCAAGGTTTGGAATTGTGAGGCCGCATGCGCATCCAAAGTTTCTACCAGGCACGGGTGAACGTTCGCCATTGTGTCTTACGGGCGCAGCCCGTAATTTGATTTCCGGGAAGTAGACTGACTGATTGATTGACGGATTGATTGACTGACTAATTGACTGACTGAATTGATGATTGAGTCACCACAGCTGTTTTAGATGGCAGTGGCATTTCCGGGGGTGAGGATATTTCGGTGGCAGCGTGAAGCCAGGGGGTTGAGTATATTTCGTTGGCGGTTTCTAGGCCAGGGGGTGAAGATATTTAGCTGGCAGTTTTAGGCCAGGGGTGGTGAGGATATTTCGCTGGCAGTTTTAGGCTAGGGGGTGAGTAGATTTTGCTGGCAGTTTTAAGCCAGGGGGTTGAGGATATGTCGCTGGCAGCTTTAGGCCAGGGGCGGTGAGGATATGTTGCTGGCAGTTTTGTTTCCCAGGGGTGATGAGGAGATTTCGCTGGCAGTTTCAAGCCAGGGGGGTGAGGATAATTAGCTGGCAGTTTTAAGTCCAGGGGGTGAGGATATGTTGCTTGCAGTTTTAGGCCAGGGGTGGTGAGGATACATCGCTGGCAGTGTCAAGCGAGGGCTGTGAGGATACTCGCTGGCAGTTTCAAGTCAAGGGGTTGAGGATATGTCGGTGGCAGTTTTAAGCCAGGGGGGTAAGGATATTTCGCTGGCAGTTTTGTTCGATGTATGTGAGGATATTTCGCTGGGAGTTGTAAGGCCGGGGGAGTGACCATATTTCGCTGGCAGGTTCAGGCCAGAGGGTGAGGATATTTCGGTGGCAGTTTTATTCGAGAGGTGTGAGGATAGTTCGCAGGCAGTTTTAAGTCAGGGGGTTGGCGATATTTCGCTGGCAGTTTTAGGCCAGGGTGTGAGGATATTTCGCGGTTCGTGTCGCTGCATGCGGGCGATGCGATGTTGTGCAAGGGCGGCCGTAGCTGGGCCCAGGTCGACAGAATGTCGCTGCCCCGTCTCGCGGTGCCGCGCGGAGTTGTCCTGCGCTTGTCCCGTGGGTCCCCCGCGTAAATGGCACGGCTGCTGACTGTCTGACTTGCACGCGCGCGTGCAACGAGTTGTAGTGATGGTACATTGCGACCTGATACACGGGCGCACTGCCGAGCCCGATCCGATCCGAGATTCCTCCCTTATCCTCGTTGTCTTCCTCCTCCTCCTCCGATTCCTACGCCTCCACCCCCGAACTGCTCTCGCATGCCGTCGCCGTTGATATGCTGCACCTTGTGTTCCAAGCATGCCGCCGCCCGCCTGTGTCGCCTGCTCGTGCCGCTCGACTCTGCCATGCCCGCAGTGGCCCCTCACACGCGGGCGGCACGAGTTCCCTGCCACCGCTGACGAATGCGTTGTTCCCATTTGTGCGATGCCTCCAGCTCCTCCTCCTGCTCCTCCTCCTCTTCCTCTTGCCCCTCCTCCTCCTTCTCATCCTCATCATCATCAGCAGCAGCATCAGCATCATCTTCATCAGCATCACCACCATCAGATTTTTCTCAGCATCACCATCATCAGCATCATCAGCATCCTCATCAGCATCCTCATCCTCATCCTCATCGTCCTTTCCGGCCCTTCCTCCTCTGCCCCTCCTCCTCCTCCTCATCGTCATAATCACCATCAACATCATCATCATCATCATCATCATCATCATCATCATCATCATCATCATCAACATCACCATCATCATCATCAACAACATCGTCAGCAGCATCATCTTCATAAGCAGCATCATCACCATCACAATCATCATCAGCATCATCATCGCCGTCAGCAGCAGCATCATCAGCAGGAGCAGCATCATCGTTATCATCATCCTCATCATCATCATCAGCATCAGCAGCATCGTCATCATCATCATCGTCGTCATCATCATCATCATCATCATCATCATCATCAAAAGCATCAGCATCATCGTCAACATCATCACCGTCATCATCATCAGCAGCAGCATCATAGTCATGGATTCCCGTCGGGGATAATTCGTTAAAATTGGAACGATACAGAGAAGATCAGCATGGCCCCTGCGCAAGGATGACACGCACAAATCAAGAAGCGTATGGAACCATCATCATCAGCATACGTATCGGCATCGTCATCATCACCAGCAGCATCATCGTCATCATCAGCATCATCAGCAGCAGCATCATCACGTTCATCTTGATCCTCATCGTCCGCCACGCCCCCCTCAACCTCTGGCCCTCCTTCTCCTCATCAGCCTCCGCCTCCTCGTCACCAGCACCATAATCATCAGCAGCAGCATCATCTCCAGCATCATAAGCATCACCATCAGCATCAGCAGCATCATCATCAGCACCATCATCGTCGCCGGTCTCATAATCATCACCACCATTACCATCATCAGCATAGCCGTCAGCAGCATTATCATCTGCTGCATCATCGATAACAGCATCTCCATCATTCGCTCACACGCCCCGCCCTCTTCCTCCCCTCCTCCTCCTCATCCTCCTCATCCGCCTCACCCTCCTCCTCCTCGTCTTTCTCTCCATCATTATCATCCTCATCATCCTCATCCTCTTCATCCAGCTCATCAGCAGCATCATCAGCAACAACAGCAAAACCTGAGTCGGCCCATCATTTTCAGCATCAGCAAGATTAAGAGTATCATCATCCTACTCATCATCCTGCTCATCATCATCATCATCATCATCATCATCAGCACCATCCTCAGCATCATCAGCATCATCCTCAGCATCAGCATCAGCATCAGCATCATCCTTATTCTTATCAGTCGCATCATCCGCATCAGCATCAGCATCAGCATCATCAGCACCATCATCATCCTCAGCATCATCAGCATCATCACCAACATTAGCAGCATCAGCCGCAGCAGCATCATCATCAGCATCATCGTCAGCAGCAGCATCAACATCAGCAGCATCGTCCTTCTCCTCATCATCACCATGATCCTCCTCCGCCCTCTTCTCCGCCTCCCCCTCCACGTCCTCCTCCTCCTTGTCTTCGTCCTCGTTCGCCCCCCCCCCCCACATAAACACGCACACGCACACGCACACACGCACGCACACACACACACACACACACACACTCACACACACACACACACACACACACACACACACGCCACCCACCCCAAACGGTGCGCGCAAGGGTAAGTATTCGTTCTCTTGCGGCGCCTGCTACATCGGCCAGTACAGGCGGGGCGAGGGAGGGCACCCCTCAGCGGGCCGCGAGGAAAAGGAGGAGCAGGAGGGGGAGGAGGAGGAGGAGGAGGAGGAGGAGGAGGAGGAGGAGGAGGAGGAGGAGGAGGAGGCGGCCTGGGGCTAGGCAAGGTTGGCTTTATCCTCCTCTCCCCCTCCTCCTCCTCGTCCTCCCCGTCCTCCTCGTCCTCCTCCTCCTCCTCCTGCTCCTCCTCCTCCTCCTCCTCAGCCTCCCCCTCCTCCCACTCCTCCTCCTCAGCCTCCCCCTCCTCCCTGCTCCTCCTTCTCCTCCTCCTCCTACTCCTCCTCCTCTTCTGTGCACGCGTATTTGCCTGCATGTCTGGACACCACGGCTTCATGTCTCGAGGGCTGAGCGCAACAGCAGAAGGAGGAGGATCCGAGGCGGGGATGTTTACGTGGCCACCGACTGGGGAAGCGCTCTGGACATCGGGAGGCGGCGAATGTGCATAGATTCGGGCCGCCTGGTGTTCACGTGTATCAATATCCACCGCCCCCATGGTATCCTGGGCGAGCGGCTGCACGGGTGCCGAGAAGGAAGAGCGTGTGGAAGGAAGGATCGAGGATCGTGTTTGGGGGGGCGGTTTGGGCCTCCCTTGTTCGGGCCCATGGGGGGTCTCTGGAGGCCTCTTGGGAGCGGGAATGAGCACTCCTTCCTTTCCCGCCCAAAGGGTAGCAGGCAAGAGAAGGAGGAGGAGAAGGAGAATCGAGAGAGAGAGAGAGAGAGGTTCGAGAAGCGAGGGTCGAGGTGTTTGGGCGTGTCGCCCTTGCTGGGCGCCCAGGAGGCTCTTCGTCGCTGCGGCTGGATGAACTTCGAAAGGCTTGCCCGTGGAACCCCTGAACATGGCATGGGTTGCAGAATATACTGCGTTGCGTTGGAGCGGTTCCGGCCAACGACGTCATACAAAATGGCGCGTATAGTGGAGACCCAGCGTTCACACAAAGGCGATAAGTGGATGATGGCAAGATTCCCCATGTGAAGCCGTACGTTTCGACTGGGCAGAAATGAATCACGACTCCTCTGAAGTCTCTGCCAGTTTGTCCGCCAGCACGGTCTGGCTTGGTTCCGCGCATCGGCAGTTTGCTAATGGTTCGCCTTTCGGCGCGTTTCGGTGGACACGACAAAAATCGTCTTCGCCGCTAACGAGATACGTCCGCCGCGCTGTCGGAACTCACCACTTTTCATGGTTCGGCCGCCGGATAGCCTCGGATCGCTTGAAATTCCAGTCAGCGTGTTGTCAACCCGCTGTCCTCGCGCGGATGTCGCTTGGATTTTCGCCGAAGGTCTCCCTGTCGATTAAATCCAAAACGCCCTTGCGTACATTCAACCTTCTACATTCCTTCCTCTTTCCTCGCCCTCCTCCCCCCTCATCTCGCCCCCCCTTCCTCGTCCCCTTGTTTCTCCTCCCTGCTCCTCCTTCTCCACCGCTTCTTCCTACTTACCCCTTTCCCCCTCCTTCTCCCCGGGGAGGGAGCAGGAGCGAGGGAGAGAGGAGGAGGCGCAGTTCCTCTTGTACCCGCGCCCTCGCCCTCTTATGATTACCCTTCCTGACAGCGACAGGGCTTCATATGAAAAATAAGTTTCGGGTTGCCGTCCGCAGTCTGCTGTGCGGTCATCGTCCAAGGGGTCACTACTCACTCCAGACTTCATTCCCTCTTCTCCCCCCTTCCCCCGGGGGGGCGATCTGGATCCAAAAGGGCGACGGCGGCGGGGAGGGAGGCGGCGGTTCGCGCGCGGCGCGCGCGTAGGGGGGATCATCCAGACCACTCACCTTGTCCTCCTCCTTTTCCTCCATTTCCTCCATTTCGTCCTCCTCCTCCTCCTCCCCATCATCATCATCATCATCATCATCACCATCATCATCATCATCAATCATCATCAGCAGCAGCAGCAGCATCAGAACCAGCATCATCATCAGCATCAGCAGCATCATCATCGGCATCATCAACATCATCAGCATCATCATCAGCAGCATCATCAGCATAATCATCAGCAGCATCATCAGCATCAGCATCTGCATCAGCATCAGCATCAGCAGCATCATTATTCTTATCAGTAGCATCATCATCATCATCATCAGCAGCAGCAGCATCAGCATCATCAGCAGCATCATCAGCACCAGCATCAGCATGATCATCAACAGCATAATCAGCATCCTCACCATCACCAGCATCATCATCAACAACATCACCGTCATGATCAGCATCACCCCTCAGCATCATCAGCATCAGCAAATCATCATCATCACCATCATCATCGTCGCCACTGTCATTATCATCATCATCACCATCATCATCACCATCATCATCATCAGCATCATCATCGCGTTTGTCCGTAGCCGAGTAGGCTGAGTGGGGAGTTCGCAGACGCACGCACGCTCCAGTCTGTCGCAGCTCGGTGACATGCCAGTCAGCCGCATGATATGAGAACGAGAGTTATCGCCACAAGAGAATCATCTTCCACCTGCACGTGGCCGAACGCAGTTCCACGGTCGTGCAGGGCTCAATACATATTTCTGTGGCGAAGTTCCAGATGCCCGTCAGGCTGCCGTGGCCACGTCCCTCCCACCACGGCCGGTGGCCGCAGGATCAAGTCGAACAAGTTCGAGCAGCTCTCCTTCACCCTGGACGGGGAGCTGGAGCTCAGGTATCTGGATGGGCGATTGGCAGATTGCAGCAGAATGATGTCCCGTCTTTGTCGCTTGCCGTCGCTGAGTTAGCAGACCAGATCGCGGGCCCCCAGCAGGTAGCAGGCCGTAATACTACGGGACTGGGGGAGAACCTCGCAGTGGTTTGGTCGACGCTCGGGATGGCGTTTCTTCACAAAGCTCATGTACGGCGCCGACCGATGTCTTGGGCTCGACGTGTCTGGCCTGCGTTACCCCCGCTTGTCCAGGCCGCAGTCCAGCAGAAGAGCACGGACTACATCAAGGGAGTCCACGCAGACATCCTCGAGCCCAAGAGTGTTACCTACATCTATGTCCTGTTTGCGCACTCTGGTTTCTATATCGGCAAGTGCAATGGCCAACGTCGCTCGGGGATTCCCTCAGGTGTCGCGGCCCGCGCGATGGAGCATCTTCGAGCGCTCCGACTACCAGCCACACGTGATGGGAAGATCGCAAGGTATCGTTTACTACGGGAGTCGCTGGGCTCCGTGGCCTACCTACCAGTATATCACTTCGAGTCTGAGGTGCGGGCCCTGGCCATGGAGTCTAGCCTCATCGGCATGTTGGACCCACCGTGCAATGGTCTTGATGTGGCGCAGTTGCGCGCCATGACCCAGCAGGCGGATCCTCTTCGCCTCAAGCCACCTGTCCGACGACGACGACCCCACAAGAGGTTTCGTGCTACAGCGTCGGTGTCATCAGCCTGGCTCGCACACCCAGTTCAGAATGCGTTTGCTAAGAAGCTCAAGAGTGAGGAGGAGGTGAAGTCCATTTCTCATATTTGGGGTCCGTGGAGGACCTTGCATCAACGAGTGCAGCTACATATTTTACTTACGTCAGGGGAGCATGGCCCACTATCCATCCTACAACCGCAGTGGGCAAATGCATTCCTCGCTTTCGTCGCCTCGGCAAAACCACGGTTCGAGTTTCCACCAGAGCGGGATGGAGCTCAAGCTGCCTCCGTTCTATATCGCGCAGGGGGCTCTTTGACAAAGTACGTGAAGGGAATGGGCCGACAACTGGCAGCTCGACGAAATATTGAATGGCATCTTCGACGATTACGGCTCCCACCTTTGCAACTGCGTCCAATTGTATTGCCAATCTTTCTGCGGAAGCATAAAAATGTGGTCAAGAAGCTTGCATGGCCACCCCTACAGGAAAAGCGAGTGGCACCAGCGAGATCGCGGCTCCAGAATCACATTAAAGCATGCTATCAAAAGGATCAGACCTGGGTACAGCGCTTGAATGGAAAACGAGTTCTCCGAGATCTACCAAAGGATTGGGTATCCGAATCAAACGTTTCAGATCTAGGACGATGGGCCCAACTTCCTTCTGTGGTGGCGCATGACGCTCCATGGAGGTTGAAGCGGTGGCCGACAGCCCGACGGATCAAGAGAACAGCCCTGAAAGCTATGCATTTTTGGTGTTCACAACAGCGTCTTCATCCCAGAATGCAACGACGGTGTCGCGCAACATTGGATAACCTGCTATCCCGCCAAGTCTGTCCTCCAGCACCCAAGGCTTGGCTCAAGGAAGAGACACGTATGGCTATATCTTTGAGCTCATCGATTATTTTCCTCCATGATGATAGACTCCACACCCGAGCATGGAGTACCACGACTGAGGGGTACGCCTCGCACCTCCTGCTCGGCATGGCTAAGGACACAGAGGCGTGGCGTTTCCGACCTGAGATGTGCCCATCGGCGTGCCTAGTATGGGCGGAGGCGCGAGCCATCCTTAGTCTTCCAGATTTTCTCCAACGGCGAGTTCGGCAAGTTGCCTCCCGCATCCCGCGGGTCTTTGCCTTCGCCAAGAGCAAGTGCTGGCACCCGCAGGGCGGCCACCTCTGCACCAAGGCGGGCCACTCCTGCGTCCGCCGCGTCGTGGACATGGCGGGCGCCCCGTTCGCGAAGGGCTGGAGGACCATGGGCCGCGCCGTGCGCGCGGTCGTGGCCGGCACGGGCCGCTCCAGGGAAGTCTTCAGCATGGACGACGTCGCCCCCGCGCTGAGGGAGACCCTGAGCCACCTCACTCCCCCTGAACGGACCATCACGGACGAGGGGAGCTGCGAGTGGCCATGTGAGTGCTGCAGGGCCAAGTTGGATGGCCTATCGCGCGCAGCCGTAGACGTAGATCAGGCTTTCGAGGCGTGCAAGGGTGAGTCGGTCATGAGTGCATGGGGGAGAACTGCCAAGAGATTTCAGGAACGGTGGAAAGCTGACTCGGTGATGGTCCAACGGGGGCGCACATGTGTCACCCGCATCGGCCCCTCTCGGTGGAATCGCGCCTGGTGGGTCCTGTCTTTAGCTCAGCTTGGCTACGCCCTGAAAGCCTCTACCATGATAAGTTTAGCATGCGTGGGGGAGGTCGTTGTCGAGATGCTGGGTTTATGTATTGGAGGGGTGATGAGTTCAGCAGCTGTAGCAGTCCAGTTGGGTGATGAAGAAGCTAGTGTTCTGGGAGATCCCCACAAACTCGACTCCGAGGGATGGTGCTTTCCTGGACCTGACGTTCTATCTGTGTTTGCATGGGTAAGGTATTTTGATGATATCCTGTCGTTCTCGCATCGTTTGTGTCCGACGTGTATGGTTCGTTGTCTGCGGGCGACTTTCAGGGAGCCTATCAGCGTCGTTTTCCTAAGCAGTGCCAGCTCCAGAAGCGCGACCTGGCTCGACCTTGAGATCCACCTGAGCCACCAGTGCATCCAGTGGACGCTGAAAAATCAGAATCGGCAATGGTTGGCAGGCTCGCCATCATCTCATTCATCAGCGTTCTTGCCCTACCTGGACCATCTACCCGTACCGTTTACACGCCTTCGGGGAGTCTTCCCGGGCAAAATCGCGAGAGGGGTGACTCTGGAGTTGCCGACGGGCGCCTTGTATGTTTGCATCATGGAGTTATTTATCGAGCTTATCAAGCTGTCTTATCCCTTCGAGGTCGCGCGTGCATTATCTCATTCGTTGCCTCCGTCCCCAGCCGCGCGGCTCGCTAGGCGGGCACTGCGCTCGCGGGGCAAGCTGTTCCTGCCTTCCCTTGGGGCGATGGGAGGCGGCAGCAAAGGAGGCGGTGGCCGTGGCCAGGGCTTCGATCAGAGGAACGGACCTGGAGGAGATCAGTATCGGCGGCCGTGGGCCAAGCCTGATCAACACCAAGACTCGAGAGATGGCGGACGCAATCGGAGCCGTCGCAAGCACAAGAAGAGCAAGAAGGACAAGAAGAGACCGAGGTCGTCGTCTTCTACATCCTCGTCGTCCTACGACTCGGACAAGCAGCTGAAACTGGCGGAGCGCATCATGTGGAAGAAGGACCCGTCGCACCGCGAGTACGCGAGGACCAAGGAGGCCGAGAAGAGGGACGAGGAGTTCGCGAGGCAGGGGCGCATCCTGGCGGAGGCTCTGGCACCAGGCCTGCAGGCGGCCATGGCGAGTGCTGTCACGAGCACGGCCCCCACGGCGGAGTCCCCGCCGCCACCTCCGCTGACGGCGCCTGCCAGTGGGAGCTTGGGAGCCGCCCCCGCGGGCGCCGCTCCCCCGGCGGGCGCCGCCACCGAGGTGCTCACCCCGCTCCAGCGCCACCTCATCTGCGCGGAGCTGGACCACATGGTGAAGCTCACCGAGGGCACGCTGGAGGAGCTCGTCAAGGAGATCGGGAACAAGTGGTCGCAGAGGGCCGCGGTGCAGCGCCTGGACGATGGCATCAAGCGCATGGGCGGCCCCACGACCAAGGTACCACGAGCAAAAGAAGAAAGGGCCCGCCTTCTGTTTCAGCTAGTGCAGAAGATGGCCTGAGCAAATATCGACGTTCACCACGATGCTGCCGACAGTGATTCTGATGTTGGTTCCATGTTTGCTGACCCTTGCCCAAAGGTTCCTGTTCGGACAGCTGTACCTCACAGAAAAGAAGAGCGGATTTCTCAGGGTGTGGTCATCTTGCCTACTTCCGTGTTCCTGTCCCTCACCATCCTCACTCTCGCCTGCGGAGTCGTTGTCGGGTACCAGCTCGTACCACGAGATTTCATGACTTACAGCTACCTGAAGTATCTGGCGATGGAAGCCGTACGCAATCTTGCCAGTGGATCAATGGGGACAATGGGAGCTACGGTTGCCCTAGCCTCCGCACCATCTGATGTCTGGAGTTCCCCAGCGCCGGCGGGGGCGAGCCTTTTTGCTGGCGGCACTCCCATGGGCATTCCAGCGGGGGAGGAGGTGCCTACGAATGTGATGACCGACGGAGTTGCGAGAGCACGCATGATGCCGTGGAGTCTTTTCTTTCATGGTTGACCCTCTGCTCCGTGGCATCTCCCAGGAGGGACATCATCGCGTTTGTCCGTAGCCGAGTAGGCTGAGTGGGGAGTTCGCAGACGCACGCACGCTCCAGTCTGTCGCAGCTCGGTGCCATGCCAGTCAGCCGCATGATATGATAACGAGAGCTATCGCCACAAGAGAATCATCATCACCAGCATCATCAGCAGCATCAGCAGTATCCCCAGCATCCTCATCATCTGCCGCCTCCTCCTCCCTCGTCCTCCTTCCTCCGTCCTTCCCCCCCCCCCCCACCTCGCTCCCACCCCCCCTGTCCCCTCCCCCACGATTTCTTAATTTGAATACCGTCCCTGCTCCCCTGGCTCTGTCCAGGAGATGTTCGGCCCTCTCCGCAAAGTGTTTTTTTTTTCACACATGAGTTCAAAGGTTGATGGTTCTGATGGCTGTTCCAATCGGGACGTCTTCGGTGTCTCAGCATCCGAGTTCGTCCTCATGGCTGTCGCCCCGTTAATTTCTCTCCCCCGCCTTCCCCTGGTTATTTTGCTCCTCCCGCTAATCCTACTCCTGGTTTGCTGCCGTTGTTCCTCCGCGTCCTCCTTCCTGCTCCGCTTCCTCTTGCTAGTCTTCATGCTCATCCGCCACCTCCTCCAATGACACAGCTCCCCTCTTGTGGTTGCGCATTACAAAATCGGGTCCGTTAGGAGGGGGGTCCAGGTCTGGTATGACACTCGTCGGCGGATGGAGAAATAACACGGCGCAACAGAAAGGGATGGGCGGGAAGGTGTGGACATCACATGTGGCGCGAGCGCGCCTGGCTTGTCCCCCCACCCCCCACCCCTCCTATCGCTCCCCCCCTTTCCCTTCACCCAATAGCCCCTTCCTTCGCCCTCCCGTTCCCTCCCTCCCTCCCCCTCCTGCCCCTCCCCTGCCCTTCATCCGTCGGTCGCGAGACATGTCGCAGGTATTGCCGAGGGCCTCGTTCCTGGACGTCGAGGCCCTCCTCGACGCCCATCTCGCCGCCACGCGTCGGCCTCCAGGGGCTGGTGTGGGGCCCTGCCGCTGGGGAGCGAGTGGGCAACGCAGACGGGCCAACGGTTTTCTACGCAACGGCGTGATGGGCTTCGGCATTGTGGGTGGGACTGGCCCGTGGCCAAACCATGTGTCGGAAAGCGTGTTTCGCGCTGCCCTACAATTCGTTGTGCCCTTCTCGTTCGCTGCACTTGCATATTCCGACTGCAGGTGCGCGTGGTCCGTGATGTCCTACATCCATTTCTGCGCGCTCGGTGTCACAACAAAACAGCAGGTTCCCTTCCACGCCGTACCGCGAGGGCGGCCTGGCTTTGAAGGCAGCTGCCAAGAAACACCCCCCTCGACTGCTGCCTTGATACGTGCGTGCTAACGCAGCAGGCACCATGCTCAAAACGGCCGTGTAAAACACGTCGCGTGTTGGCTCAACATGTTGGCCCGCGTCTTGGCGAAAGCGTCGCGCCAAACGTGTGTGTTCAATCTACGTGCTGAGTTCCGTGTCAGCGTGCTACGAGTTGCGTGCTGCGTATCGCGGCGGCCAAGACCCCTTCCCCCCCCCCCACGCCTGTCGGCCGCAAGGCGCGGCCAGAAGCACGGCGGCGGGACGTTCACTTGGCCGGACGGGCGCTCGTACACGGGCCGCGCGCGGCGAGGAGGGAGGGTGGGGGGGGGTGCAGCGAAGAGAGAGGGCGGAGAAGGTGGAGAAGAAGGAGGAAAGAGGAAGGGAGGGTGGGGGAGGGGGGGAGAGGGAGAGAGGGAGGGAGGAAGGGTGGGAGGAAGGAGAAAAGAAGGAGGACGAGGAGAGAGGATGACAAGGAGGGAGGAGGAGGAGGAGGAGGAGGAGGCGGAGGCGTGAGGAGACGAGAAGGAGGAGGAAGAGGAGGAGCGAGGAGGAGAGAGAGTGGAGGAGGAAGAGGAGGAGGAGGATGGAGATGAGGAGCAGGGGGAGCTGGAGGGCGAGGGCGAGGCGCACGCGGCGGGCAGGCCCGGCACGCCGTCACGGGCCGCCAAGCTGGAGGGCCAGGGCAAAGCCAGGATGCATCACTAAAGATGCATCCTCTCCAGAGCTCCCTGTAAGGAGGCCATTTCTCGGCGGGAAGCGCCCCGCCGAAAGACGAGTGCCTCGCGGGGCTGCCGTGCAGGTGAGAGGGCCGGCTTGAAAATGAACCCCCTTTGCGTCCTCGGAGCTGCAAGGAATGCCAACCGATCAGGACCATAAAGTTCAATGAAGTCTCCAGCGAAAGATATATAGTTGTGACGAGGAGCCTTCCTCTATATCCGTGCAGCTGCTGCTGCAACAGTTCTCGCTATTCGCTCTTGGGCAAGATATGGGGAAGCGCCGCAAGCGAGAGCCCCGTTTTGAGAAGGAGCCGGTTTCCGTCCGTGCACCTGCTGCGTCTCAAGACACACATGCCCCAAACAGCGCTTGCACTTAGAGGTTCGCACTTGCGTGTCTACAGAATCAGATGGGTGCCCCGAGGATTCGCAAAGCTCCAGCGTGTTGCCGCCCCGTTGCCGCCCGTCGCCACGTTCTGGCCCGTGGACGCCCGTGGCCGGCCGTTGCCGCTTGTGGCGGTGTCCCGAGGCGCCACGTTCCGGCCATTTGCCAGCCAGAGCCGCCTGCGGGAGTGCCCCGAGGATTCGCAATGCCGTGGCCTGTTGCCGCCCGTTGCCTGCCACTGCCGCCTGTGGGAGTGTCCCGAGGATTCAGACTTGGCTCTTCGAAAAACGACCGTAGAGAAGCCTCTCACTGATCGATCCAGCGGCTGGGTTGTCCCCTAAAAGAAAAGGTTGGGTCTGGCGAGGGTTCGCCACGTTCCCGCCGGTTGCCGCCTCGTTGCCGCCTCGCGCGCTGGGCGGACCCGGCGAGGGTTCGCCACGTTGCCGCCCGTTGCCGCCTCGTTGCCGCCTCCTGCGCTGGGCGGACCCGGCGAGGGTTCGTCACGTTGCCGCCCGTTGCCGCCTCGTTGCCGCCTCGTGCGGTGGGTGGGTTCAGCGAGGCTTCGCCACGTTGCCGCCCGTTGCCGCCTCGTTGCCGCTTCGTGCGCTGGGTGGGTCTGGCGAGGATTCGCCACGTTGCCGCCCGTTGCAGCCCGTTGCCGCCCCGTGCGTCGGGTGGGTCCGGTGAGGTATCGCCACGTTGCCGTCCGCTGCGACCTTGCACAACGTATCTTGCACCACACAATGTGCCCCACGTACCTTCCATCACATGTCGTTCGCATCCACAGCTCAATGAACTCAGTGTTAGGGGTTGCTCATATACGGGTGTGTTCAGATACGTATACGCGTGAACGATTTGCATGTACAACGACAAAGTGGTATGCAGCTGACCATGTCCCAGACGAGAGCCCAGTTTTGAAAAGGAACCGGCCTCCGCCCGTGCACTTGCTGGAAACGTTCAAAACGAGAAAACGATCTGCCCCCAATCCATGTAGCTATTGGAAGCATCATGTCCCCCTTGAGGCCCAAAACCTGGGAGAAACGCCCAGAAGCCTCGATAATCGAACCTCGATCCTCGAATATTCCCTCATTTCATCACCTCGATCCTCCTCTTCCTCCTCCTCCTCCTCTTCCTCCTCCTCTGGCTCCTCCTCCGCTTCCTACTCATCTGTCCTCCTCTTCCTCCTCTTGCTCCTCTCACCCTCACCCTCTCCTCCTCCTCCTCCTCCTCCTCCCTCCTCCTCCTCCTCCCTCCTCCTCTCCTCTGTCCACCTCCTCCCCCTCCCCCTCCTCCCTCCTCCCCCTCCTCCCCCTCCCTCCTCCTCCTCCTCCTCCCTCCTCCTCCTCCTCCTCCTCCTCCTCCTCCTCCCCCCATCCTCCCCCAGCGTCGTAGATGCGGACACGGATCCCCTTTTCCTGAGTTTTGAAGTGCGCGCGGCTTTTCCCAGCATGAGCCAGACCTGGCTGCGAATGGCGCTGGAAAGGTCACGCCTTCCGCAGGGTATCCTGTGGGTCGTGCTTGCTCTAAGTTCCGACGCTGTTGCACACATGCCAGTAGGCTCAGAGATAACCCCAATGTTTACCATAATCGCCGGCGTTCCCCAGAGCTGCCCTCTCTCCGGGTCTCTCTGGGCTCTTGGGTTCGACCCCTTCCTCCGCCACCTCGTCGGCCCCTTCCCCAGTAAAGAGGCAACAACCCTGGGGGCCTGCGCGGATGATGTAGGAGCTGTCTTGAATCAAATTCGATTCTTGCCACTCCTGTATGCCATTTTCGTGCTCGCCGAGCGCTTGGCCAGATTGGCATTGCAGCCCACAAAGTGTGTCGCAGTTCCATTGGCAGCCGCTTGCACAATGGTGGAGTGTGCCCGGATCTCCCAGCTCATCGCTCAGCGCGTCCCCGCGTGGGCATCGTTTCAGGTGCGCTCGTGGGCCAAATATCTAGGGGTGCTAATTGGTCCCGGGGCCACCCTGCGCGAGATCTGGCGCGAGGCTGATGAAAAATGGTGGTCCAGGATTTGTGCGATTGCCCGTACCCGCGCTCCCAGCGAGGCGGCCATAAGACTGTACGAGCACACATGCTTGTCAGTTCTCGGGTACCTTGCTCAGTTTTTCCCGCTGTGCCAAGAGATCGCTCGCAAAGAATATCACGCTCTCCACAAGCTCCTTCGCCTCCCTCCCAGTACATTTTCCCTGCACGACTTTTTCGGGGTGCGCAGTTGGCTGCGATCGGCATCCCCCACGAGTGTTCAAGTGGATTCTGTCGGCTGTGCCTGGCGGGCGTCGACGCACATACATTGAAAAGCTGAGGCGGGACTTTGACTGGTGGTGGGAGGGGGTGGACGTACACGGTCTGCACATGCGTGTGCGCAAAGGTCTTCTCTCTGCACCCTGCTGGATGCAGGAGCGAGGCGTGCTACAATACTATCGGCAATTCTCCCAAGGCTGCTGCGGCCTCCCATTTCCAGCGGCTCGGATCCACCATCGATGCTGCTGCTGATCCCCAGGAGCCCCCCTTGCCTGGTGAGGACAGGCTCCGGCAACTCGGTATTCTGTCAGCCGCCGCGCGGCGGCTAGATGGAGGCGCTAGAGGAAGGGGTGGTCGGGGTCGTGGGCGTCAGCGTCGTGGGCGAGGGGGGCAGGGACCTCAAGGCGCCTTCATCTCCCAGCTCATGCGATCAGAATTTCCCGACCGAGTATATGAGCTGATCTTCCGGAGGCTTAAGACGTGGTTCCCTCCCGAACCCCTGCCTCTTGCCGATGTGGAGACAGGATGGCTCACATTTCGCCAAGTCTTGTCACGTTCTCAGCCGCACAAGGTGTGGTCCCACCTTAAAACCCTCGCCCGAGGGTGGATCACCAGCCACAGGGTTAAGATCCTCACGCCATTGCCCTGCAGGTTTGGCTGCCCTGGTCACACCGACGTGTTCCTCCACTACCTCTCCTGCCCCCGCTTGCTTCACCTCATTGCCTTGCCCCGCTTGCATATTCCTACCGTCCCCACCTTCCTGTGGCTCGGCCTCGGGACGGAGGAGGAATATGGCGGCACCGATCTCACGATTGAGACTGCCCACGATCTCGTCAGTTTTGCGTACTCAATCTTTCATATGGTCCGCGCCGAGCTTGCAGTAACCCCATCGCATTTCGGCAGCTACGACCACCACCTTTCAATACGGCATGCTGCTCACGTTCGTCGGTAACCTGACGGCATTCCCATGGGACGTGCGTTCCTCCTCCTCCTCCTCGTCCTCCTCCTCCTCCTCCTCCTCCTCCTCCTCCTCCTCCCCTTCCTCCTCCTCCTCCTCCTCCTCCTCCTCCTCCTCCTCCTCCTCCTCCTACCCCTCTGTCCTCCTTCTCTTCCTCCTCCTTCTCCTCCTCCTCCACCTCCTCCTCCTCCTCCGCCTCCACCTCCGCCGTCTCCGCCTCCTCCTCCTCCTCCTCCTTCTCCCCCTCCTTCTCCTCCTCCACCTCCTCCTCCCTCTCCTCCCCCTTCTCCTCCTTCTCCTCCCCCACCTGCCACTCCCGCCTGCTCCCCCTCCCTACTCATCCCACTCATCCTACTCCTCCCCCTCATCAGCATCATCACCATCATCATCATCATCATCATCATCATCATCATCATCATCATCAGCATCATCATCAGCATCATCATCATCATCTTCTTCGTCATCATCATCATCAGCATCATCATCACCAGCAGCATCAGCAGCACCATCATCAGCCATCAGCTTCATCATCAACAGCACCATTATCACTAGCAGCCGCAGCAGCATCAGCATCACCGTCATCATCAGCAGCAGCAGAATTAGCATCATCAGCATCCATCAGCATCAGCATCATCATCACCATCAGTTGTGTGCCCCACGGTAATGATCTGGCCTTTGCATCCGCTTCTTCCGCTCTGCAGGCTTTTACATTCAGGAGTAAATGGAGGGTTTAGGCCCCTAGCTGGCCACTCTCTCAGCCCTTCGAGAGCTGGCCCTCTTTCGCCAGCTGGCATTCCCGCGGCCCGTGGATTGCCATTGCGAGGTGCCTCCGCCCGAGGCGGCCGTGACGGGCGAGTGCTGCCTGCTGGCCGACCTGGCGAGCCGCCCCTCGCAGTGCGTGTGCCAGTGCGACTTTCGCTGCGAGTCCGCTGGCGTCGGAGGCGGCTGGGGCAGCCTGTTCCTGCTCATCCTCTTCGTGCCCGCGTTGGTGGGCGCCCTCCTCGCTGGTGTGGGCGTCGGGCGCGGCTTGATCCGTTCCCCGACTCCAGCGCGCGTGAACGCCGATTACCCTACCACGGACAGTGACGATGGCGACGCCCGAGTGGGTCCAGCAATTGGTGGTCGGCGATCGGGCCCTCGTCTGCTACTTCCAAGGACGCGGGCGGGGCGGCGGTGGAGTGACATGACCGGGTGCTACTGGCCCGCGTCGCGGGCACCACCTGGGTCGTCATCTCGCGTGACTTCGACATCTTGGAGGAGGACCTGTGGGAGAGTGACGGGCTCCGAAAGTTCGGTGCGGGAGATGCTGCGCCTGCTCGCCGGTGTTTCTCATTGACCACTTCGCGTTCGGGAAAGATCGCCGGTACTACATGGACATGGGCGAGGCGCTGGCCAAGGGGCCCCCTCCGCCCTGGTGACGTGGTGGCCGCTGGAGCGGCGGAAAAGCAGGGCCCGCCAGAGCCAACGCCAGCGCGCTGGGTGGCCGCGGAGCGCCGTGGCGGGCTGGAGGTTGGCGAGGCGCTGGCGGCGCATATGGGCGAGTGGCTTCACGTCGCCAACGATAGGTGCGAGTGGTTCACGCTGACAGACGGCACGGCGCTGGCTGGTGGTCTCGAGGGCTCGGTGGAACCTAAGGCGACGGCGGCGGTGGAGGACTCGCGAATCCTGCTTGCGAAGAGGGACGGGGCGCGCCGTCACCGTCGCTCGTTCTCGGACGCCCTGCACGCCATGAGCGAGGTCGACTTCGGCACCAACTGGGACATCGAAGGGCCACGGTCAGCGCCGTTCGTGGCGGACCGCATCCACGAGGGAAACCAGGAACCAGAACAGCGGCATTACTGGTGGCGCTCCGTGCTGGGATTGGCGGCGTCGGACGCGGGGGTGGACGAACACCTGCTGCTGTCCCAGCGGATGGAGGTTGCGCTGACGATCGACCAGGCTCAGGTCTGCAACCTGGCGGCCTTCGAGCTGATCGGCCGCCGCTACCAGATGTGGGAGAGCGCGCGCAAGGACCACCTGCGCGACGTTGATGCGGGCTCCGCTGGCGGCGACGACTGGCTCAACGAGCGTTCCTTGTTCCTGGGCGTCAAGAACCTGCGCGCCAGTGCCATCGTGATGCCAGAGTTGGAGGACTTCGTTGCGAGGGAGCTCTCCGCTCGCGCTGCCGTCTCGAAGGGGCGCCGCAAGGCGCGGGGGGGGCGCCCCGGACAGGGGCGTCGACGCCCCGTCGGCGAAGCAGGCCGCCAAGGGGAAGAAGGGCGAAAAGGGGGGGGGGAGGGGTAGCTTGACCGCCGCCCCCCGCTCAGTCTCGCGCCGCCGCGAGGGGGTCGGACCCGCCCCCTCGAGGGCAATCCGCAGGGGTTTAGGGGTCGGCTGGCGGGCGCCGCCCTGGGGCGTTTGCAAGCTCTACATGATGCGTCAGCGGGGTGCCCCGCCATTTATTTGGCTGCCGCCTCAGAGAGTTTTGTTGGGGTGGGCTAGCGGCGCGGGGCTCTCGCAGAGTCAGCGACGCCGGCTTCGGCGTCGTCGAGCGCGGGAGGGGCGGCCCTTTGAGGGCATCCGAGCTATGAACGAGCTAGGCGCTTCGGCGGCTACTTCCTCGCCACCCGCGTCGCCGGTTGCCGCGCGGGTTTCGGCCGCCCGCCATCCCGCTCGACAGCGCGGGTCAGCGGGTTCCCCGCCGCCGGATTGCGGGAGCTCCCTGGGAGCGCGGCGGGCGCTCCAGGGCACGCTGCCCGGGCACGCGGATGCCGCGTCAGCCGTCGGTGTTCGGGCGATTTTCGAGCGAGGGGGCGCGTCGCTTCCCGCGGGGCGATCTGGCCAGGCGCCGCTGAGTGAGCGCCTGCCTGCCGCCCTGCAATCCGCTCTCGAAGATCGTTCAACCCCTTTATCGGCCGAGACGGTTGCCGCGCGTAAGCACGAGTTTGGAGGCGACCTCTTCCCGGGTCTTGTCCTTCGGGATCAGCCTGGACTTTTCGGGGAGTTCGCTGCTGAACGCTAGGCCGCTGGCGTCTTAGAGGCCAGCGAGGACGTGCTCGAAGAATGCGGCATGTCTTTCGTACGTAAGGCTGGCGCGCCCCGAGTGATCTGGGACACCCGCGTTCCCAACCTTTGGTTTAAGGAGCCCTTTGGGGTCGCCCTGCCCTCGGGGGAGGCTCTCGCCCATTTAGAGCGTGCACCCCATGTAGTTCCCCTTTTGCATGGGGGGATGTTGCAGTTCGCGAATACCAGTTTGAGTGCCATAGTCAGCGCAGTTGTTTCGGCCTGTCCTTGACCCCCACGGCCCACCTCCTCGCTCACATCGTTGCTGCTTTGCCCGATGTAGCTCGGAACCGCGGGTGGGCTCGCTTGCGCGCCCGGGCGGCGCCGATGGGGTGGAACTGGGCCGCGGCTCTCGCACGGGCGGCGAATGCTCATCAACTCAGAGACGTGAACCCCGGGGCCCCGTGGATCTTAGACAAGGCGCCTCTCCCGCCCCCTGGCGACATCGGGTCGCTGCGCGGATTGCGCGTCGATAGATTCGCGCGCGCGGGCGCGGGCCCCGTCGTCGCGGGGGGGGCCGTCGCGGGGGCGAAGGAGAAACTGGAGGAGAGGGGGATCGTCTAGTCGCTGGAGACCCAGAGCCCCGGGGACCGCGACTTCATCGGCTTCGCGCTCGCGGGGTCGAAGGGGGAGCGGCGCCCGAAGTCCCGTCGCTATTGGAAGGTGAAGCTCGCGCGCGATCATCTGTTGGCGGGCGGTGGGGGTGTTGCAGGACAGGAGGTGGAGAGGTTCGTTGGCCACGTCACCGCCCTGCGTTCGTTGGCGCCCGAGTCATTGCGCGCGATGGAGAAAGTTCATGTGCTCATCCAGGACAGCCATGTTCGGCGACAACCCTTTGTGGTATTCGGTTGCTCGTGAAGTACGCTGGATTCGTGCCCACCTCCCTCTTGCTCGATCATGTATGCGACGTCCCTGGCGGGATCGGGTCTTTGGCTATGACGCGTCTGCCTGGGGCTTCGGGGCCGTCTGTCTACGATGCCCCCTCGTGGAGGTCGCGGTCGTTGGTCGCGTTCGGGAACGCGCTCGCTTTCGAGGGCTGTCGAGTGTCTCAGGAGCTCCTCGGTCGCGGGCCCTGGACCATGAGGAGGAGGTCTGCGTCTCGGAGGCGTCGGAGGAGGTGATTATGGATCTCGGGCGGGTGAGGGAGTCTGCCGAGGTCCCCGTCTCTTGCTCGGAGAGGAGCTGGGAGGTGGCCTACGCTGGCCGCTGGAGGGGCGCGCCTGGGTCTCAGGCCCAGCCGGAGGCGAGAGCGCGGACTTGGACTGTGCGACATCTTGCCCTTGATTGCAGACTTCATGACTCGCAGGTGCTTATCCTGGGTGATAACATGTCGGTGATCTGTGCGCATGCGAAGGGCCGCTCTCCGAATCCTGCGATGAATTTCCAGTGCCGAAGTCCGGCCGCGTTTTGCCTAGCCGCTGGCTCAAGCTGACGGAGCGCTGGGCGCCATCCGAGCGAAACGCCTTGGACGCTGCCTGTCGGGCATCCCAGCCCCGGCATGGCGGGCAGCGGGCGCCGGAGGGGTTCGTCGAGCACCGCCTCGCTGCCGGCGGCGCAGCTGTGGCTCGCGGCCCCCTCCGTCCCCGACGACAGGGGCGATGCGGGCCTGGGCTGCTTCCACGCGCCGCGTCGGCGCGCCGGGCCCCGCCCCCGCGCTCGCGGCGCAGCTCGCGCCTCCTTCTAGCTGGGAGGGGCCCGGGGCCTATTGGGCCTTCTGCGTGCGCATGGAGGAGCTCGGTCGCCCGTCGAAGACGCAGGAGTTCGACCTCAGTGCGTTGCTGGGCCTCAAGAGACACCGAGCGCTGACTCCAGTGCTTCGCGCGTTCAAAGGAGCTCGCGACCAGCGGGGGCGCTTGTTCGACGTCAGCTCCAGGCAGTTACACCGCGCCTTCGCGGCCGCGGTGGAGCAGCTTGGGGTCTACTCGGTCGAGCCGACGCCCTACGCGCTGCGGCGCGGTGGAGCCAGCCACGACCGCCTCGCGCAGGCACGCTCGCTCGCCGATGTGCAGCAGCGAGGGCACTGGCGGAGTTTCCGCAGCGTGGCTCGGCACGACAAGCACGCCAGGGTCTCCTTGCAGCTCGGCAAGTTGCCAGCGGCGCGACAGGCGGAGATCGCCTCGCCGGTGGAACGCGGCGTCGCGCCCTTCGCCGCGCGCTGCGCGAGGCTCTTGCGCAGCCTCAGCCCGCGCTGCGGAGAGTATTCCTAGATGTCTTCTCGAGTTCGGGAGGGCTGGCGCGTGCCCCTGGCTCGCCGTAATGTCGCTGTCGCGTGCGTCTATATTGTTCATGGGGCTCCGCATGACCCTCTGCGCGACGATGTCTTTCACGCGCTGATGGGTTGGATTCGATCGGGCGTGGTGTCAGGGCCGTGGTCAGTGACCCCGTGCCAATTGTTCTCAGCTGCTAGACGGGCTCCTCAGCGGTCGCAGTTGCCCCATCGACTGCGAAATCAAGAGTGCCTACATGGCTTGCCAAAACTTTGCGATGAAGATCGGTTAGTTGTGACAGAAGGGAACTTGTTGGCACAGCGTAGCGAGGCTCTGCTTAATGCCTGCATTGATCGCGGTATTCCCTGCGGCGAGGAGAACCCAGCTCAATCTTTCCTTTGGTCAGCGTACAATCGACCCAATCACAGTCAACACAGTGCGTGCACCCAGTATGTAAATGACTACTGCGCGTTTGGAGCGGCCTGGCGTGCTCGGACGCGGCTTCAGCCGTTCCATTGTAAATGTCCTGCCCTCTTTCGAGCAATTTGTTTGAGTCGAGGTGCATGTATGTTCTCCGGGAAATCGCATCTTCAATTCGATGGGCCTACTGGGTCAGGAGGTTTTCTAACACGGAAAAACAGGTTTATCCCGAGAAGTTCTGCGAGGTGTTAACCCAGGTTTTCGCAACCTCCCTCAGCCTCTTGCGTGTCAATGCCCTGTGGCCTGTTCTCGCCTCCTTTGCCCCCTCTCGTCCCCCTTTAATTCGGGGGGCCTCGGGGGGGGATTTCCGTCAACAAGATGATCGTAGGTTCTTGCGTCGAATAACTTCGCCAGGCCAGTGCTGATTGCGGGAGGCTGAATGTGGGCAGGTTCGACTGTGCGTGCTCACTCGGTCTCCGCAAGCAGTGGTTTGGAAAAGAGCAGCCAGCATCATGTTTGTGCCCCACGGGAATGATCTGGCCTTTGCATCCGCTTCTTCCGCTACGCAGGCTTTCTAGTTCACCCAGAACCCCTCCAACCCCAAAAAGCTCGGATAGTTTCGTTTGTGCGTGCTCACTCGGTCTCCGCAGGCAGTGGTTTGGAAAAGACCAGCCAGCATCATCATCATGATCCTCATCTCCAGCATACTCAGCATCATCATCATCAGCAGCATCATCAGTATCATCGTCGTCGTCGTCGTTCCTCCTCCTCCTCCTCCTCCTCCTCTTCCTCCTCCTCCTCCTGCTCCTCCTCCTCCTCCTCCGCGTCCTCCTCCTCCTCCTCCTCCTCCTCCTCTCCTCCTCCTCCTCCTCCTCCTCCTCCTCCTCCTCCTCCTCCTCCTCCTCCTCCTCCTCCTCCTCCTTCTCCTTATCATCATCGGCATGGTCCCCCAGTCCTGAGCTGCTGGCGGCGCGCTGCAAGCGGGTGTGGTCGCGGGACTCTCCCCGGGTGCGTGGCGAGAGGAAGGAAGAAGCGCGGCCGCGCGGCGGCAACGGCGCGCGCGGGCTGTCGCGCCAGCTGACAACCACGTCCAGAGGCTCGTCAAGGAACTGGCGGCGGCCGAGTTGAGGGTCAAGCAGCTGATCGAGCAGATCGAGGCGTTCTCAAGCGAACCCGAGGGGGGGGGAGGGGCGCGGCTGGCGGCGTGCGCGCGCCTGCGGTAACCGCCCTGCTGGCGGGTCGTACGCCAAGCGACCTCGATCGGTTGCATCGCAACGTCGCCCTGCATGCGGCTGCCCAGGGCCTGGACGTCGGCACGGCGGCCCCCAGCGAGCTCAGGTCAACGCTGTGGGAGCCTCGCCTGGGAGCTGGCGCCGCATTGCGGCGGGACGCGGACGACGATGTCGAGTTGGACGTGGTGGGAGCCGCGGGAGTGCCTTCGGTGAAGCAGCTGGGCGCGGCGGTGCAATCGGGTTTAAGCCAGGCTCCGCGTTGGTGCGATATGGTTTGCACATGCGGACCGAGGATATGGACAAGGGTGAGGTCGAGACGGCACTGGCGCCCTGGACGCCGAATCCGTCTTCTCCGCCTTTTTCATCCCCCTCGAGCTGATGCACGAGCAGACCGTGCGCCTCTGGATGCAAGCGCGGCGGCGTTGTGCTGGACGGAGCGGCCAGCCGCCAGCGCTGGGAGGCCAGCGAGGTGCGGGCTCGGCTGCTCGGCGACGCCGACGCCATGCGGGGCGGTGCGGCGCTTGGGTGTTTCGGGCCCCCACGGGGGATGGTTGCCCTTCCGCTGTCGGTTGCTGCCCGTGGCGGGGGTCCTGGCGGGCTCTCAGCCGCGTTGGACGGGTTCAGGCAGGCCCTCGCTGACATGGCGGCGACGGTGCCCGCCGCGCCGCCGCCGCCGCTGCAAACGGCTCCCCCTGAGCGCAAACAGATGTGACGCCTGGTGTTGTTCCTGGTGTGCGTGTGCGCGAGCATTTCCCTCCTTGCCGCCATCCCGTTCGACCAGGTCGTGTGGTGCTCGCCGTTCGGTACTCCGTCGCGCTGTTCGTATACGTGGTCAGGGGGCGAGGCGTGTGTGTGTATGGCTACGTCATTGTTCCGATACCGATACCGATGCCTCCTCCTCCTCCTCCTCCTCCTCCTCCTCCTCCTCCTCCTCATCCTCCTCCTCCTCCTCCTCCTCCTCCTCCTCCTCCCCCTTCTCCTCATTATCCTCATTATCCTACTCATCCTCCTGTTCCTCCTCCTCCTCCTCCTCCACCTCCTCCTCCTCCTCTCCCTCCTCCTCGTCCTTATCCTTCTCCTTTTCCTCCTCCCCCTCGACCTCCTCATCCTCCTCCTCCCCCTCCACCTCCTCATCCTCCTCCTGTTCCTCCTCTTCCTCCTCTTCCTCCTCCTCCTCCTCCTCCTCCCTCCTCCTCCTCCTCCTCCTCCTCCTCCTCCTCCTCCTCCTCCTCCTCCTCCTTCCTTTTCCCCCCCCTTCCTCCTGCTCATCCTATTCATCACCCTCTTACATCCTCCTCTCTCCTCCTCCTCCTCCATACTCCCCCCCTCCTCCTTTATCATCCTCCCCCGCCCTCTTGGAGGCGAATGCGGCGGGACGGGGCACGGGCAGCTCTCCAGGGACGCCTGGCCCGCTGGACGCGTCAGGGGGCCGCCCACGTTCTTCGTGCCAGCGGTGCGCCCAAGCAGCCCACAGGTTCACGACGCCGCGGCAAAAATGACGACGACGACGACGACGACGACGACGACGACGACGACGACGGTGACGACAATGACGACTCCTGGAGACGCCCCGTTTCGCTGTCGGAAGGAACCCCGCCCCGCTTCGTCCTCGCCGGGGTCGTGCCACCCTGATAAGTATGGTCGCTGTGCCAGAGTCGGGGCAGATCCCGAAATGAGTCTGGAGGCGGCGCGGAAAGCCACCGGCCTCCGCCATGACTTGGCACCAAAGCGCGTAGCCATGGCAGCAGCAAATCTGGGCGTGAGCTGACTTTGCTGACAGAACCCCGCTAAGGCGGGCATGTTCGCCCCGATGTCAAGCCTCGGGGCCCTCAGGGGCCGTTCCGGCTCGAGAGATGTTGCAAGAAGATGTGGCCGAGGGTTTTGCTGGTGATTCTTATCACGGCGTAGATTTGTTTCGCTTGGTCGAGTCAGCCCCCCAGGAACGTCCGGAGCGGCCCACTCTTGCTCAGGCTACGGTCGAACGACGCCAGAGCAGGGGGCCTGAGTGTCATTCCCACGTTCGCTTCCCCAATTGATCATTGTTGCCCCTGACGGGGTCATACTTGTGATCTGGGCATCCAGGAAGCTGGTGCCTCCGGGGACCTGTGCCGCTCGGAGAGTTCGCCATCCTTTTGTCACACAGCATTATTGGAGCCCGCGGATTCCGCGTGAGAGGTCTCCACAGTCTCCAACTCCCAGAGGGCATCCTTCATGGGGCAGACGCACGTCGAGACTCCACAAATGGTGTTCTGCTGCGACTCATTGGCGCAACAGTCATGGAACAATGGAGCAGCGAAACTCCAGAAACTGCGTTCTGACATGATCCACGGCTCCCAGAGCACAGCGATGGACTTGCGGACCAACGTCGAAGCCACCGATATTGTCTTCTATTGGCTGGAGATTGCTTCTCTGAGCGACATACGCACGCGACAACAATGTCGTTTGGAGTTGGCGGGCCTGTGGGTCCCTGACGCACCTACTCGCTCCAGCTGGCTTGCGGCCGCGAGACCCGCGGGGGGGATATCGAAGATAGCCGTTCAGCCAAGAATCATGTCCATTCACTCGCTTTCGGGCTCGGGAAGCATCTGGCACGGCTCTGCATCGCCTCTCTGATCGCAAAGAATCATCAACAGATCACGGCAACGAGATCATGCTCAAGAGGTTTACGCCATTCCGCCGACCTTCCAAAAGAGTGGAGGAGTTGACAGTGTTCGCCAGACTCAGGTCGGAGCTGCAGCGAAGCGTCCCGCATGCGTTCCAGCCCGCCGAGGTCATGCGATGGGGCTGCCAATGTCGTGCATGGTCTTCGTGGGGGACTATCGCCGCCTTGATGAAAGAACATGACCCCAACATCGACCGCAAATATGAAAGCAACCACATCACCAAAGCCGGCAAAGGTCTCAGAGCAAACATCTGTAGGACCAGGTAAGACCCCTTTCGCTAAAGCAGAATACGCCGTTACAGAAGCTGAGGACGTTTAGTGAGGGCGTCAAGATGATATGGATTTCGTCCGTCACTTCCGCGTGAGGGGGCAGCTGGAGGCTGACCCTTGTTCCGACCGCGCCATGCTGACCCTGCCAGTGCAAGGTGATTGCATCTCCCATCGTCACAGAACTTCCGCAACGCCGATGCATTTGGAGAGAAGATTCGGCGGCGCGCTTGGGGAGAAGTTGGAGAAGGCCTCCTCAGGAGGCCGCGGGGCTTCTCAGAGGCCCTCGTGCTTTCTGAGAAATTGCTTGCGTCCTCGGGGAAGGCTCTGAGAACTTCTCAGAAGGCTGGCAGCCTTCCGAGCTTCCTGAGACGACTCGCCCCCTCTCACTTCCCCTCTGGGCGTGACGCCGAATGTGGAGAAACGCAACACTTCGAAAGTGCCTTGCCGGACGGCAGCAGCTTGCGCGGTTCCCCACCGGCGCTCGGCGGGGCGCCGCCCGCACAGGCCAGTGGAGTGGCGGCAAGCAAGACGGGAGCGGGGTGATGACGAACACGAATGGCGAGACCGTGCACGGGAGGCGTGCAGCGAAGGAGGAGGAGGAGGAGGAGGTGGTGGAAGGAGACCAGAACGCAGGAAGAGGAGGAGGAGGAGGAGAAGGAGGAGGAGGAGGAGGAGGGAAGGAGGAGGAGGAAGAAGAGGGAGGAGAAGGAGGGAGGAGGAGGGAGAAGGAGGTGGAGGGGGAGGAAAAGGAGGGAGGAGGTGGAGGAGGAGGACGAGGAGGGAGGAGAGAGGAAGAGTTGGAGGAGGAGGGACGAGAGAGGAGGAGAAGAAGGAGTGAGAGGGGAAGGACGAGGAAGAGGCGTGCAGCGGAGGAGGCGTGCAGCGGAGGAGGGAAGAGGAGGAGGAGGAGGAGGAATCCGTAACCATTTTGGCTCAAGGATCAACGTTGTGAAGGGCTATAGACGCCCGAGGATCAGCGATTAGCTTGCTTTCGGCCCGTCCGTAGCTAGCTTTCGAGCGCGGGCATGTGGCCCTCTTTGCTTTCCAACATTCGTCGGCTACTGTTGTGGGTAGCTCTCCTCGCGTGCTTGTGTGTGTTCGGTCCGAGCGAAGCATGGCGGGAGCAGACAGTAGCGGCGGATCGGGAACACCAGCGAAGCAGCAGGCTTTCGACATCCTTCGACCGCCACAACCACATGGTGAGCAGACTGACCAAGAAGTGGACCTACGAGCATCGCATTTGTGGAACAGATTCAGCGGCAACTCGTGGAACAGGTCAATGATGTCAAGTTCTCGGTCCACCAGTCCCTGGGCCAGGTCACGCAGACGATCCATGAAACGTGGGCAGGCCTCGGAGCAGCGGCTGATAAGCGGGTGGGCGACTTGGCAGCTCGGGTCCAGCCGCTCGAGGCGCAGATTCTCGAGCAGAAACACAAGATGCAGGCAGTGGAGACTGAACGCAAGCGGCTTCGGACGATGTTCGTGGAGGAGATGGGTGTCGTGCGCGCCGCGGTCCCAGATCCAGTCATCCGCTCAGTCCCTGGCACCAGGTTTTCGAGAACCGTCGACCCGTGCATCAATGTCGTGCGGTGCCAGGAGCAGATCGCCCGCTCGAGTGCCATAAACGTACTCAGGCCGCGGATGCGCGAGTGCAACGTTCCTGTTAATGGACTCTGGAGGGAGACCCAACGGCCAAACGCTTCACACTTCGGCTCAAAGGCGCAGTTGGCTTTGCGAGCAGGCGAGCCCAACACGCTTTCACGATGCTTCGCCCTTTTTCAGAAAGGAGGTGAATGGAGGCGATTCCGTGGACTTTCTGTGGATGTGTCGCAATGCGAGATCAACGTGGGCCCAGACAAGAAAGCCGAACAAATCCAACGGGAGCTCGCGCTCAAGAGCGTGCGAAAGGTGCTGGCGGGCATCTATCCATCGAAGACGTTCTCCCTGGACAAACAGAAAGGCTCGGCCTCGACGAATTGGAACCCTCTCGTGCAAGCGCAGCCCAAGCCAGACCAGGAGGTGCCCGAGATCATTTTCGCGATGGCTAACATGCGGGCGGAGGGCATCGACCGCGGGCAGATCGAGAGGAGGATTCGCCGTGCACGACGGACGCCGATAGCGGCGACATAGTGGAGCGTTTAGCACTTCCCACACCATGTGGAGTGGAGCCCTGCGGGGCCGTGCACCGATAGAAGCACCGACTTGGAGTGCAGCTGCGCTGGCCCATCATGATGAGCGACGGCGGCTGGCCAAGTCCGCCTACCTCAAGCAGCCCATCCGCCCTGGAGCAGTGACCGCCGTGCAAGGGGATGTTCTCCGCCACTCCAACCTCTCGCCCTCGTTCGCCATTGTTTCTTCCGTCCACCCTTCCTCGCTGCACGTCGGCGGCGCTGTCACGTTATTCCCGGCGTTCGGCCCCGCAAAGCACCGCGGGCAGACGCGCGGTGACCCCCCCCCCTTCCACCCCCTCCTCTGCTCTGGTGCCTGGCCGAGCCATCACTATGAAGATCGAGGCTGCGAACGGCCCGGCGAGCATCACACAATATAACATTCGCAATCGCGCATTAGCACGCGCTCAGATATCGGGCGCCCTTGCCAGCATCCAGGAGGCAGAACTGCAGGCTCAGCACGACCCTCTGAACAAAATCGCCTGGGCGACGGGGGGCTTCAACTTTGGCAGCTCGGAGCCGACGCCGCCCGCGCCTGACGGCCGCCCACTCCCGCCGCCGACCCCGCCGCCTCGGGCGCGGAGAGAGACGCCGAGTGGTTTGGCGGAGTTGGTCACTGATGGACCGACGCAATACCATCCCGGAACGAAATTGCCATCAACGATTGACAGATTTTGTTGCGAATCTCTCCGATTGGATTTTGACGCAGTTTTCCAATGGCGCCAGAAACGTTCCAGGATCAGCTCGTTTCTGACAACGCTGCTGTCCAACTCGGTCTTCGCCCGCGGGATCAGCCAAAAGCGAGTCAGCAGCCCACCCCGAAAGACATTTTCGATTCGCCCGAGCACGCCGAGTTTTTGACGAAGGCGATCGAGCGCGAGACTCCTGACCCCCCCCCTCCGATTGAAGTTCATCGGTGCAACAATGATATGATGAGAGAGCCGGCGAGGCATGCGAGGAATCTTGTTGTTCTCAGGCGCCCTGTCAGCTTGGCAGCAAGATCTACGGCGGTGCGAAGCGTAGCTCGCGCTGACTTTTGCGGAGATGAATATTTCGCGGTAAAGCCTCAGCGCGCGCACCAGCTCGCTCGCGACCATCTCGTTGCCAACCGCGCCAAGCAGCAGGTCAGTCTTGCCGACTTCGACGCCTTTGCCATTCTCTCGGCCGAGCTCCACGGATCTGTTGCTGCGCGAAGCAGGCGCCGCGTCTCCCAGGCTGCCCAGCAGGAAACGAATGAACGAAAGCAATTTCGCCTTCGGGACCGCATCCGGAAGATGCGAAGGGCGGAAGGTGCATGGAGCTTTCGGTCGCCGCGAGCATCCAGCAGGGATCAGGGATATAATTGGAACCGTCGTCTCGGAGCCTGCGGAGATGATGGCAGCCTTGGTTGACCACTGGGGCCCAATCTTTGCGCGGCAAGAGTTCAACGAGCGCCAGAGCTCGGAGCGTCCTCTACAACGCCCCGTGCGCGCGCAGGCCTCGGACACCCCCCCGCCGACTCCTGGGCCGCATGCAGCATTCCGCCCCTGGCCCTGATCAACTCCAACGCGCTGCCCGGCAAAAAGCACCGCGCGGGGCCGACGCACTGCACGCGAGCACGCAGACCATGATTAGTGGCCAGGTGCTAGCGCCAGAGTGCAACCACACGCTTGGCATTTTTGTGGCCAAAGGTGACGAGGAGAGCGATTTTGCCGGGGCTGCGCGGGGGGCCTCTGAGACGCGGCCGCTCGGGCTGAAGAACACCGATACCAGGATCAGCACCGGCGTCATCTGTCAACCTCTGGCTCGACAGGCCCCCCGGGACCTTGATAGCTGCCAGCGCGGCGTTGTCTAAGGGAGAGGCTTCGGGGACAACATCATCGAACTGGACGGACGCGCTCGGGTTCCAGTTTTCGGGGCCCCCCACAAGCACCCCCTCCCTGCGCGCTTCGGTTTCGGCCACGCGTTCCCGCCCATAGCCCAGGCCTGGCCGCTGAAGGTCATGGGCCCCGCGCAGATCCCAGACCCCCTCAAGGCCAATTTCGAGATCCTTTATCGCGACGCGGTGTGTCAAGGTGACTCGGGGTGTGAAATCTCGATCCTCTTCCCCGCCCTCAGTGGGATCATTCAGGGATCCCCGGCATCGGGGCTGCCCCCCTCCGTCGGCCTGGATTAGTTGTTTGCAGCGTTTTCGGGGTATCCTGGAGACGCCCAGGCGTGGCAAAACGCGCGCCTGTGTTGGCGACATTGGGGCGGCGGCGAGGGGTCTTCGCCACTTGCGCTCGATTCGCGGGGTCTTCCGCGAAGCAGAAGATATTGCCTGCCTCTCCCTGAAGGCCGCGAAGTGCGCGATCGCACCCCTGGGCCAACAGATGAATGATATTCTTAGACACGCCAGTACCAGCAGCGGTTGAACCTGAAGATTCCCGGGCGGGGGGGGCTTCAAATTCGAGATCGCGCGAAATATATTGGATGATGGCTTGGGCCAGGGGTGCTGGGGGATGAGTGGTTTGCCCCGCAGCGCAAGCACTTTGAACGTTGTCGCGCGGTTGCGGCGGCTGGAATGGCCACTGAACTCGCTGCCAGCTCTGACAACAAGCGTTGTGTTTCGGTCCTAGGAGATGTTCCCCTGTATATCCACATGCCATCGAAGCCTCTGGCCTCGGAATTTGCCCAGTTCTCCGAATCTTTCACATGCCGCACTCGAGGATGAAACGTGCGGACTGGCTGCGAGCAGGAAAGCGGGGTGGGCCAGCTCTGACAAGCATGCTGGCGCTGAACCTTGCCAGCCTGGTGCGCGCCGCTCTGTTCACTCTCAACGCCTGGAGCTCGATGCTCGAGGACCTTAGGGCAAAAGCAGATGAGCACCTCTCAGTGGTCGAGCTCCTGACAGGCGTGCTATCCTCGCAGTTTTGGAAGAGTCGCCCGCTGAGATTCTTGCCGACGCGAGCCACGGCTTCCCAGCCCATCCGAAACTTGCCCCCGCCGGAAGTGAGGCCCGCATGACTCCTAATAATTCCAGGACTGAGAACCCGAGCATGACCGTGAATCAGTTGAACCCGCAGAAAGTGCTGCACCGTGCGACCCGTGACGATTTGTACCTTGACAGGCTCCCCGAGACCTTCAAGCAGAGGCTCCTCAAATGGGTCCCTGAGCATCGAAACGATGTTATGAGTATTGAACGGAGTGAATTTCGCGAAGTTATGCTACCCCCTTGTGGTGGTCTGCTATAATTAAGACTCTCTGTGGGGCCTGGGCCACCGACAATGATTTCCAAAAGTGTTCGCCGCGTATACCAGGATGCCAAGACTTGAATCGATCTCCCCATTATTGATAGTGTCGTCGATTTTGTAACCTTCGTCAGAACTCTGTGGGGAGACCGATCAGTGGTCACCCAAAACAGAGGCTTGGCCTCCTCAGCCAATCCCCCCAAATGCTGGAGGTTGTGGTTCACGCCGTATATCTTTTCAATTGTCTCCGCGCTGCCGCTGCTGCATCGTCCATTCCTCTCCCCGAAGCCCAGCGTTTTCCCAGATCCACCACGTGGAACAAAGCTCGCCGGCCTCGGCGCGCCGGCTGGGCGGGGCCCGCGCTGCGCCAGCGACGCGCGAGGAGGGAGAAGAGGAGGAGGAGAAGGAGGAGAAGAAGGAGGAGGAGGAGGAGGAAGAGGAGGAGGAGGAGGAAGAGGAAAAGGAGGAGGAGGAGGGGGGGAGGGAGGAGGAGGGGAGGAGGAGAGGAGGAGGAGGAGGGAGGAGGAGGGAGGAGAGGAGGAGGAGGAGGAGAGGAGGAGGAGGAGGAGAAGGAGGAGGCGGAGGAGGAGGAGGAGAAGGAGGAGGAGAGGAGAGGAGAGGAGGAGGGGAGGGGAGGAGGAGGAGGAGGAGGAGGAGGAGAGGAGGAGGAGCTGGCTGGGACGAGCGCCACTGCCTGGGTCTACGCCGCAGCCGAGCGCCGGGAGAAGGCGCAGAAGCGTTTGACTCAGCCAGCGCAGCAGCAGCGACGCGCCCGCCTGCTGGCCTCCTTGCCGGCGAGCGAAGCCGCCAGCCTCCGCTCCGCGGGCGGCAAAGGCGCGGGCGCCTTCCTCTTGCCCCCGACGCGGCAAGACCACCTCCTGGCTGACGAGCACCTGCAACCAGCGCTCGCCCTCCGGCTGCGCTTGCCAGTGCCCGAGGGAGCCAGCCCCACGTGCCTGCGGCGGAGGAGCGACGGCACGGTCTGCGGCTGCGACCTGCGCGCGGACCCCGGCCACGCGGTAGGCTGCCCCGCGGGCGGCCTGGCCATCGAGAAGCACGACGGCGTGCGCGACTGGCTGGCCGGCTGGCTGGCTGAGCAGGGCGCCGCGGGCGTGGACACCGAGCAGGCCGTGCCCGCCTGGGACCGCGCCCGCCCGGACGGCAGCGTGGAAGCCGCGCGCTTGGACGTGACCTACGTTGATCCTGTCGCTGGGCGGCAGTACGTAGACGTCACGGTCACCGACGCTGCGCTCGGGGCTGGCACGGGCGCGGGCCGCAGCCGCGCGACCAGGAACGGCGCCGCGGCCGCAGCGGCCGAAGAGCGCAAGCACCGGCGCTACCCAGGGCCCGCGTTCCTCGCCTTCGCACTCGAGACGCTGGGCCGGCCTGGGAAGGAGGCGCAGGCCCTGCTGCGCACTTGGTCTGCCGGGGACCCACAAGTCCTCGCGGCCGCGCGGCAAAGCCTCTCTGCCGCGCTGCAGCGGGGCAACGCCGAAGCCTGGCGGACTGCCGTGCTGCCGCGGGGCGGCGCGGCGCGGCGGACGCCTGCCGCGAACCCCGGCGCGCCGCCAGCGCGGCGCGCGCGGCGCGCGTAAGCGCGCCTGCCCTGGCTGCTGACCGCTGACCGGGCGCGACCCGCGGCCCGGCTCCCTGGCGCCGCCGCGGCTGCTGGAGCTGCACCCCGCGCCGCGGACGCTGCGGCGTGGCCGCCGCGGGCGCGCATTGGGCCAGGTGGGGGGGGATTCAGACCTCCTACGTCACAACCACCTGGCCCGCGGCCCGCGGCGGCGCCCGGCGCCGCGCGGCACGGCGCCCGGCGGCGGCGGCTCGGCGGCGGCGCGCCCGGCGGCGGCGCGCGGCGGCGGCACGGCGGCGACCCGCGCGGCGGCGGCGGCCGCGACGGCGCCTGGCGGCGCAGACGCCTCGCCCGGCGGCGGGCGGCAGCTGCGGCGGCTCGCGGCGGCGCGCGGCGGGGCGCGGCGGCCGCGCGTGCCGCGCTCGCCGAAAGGCCCCGGGGCTCCCCGCGGACTCGGGAGCCCCGGGGCCACCGCCGCAGGAGGAGGAGGAGGAGGAGGAGGAGGAGGAGGAGGAGGAGGAGGAGGAGGAGGGGAGGA
>CAUYUJ010020392.1:1381008-1396008 GCA_963575745.1 Prorocentrum cordatum
CTTAGGAACCGCTTAGGGGACCTCTTGGGGCCTCCTGGGCGCCTCGTGGGTCCGCCTTGGGGGGCTCCCTTGGGAGCCGTGGGCCATATTGGGGCCATCTTGGAGGAGATCGATCAAAGGAGGGGGGTAGTAAATTGCAGCCCCCCCAGGAGGCCAGCATGTCCCCAGAACCGCAGTAAAAGTACTGAGTGTTGCCTT
The DNA here is from genome assembly GCA_963575745.1 of Prorocentrum cordatum. Lineage (NCBI taxonomy): Eukaryota > Dinophyceae > Prorocentrales > Prorocentraceae > Prorocentrum > Prorocentrum cordatum. The sequence continues at coordinate 1,381,207 of CAUYUJ010020392.1, forward strand.
CTTTCCGATGCCTTGGGCGATCTGATGGGTTGCGGAGCGCGATGGGGGGGAGGAGGAGAACTCTCCGCAAGTTCCCCGGTCTTGGGCGCGGGCATGCCCCGACTGCATTTTACACGTTCTAAGTATCATCCTCCTCCCTCCCCTCCTCCGCGTTCGCAATGTTTTCATCCACCCCCACTTCCTCGCCAGCGGACATTTCATGAGTGAATCTCGTTGTTCAGTCTCGCCCACTCCGCTCCAGAGCGGCACGGCCCGCGAGAATGCGGACGCGCCTGCCCCAGAACCAATCTTGTCGACACAGCAAGGAGAGGTGTCGAGCGAGTCAGGGGGCCCTTCTCCCTCCCAGTCCGCCCAGGAACAATGGAACCGGCAGCGAGTCAGCGAGCCCCCATTCCTCCCCGCGCGCCCAGAAACAGTGGAACCGGCAACGAGTCAGCGGGCCCGTCTCCCTCCCCACCCTCCCAGAAACAATGGAACCAGCGTCGGCGCAATATGTTTTGCCAGTGCATCAAATAGTGTAACCATCGCTCACACACATCTTCCTGTCATGCGGCATTGGACCATGTGGCGGCGTTAGGAGGAAACCGTTCCCAGCCTGTACTACGCATGTATATGGAGAGAGAGAGGGACAGAGAGAGAGAGAGAGAGACAGAAAGAGAGAGTGAGAGAGAAAGAGAGACAGACAGACAGACAGACAGATAGACAGACAGACAACGAGAGAGAGAGAGAGAGAATAAAAAAGAGAACAGGGAGAACCTGAGAGAATAGAGCGAACAGAGAGAGAGGCAGAATGACAGAAAGTCAGAGAGACAGAGACGCAGGGACACAAAGACGCACAGACAGAGAGCGAGAGAGGGATTAGTATGCAGATGTCGTAACTGTGACTTGTGGAGGGATATAGAAGGTGAAGCGCGAGGAGGAAGGAGAATAGGACGGAGAAGGGAATGAGGGGGCACGTATGAAGGAGGAGGGGAGAGTGAGGGAGAGGGAGCAGGGTTTAGTGGATTCCCCACCCCCCGCCCACCCACCAGTTACCCCCCAGCATAGTGGGGAGGAGCAGGAGGATGAGGAGGGGGGAGGAGGAGCATTAGGGGGTAGAGGAGCAGCAGAAGTTTGAAGAGCAGGTCCGAGCTGAGGAGCTGGAGGAGGACGAGAGAAAGGCGGAAAAGAAGAACGGAGAAAAATCGGGAGAACGCAGAAATGGGGCACGAGAACAGGCCAGAAGATGACGACGACGACGAGAACGATGAAGAGAAGGGAAGGGACGAGGTGGAGGAAGGGCAAGGGGAGAAGGGGGCGACGAGGAGGAGGAGGACGACGACGACAGTGACGACCATGACGCCGACGCCAACGCCGACGACGACGACGACGACGACGACGACGACGATGACGACGACGCACGGCGCACGGCGCACTGCGCATGGCACACGGCGGCGGCAGCAGCGTCAGACCAGGCCGCCCACTGCCGCCCCCACAGCCGCGTGGAGCGCGGCCCCGGCCCCAACCGCGCGGGGAGCCATGGGGAGCGCGGCCGCCGCGCAGGGCGTGCGCGGTAGACGGCGCAGGCCAGAGTCCTCCCCTGTCTTCTTCCTAGCCTCGTCGTCCGGGTTGGCCTCGTCCTCATCATTGGTTGTCGTCGTCATTGCCAGCATCGTTACCCCTGTCATCATCATCATCATCATCATCATCATCATCATCATCATCATCATCATCATCATCATCATCATCTTTATCATCATCATCAGCAGCATCAGCATCAGCAGCATCAGCATCATCAGCATCATCAGCATCATCATCATCATCATCATCATCATCATCATCATCATCATCATCCGCCGCGTCGCCGACATCATCACCAGCAGAACCACCATCATCAGCATCCTCATCGCCCCCGACATCAGCAGCAGCATCAACATCAACATTGCCATTACCATTATCGTTAGTATCATCGCCAACACCATATGGTACCAGGTTTGGCTCAACTGTTCGGGCGCCCCGCGTCGGCCGCACCGCGCGGGTTGCTACGCTGCGCTTCATCGCTGGGCACCGCGCGGCAGTTGCCCTGACACGTCCGCGTTGAAATTCGAAGCACGCAGTGCTCCAAGACATTGGGTTGAGCACGCCGTGTTGGCCGATCGCACCAGGCCTTCGTCTTCAATGTACGTGTTGAGCTGCGCGTCGACACGGTCCGGGCTGCGTGTTGCGTACCAAGGCAGCTACGGATCCATCCGATCGCCCTCCTCCTCCTCATCCACCTCATGATCATTATCACTGCCACCATCATCATGATCATCATCACCATCATCATCACCACCATCATCATTGTCATCATCTGCATCAGTATCATCATCGTCGGCGTCGCCCCCATCATCATCAATAACATCGCCGTCGTCTTCATCATCAGCGCCATCACCATAAGCATGGTCATAATCAGCATCATTAACATCATCATGATCATCAGCATCATCATCATATCACCACCAGCATCAGCATCGTCATCATCACCATCGTCATTAGCATCATGAGCATTATTATTTTGAGTATGAGTATCATTATCGGTGTTATCAGCATCATCATGCAAATCGTCATCATCATCATCGTCATCGTCATCGTCATCATCACCATCATTATCGTCATCGTCATCGTCATCGTAATCGTCGTCGCCAGCACTGCCATCAACAACATCATCGCCACCTTACGAAGCATCATCATCATACTCATCATCATGTTCACCATCATAACCATCATCATGGTAATCATCACCATCGTCATCATCATTCTCATCATCAGAATCATCACCATCGTCATCAGCATCGTGATCATTGTCAGCATCAGCAGCACCGCCTCCATCATCGTCATCATCCTCATCACCATCGCAATCATCAACAGCCCCAGTATCATCAGCAGCAACTGCAGTACCACTATCAGAATTGTACGTATCATCGTAGCATCATCATCAGCAGCATCATCATCAGCATCATCGCCGTCACCAGCATCAGCATCATCAGCATCATCAACATCATCATCATCATCCTCACCATTACCACCACCGAAAACATCAGCATCACCATCGTCGTCTTCGCTGGCCTTGGGTGCCGCCGCCCCAGGCCTCGCCCGTTGTCAGAGAGCCGCCAATGCGCTGCAGGGCACGGCGGGTGGCTGTGGCCTGCTCGGCGCTCGCGGCAGGCGCGGGCGCCTGACGCAGAGCCAGAGGCAGAGCTCACGGCGACCGCGAGGAAGGGCGAACGGCAGGGCGGCAGGCGCCGAGGGCAGGCTGCGTGAGGAGCTCGCGGGCCCCGCGGCCCCAAGCCGCCGGTCTTCGATGCGGACGCGTGCCTTCGCGGCGCCAGTGGCGTCGATCGCGGCGACGGGCAGCGCGGCGCTCGACCGCGTCGACGGTCGTCGTTTGAGAGCCAAGCGCGCGTCCGCGGCGGGGTCGCGGCGGCGGCGGCGCGAGGCAGAGGCGTGGGCGGTTGTTCGACCGAATCAAGGCTGTAGACGGCTTACACAGCCCCCTCTGCCACGGCCCGGCTGCTGCTGGCCGACGTTTCATGTCCCACGTCGCCACTGACAGTAGTTCGGTTTGGCCGAAATTGTCAGGCGCGCGCGTGCCCATCAGGCGCCCCCGTTTCGGGACCCTGCCACGCAGTTGTAGCCTGGAGGGGCGGAGCGCCAGGCTGGGTGGCCTGCTCGCGGTGCTTGGGCGGGAACTCGGGGCGCAACGTTTCATCCATTTGCCCGTTTCTTCTATGGGCCATGGTCATCATCATCATCATCATCATCATCATCATCATCATCATCATCATCATCATCATCAGCATCAGCATCAGCATCAGCATCACCATCAGCATCAGCATCAGCATCATCATCATCATCATCATCATCATCATCATCAGCATCATCATCATCATCATACTCATCATCATGATCATCAACATCATCAGCATCATAACCATCACCATCACCAGCATCAGTATTGTCATCATTAGCATTATCACTGCAATCACCACCACCGTCATCATTATCAGTACCACCATTACCATCAGCAGCATCATCGAAATCGCCATCATCATCATCATCATCATCATCATCATCATCATCATCATCATCATCATCATCAACATTACCAGAATCATCATCACCCGCGACCCACCCGCGACCCAACAGCGACCCACCCGCGACCCAGCCGCGACCCATTTGCGACACAGCCGCGGCCCACCCGCGACCGACTCACATTGGTTTAACGAAAAATAGGCGCCTGCGGCGGGTATAATTTGTGAAACATTGGCGCCTGCGGCGGGCTTTTCCAGAGTCTTGCAGACTGCCGACGTCCCCACCGCCCCCTCACTATTATCCGCATCTGCGGAGTGCTTCGTCATCATCGTCATCACCACCATCATCATCATCATCATCACCACCATCATCATCATCATTATCATCATCATCATCATCATCATCAGCATCAGCATCATTATCATCATCAGCATCATCAGCATCAGCATCAGTATTCACGATCACGATCACGTTCACGATCCTCACCATCAGCATCATCGTATCCACCATCACCACCATGATCATGGGCCCTAACTTGCGCAGGACGTCGAGGCCACCGAGGAAGCGCGTATGGCCGTCAGCTGGCCTGGTGCCTTGGCTCCAGGGTGGGTCTGGCCGGAGAGACGGCCCGACCCTTTCTACGGAGCAGCCAGTCGGCCAAGTAGGAGCCCATGCTGAGCGCCTGAAGCGCGACAGCTGCCGCGCCGCGGTCTTCAAGGTCACCGCACGGTCTGTCACCACACGGCTGTGGGACCCCCACAGGACGGCCCGACCCACTGAGCGCAGCGGCTGGTCGGCCACGCAAGGGCGGACGCCGAGCGCCAGAAGCGCGACGGCCGCGGCGCCGCGGTCGTGCACCTCGCTGCGGATGCGGAAGGGCGCTTGGGCGCGGCGGCGCGGCAGTTCCTCGCAGAGGACGCGGCTGCTGCGCGTCGCGCAGCGGCGCTTCCCGGCGAGCCAGGCGGCCAGTCCTGGCGCCGATTGCGCGCGGCAATTCGCCACCGCGAGTGTCGGAGGCGCCGGTCGGCGCGGCCAGTCGGCCTCCTGTTTGCGGCGTCGCAGGGCGGTGGCCCTGGCTGTTCGCTGGGATCGCGCCCCGTGCACGCCTGATTCATCAGAACTACGGTTGCCATCGTCACCACCATCATCACATCATCATCGTCATCAGCATCATCATCATCATCATCATCATCATCATCATCATCATCATCATCATCATCGTCATCGTCATCGTCATCGTCATCAGCATCATCATCATCATCATCATCATCATCATCATCATCATCATCATCATCATCATCAGAATCATCATCATCATAATCATCATCAGCAGCAGCAGCATCATCAGCATCATCAGCATCATCATCAGCATCATAATCTCCATCCACCCTCCGCCGCGGGCGCGAGGCGGAAGAGGGAGAAAAGGCAGAGGGAAGGAGGGGAAGGGGAAAGAGGGTGAGGATGAAGGGGAGGGGAAAATTGTTACGAGGAGGCGGAGGAGGAAGAGGAGGAGGAGAATGAGGAGGAGGAGGAAGAGGAGGCCGAGGCCTTCTGGTATCAGGTCTCTGGTGCCAAGCATCTGTTCCAGCATTTTACAATGCTCTGGGTACAACAAGCGGCCACCATTATGTCTCGCCCGCGTGCTGGTGACTCCGCAGGGGGCCCCCACACGCGCCGGCAATCTGCACAGTTCCGGGTATAGCCGGCGGCGCTTGCTGCTGTCTGGCTTGGCTGGCTAGGGACCCAGATGCGCCCTGAACTTCCACTCAAAACTTAGACCGTCTCCCCCAGATAGTAAAATGAAGTCGCTTGCATCAGAAACAGATCAGCTACGTCAGAATGTGCATGTACTACGCATGTAGATTGGTGCAAGGCCCGCACGTTCATGGTCACAGGGAGGATGCCGAAATACTTGCTGCACAGTCGCTGCATAGTTACGTAACCGTTTAGGCCCAGCACTCCTTCGCCGACCGAGCATGTGCAACATGCACGTCGACGTAGCTGGTAAGATATCTGACCACGAAAACGCACGCGTGCCGAGGCACCGCGGGAAGGACCCGAACAAATTTGCGTCGTCTTGGCAAATGGGTAAACGACCCAAAGAATTCGCGACAACAGGGGATGATGCCGAATTGTGTGAGGACTGGGAAGATGATGGCATTGATCCTAGGGCATTGTCCTGTTCAGATGGAGGTTAGCAGCTGCGTCAGAGAAAGACACCAGACATAATATGTTTACACTCATGGGGGGGATCAGCCACCAGGTGTTTACGGCACAAACAGTACGAACGAACACGGAACAGTACCTTGTTGACGTTTGTTATTTCGAACACGTATGATTGCTTATCCGCCAAAGAAACAGGCACAGCCAGCAAACACAGCGATTTCGGGCCAGATGGAACCAGATGACACCAGATGAACCCGTATGCTACCCCATGAGGCATGCCATGGTGAGCAGCCGCCTGCCGTTGGAGACATCCACTAGCGTGTCTGAGTCCTGGAACCCTCGTTTGTTCCCCTCCCCCCTCATATTCCATCTTGCCTCCTGTGCCTATCAGACCTGTTGGGCCGATGATTCAGTCGAGCCTGGCATAACTGTGTTATTGCGCCTGTGGCGGACCTGACGTCACGTCGCACATGCACGAGCAGAAAAACAGAGACTGCATGTTTACGCGATCGGCCATGGCGCTGGGTGGGTGCCTGCAGCTGCCACGCTGGGGCCCCGGGTTTCGTCTTGCCGCCCGCCGCCTCCGCCGGTCCAGCATTTTGCTGGACACACCCTACCCGCGACCCCACCTGGGGAACGCGCAGCCACCGCCTGGTGACCCAGGCCCCTGGTTGCATCGTACCCTTGACCCGCTGGACTCGTTCTGGCACCTGCACTGCGCCCCGCCGTCGCTGGAACCCCGGCGCAGCAGCCGCCGCTGTCCTTGCCGGCAGGGCCGGCCTCGCATTCGCTCCGGGCGCGATTCGTTCCACCGAGCGGCCCTCGCCTCGTTGCCCCCCTTTTCGGCCGCCCGCCCACCCCGTCTCTCCACCCTTGCATTGTGGTTCAATTCGCTACAGCGGTGCCCCCGTTTAGTTAGCTCCTCTGCCAGCGCAGTTACTCCGCCTAGCCACCGACGCCAAGAAAATTTCGCGATCGGCATTCTGGGCGTAAATTTGACAACCGTGACCCTACATACTACACCCCTCACTTCAAACACGAGGCCAAGGGCTAGTTTCCCAAGAAGTTGCGTATCACAGGGGGGGTCACGAACCAGCCCCTGGCCAGGCGTGGCCGTTTTCTGCTGGCGGCGCTCGAACGCCTGACCCGGCCCAGGGGGTTTCCCTACACATACGAGAGCCTACCTTCTCAAGGGGGCGGCCCTGCAGCTTCATGAGGGCACATTCGCGCGCCCCTCCCCTGGGGCGGCTGCGGCCCCCGCGTCCGTGCGGCTGACGCCCGTCCACGCCTGCGTTGCAGCTGGCAAAGGTTCCTGTGCCGTTGCTGGTCGTTTCCTTACCAAGCCCAGTCCGCACAGTTCGTCGTTGTTGTTCTTCCTCAGCGGGTCGCATGCTCCCCTGTCCCATCGAGTCGCTGGCCGGGCTACTGCTCAGTCGGCCACCCCGGGAAGCCCCCCCACTCTTTGGACCCAGTGCCTCTTTGGAGGTGCCTTTTCGGCCTCTGGCCAGGCGGCCTCTCTCGATAGCGTGTTCTGGTGTCGTCTTCCTCCCTACCCCCGCTGCGCGTCGCTCATCTGCTCCCTCCTTGCTCGCTCCTAGGGTTGTCGCCCAGGGTTTCGCCCCCCCTCCCCTGTCGTCGGCGGATCGTTTGCTGTCGGTCCCCGTTCCTCTCTCTTTCCAGGCCCCGGGTGCGCCCTGGTCTCCGGGTGTTGTTCCTTCCTCTGTCTTTTGCTGCTGTTGCGCCCTGCTGCGCGGGCGCAATTTTTCCGAGTTGGGGCGCCTCTGCGGGTGCTGACTCTGCCGTTTGCTGGCTTGGCCCCCGGCCCACGCCGCCCCTTTGTGGCGGACACCGCCGCCGCAGCCGCTTTCCTCTTGCCCGCCCTATAGTCACTCGCCCCGAAGCGGGCAGCGCGCGACGACTCCGTATGAATTTGGTCTCTATGCGTTCTGCGCATGTCATTGCCCCACGCGCATGGCCTTCGGCATTTTTGCACCTGCATCCGTCAACCACTTGCCGGCTGACACCCCATCGGTACGCGTTCGGTTGTAATCATTTTTAGCACGTCCCACGATGTTCTTCTGGCGTTTGATTAACCAGCCGCGAAGCTAAATCATGTACGCAGATGCTTGGTCTTCAGGAGGTCTACAAAAGGTCGATACAAATCAATTTCTTGGAGCTCGAAACTTAGTTCCGGAAGGTTGTGTCGCTTCTGGGGATGAACCAGAGCCCTCGCCCCGATCTCTCTGCGCTTTCTTCTGGCAGGATCGATCCGTCAGGGCCCCCGCAGGTCCCGAGACGGCGCAGAGACGCCCGTCGCGGTCTTGTCCGCGATGTCCGGGCTTGATGGGAAGGCAGGCTCCAGAGGTTTGTGAGGTCGCCAGAGGTCACCATGTCGGGGGGGCCCAGGCAAAGGATCACTCATCCCAGAGCCTTTCGGAACGGTCCAAGAGCTATCAGGTTCGCTCAGGACAGGCCGCGGCGCCCGATTCATCTTCTAGAACCGCTGGAGTTCACAGATCATGGATTTTCCCCGATCCGACGTTGTCCCGATCTCGGTTTCGTCTTACCAGGGGTCCCCAAATTCTTCAGGTGGCCCCCAGAGGCATATGCCAAAGGGAATGCCCAGCTCACACAAGACATTGTCCCCGTTCTCCGTGTCCTTGTCGTCGTCCTCGAGGTCCGCTCTACATTCTCGATGTATGTGGGCACTTTCGGCCCTTCCATTCTCTTGGGAGGAGGAGTGTGGTGGTCGACGCAGTAGGGCGATAGAGTCAGAGGCGTAGGGGGGGAAGACCACGAGCGACGACCGACGATCACAACGAGAGCGACAGAAGATGGGGAAAACAACACTGAACAAAACAAACAAACAAAACCAACAACAACAACAACAACAACAACTACAACTACAACAACAGCAGCAGCAGCAACAACAACAGCAACAACAACAACGACAACAACTACTACAACAACAACAAGAAGTAGACTGACGACCGACGACTACGGCTGTGGGGCGGCGGCGGCGGCGACGATGACGACGACGACGACGGCGACGACTACGGCGTCCACGGACCGACCGACCGACCGACGGAAGACGGACGACCGACGGCCGACGGCCGACGACCGACCTCGTTGAAGGCAAGGGCGAAGGCGCCACAAAAGGGGAGGGTTCCCCTCTGGCCCCCGTCCTCGTCCCTCCCTCGCCCTTGTCGTCGCCCCCCCCCCCAGACCTCTGACGCCGTGACTTCTGCACGACCGCAAGCAGATAACTGCCCAAAGCCGTCCGTCGTGCATAATTGTTCTACGAGTCGAGGACGCGTTGCCCTCGCCTTTGCCCTTCTCCTCGGCGTCTGCTGTCGGTCGTCGGTCGTCTCGTCTGTTGTCTGTCAGCCGTCGGTCGTCCTTCGTGCGTCGGTCGCTGGTCGTTGTCGTCGTCGGTCGTCCTCCGTCTGCCGCCCGCTTGCCGTGCGTCGGCCGTCGGCCATCGTAGCCATCATCGTCTGTCGGCCGTCGTCGATCGTCCTGGCCTGTGCATCCGCCCTCGCCCGCGGCGCACCCCCCCCGGCAGGCTGGAAGCCCGGCGCCGTGGCGCCGCGGGTGGAGTCGGGGCGTTGTTGGCGGCGGCCTCGGCGCCACGGGGGAAACAACAGTAGCAGAACATCATAAAAACCGAAGGTTTCGGATCCTCCTCCTCTTTTTTGGCATGAGCTGCACGGCCCTTGTGACAGTTTGGCAAACACTAGTCCAGAGGCACAGCTGGCGCAGCACTGAAAATTGTAACTATAGCAGTGAAATGGATTCGTCGAGATGGACTGCGACACCCTTCTCATCGGGATGGAGGCCTCGACGGAGTTCACGAACATTTTTTACGCCAATCACCGTAGGTTGGGCGCACTTGCGCCCCAGACCAAGAACCATTCCACCACTGCGATAAAATTTGCAAACCATACAAAGCAACGGGTGCGAATTGCTCGAACAGGGAAACGCTATCACACGATGCCCGAGCCCCTCCAGGACGCCTTGATCGAGCCTGCTGCGGCCAGAGCATTCAGGGCCTCCATGGGACACGGCCGTCGCTTTGGAGCCTCGCAGGCAGTGTCGACATTTCCAGACGGCACCGCAGCGTTCCCAGTCGTGCGCGAGCTCAAGCCTGTCGGGTTTCGGCGGTTTGGGCGGCTGGACACGCTCAAGACCTCTAAACTCGACCTTCGGCCAAGGTGACAGGAGCTCCACCCCGCCCCAAAAAAGCATGGCGGACAATATCGATACGACGCTGTAGTTCACCCGCTTCAGTCGGATCCATTCGTGGGTGGCGTTCCGAGCCCTCACGAGCAGCGATGTTTGCGCATTGACCCCCCAACCTCCGAAACCGCTCTTCTGCCGAAGCTCCCTCCTCGTCAGTATCTTTGGTGGCCGCGAGTGTGTGGAAGCCCTAGCAAAATCGGCCGAAGTGGTGGCACGCCTGCAAGACAAAACCTACGTACTGACGTTTAGAACCCAACGCCTCCGCGGCACCGAGGTTCTGAAGCAACACTACATTCGCAAAATCAGAATAAAACTCAGCTGGGCCCTCGGTATATGCAGCCATCCAGGCAAGAGCCCCGATCTCGGCTCCCTGAGGGGTCTGGGGCCACGGGGCCCACAGAGGGGCTTCTGATAACGCCCAGCCATCCCCCTGATTCCGAGTCTACCACCACAGCCCAACCTGCGCTAGAAAGTTCACGCACAACATGCTTGGAGCAGGACGCGCCCATGAAAATGCACACCCAGAGACCGCCCCCAGGGACCAAGGAGGGAGAAAGGCTTGGCCTGGCAGGATCAGGGGCAGCGCCCATGGAACCATTCAACCCTAATTCCTTCAGGGTGAACGAGGGGTTGTGGAGCGGTGCCCCCAGGATGCCAAAAACCTCCGCGCACCTACAACGCAACTCGCTCTGAGTAGCCCCCTGGCGGCACTCACAAGCTTAGGGGAGGACAACGTGAGAGAGATCTCGCGACCAAAGTCGTCCACAATATTCGTAAAGTTGGGCATGGACCAGCCCATCCTATACGGAGACATCCGCAATCCCGAGATTCGCCCAGCAACTTTTGGCCCAGGACCATCCACCCCGATCGAGACCGAAAAACCTCTACGATCGGGACCCAAGACAGCGCCCAATCGAAAGCACGCGATTGCAAGATCTAGACTTCCTTAGCCCAGCGGACGATGGGGGCACAACTGGCCCTCCTGGCAGGGTCACCTTCCAAGAGAGATAAACCCAAAGCGACCTCCCTCGGGCCTCGGGCTTGACAGAAGACACGGCCAGGTGCCTCAACGCCAGCAGCTCGCGGCCAGAGATCCCGCGCATATCGGAGCCAGACACGGCCCCGCAAGAAGCCCCGAAGCAAAAACATGGACCTTCCGCCAAGCCCGTCGCCCAGCCCAGCAAGGCGCCTTGTCTCCCCGAGGGCGGCAGCAGCCCTCATCTTCACCTTGGCGCGCAGTTTTGCACCCAGGGTTCCGATTGCTCTGCCCGCAGTGTAGCCCACGCTTTAAGTTGGTCACCCGGGCGCAAGCAGGATCTCCAAATGAGGGCCTGAATTCGTCAGAGAGCGGCGCCGCTACAACTTGCAGGCTCAGGATTCGTCAGAGAGGCCCTCATCCACGGCTCTCTCCTCCTCCTCCTCTGACGAATTCAGGCCCTCGTCCACAGCTACAACTTGCAGTCTCCTCCTCCGCTGCTAGACGCCATGCCAGTCTCATCCACGGCGCGCTTGCACCCGAGCGTTGACGCGACGGCAGAACGGAGCGCAGTCGCAGGACAGCGTGGATTTGATATCTCGTGTGGCCCGCCTGTTTCACCGCAGGAGGGCAGGAATGGAGCTTCGAACAGATCCACGCAGGGAGGCGCGGCCACCCTGGTGATCTGGACGCGCCATTGGACTGGAGGCTGGCCGTGCGCGGGGAGCCGCTCGTGATCTGCATGCAATTTCGAGATGGCTGAGAAGCGCTCTCCTCTTCGGCGACAAGCCCCTCCACGTTGCCAACCTCCATGACCAAACTGGCGGTTTTCGGTAGCGCCGCGCGCGGAAGCACGTATTTTTGACATGGTATTTGAGGATTGTGTTGATTTGGGCGAACAGGCAATCATCATCTGCATGGACGCCAACACCACGGTCGACAATAACCATCGACTTAGCGACATTTTCCACACGGGCACATAGCACGACGCAGGTGCAATCCACGGCCCGGAGCCGACATCCAGTTACATCCCGAATTGGGATCGCATTTATTCTGGACATCCGGGGGCGAGACCCGACATGATCACAGTCAACGCCCTAGCTAAAGATCTGCTTTTGTCATTCGAGCTGAGGAGGGGCTTGGGGGTAAGGCAGAGCCTGGGACTACATCTTGAGTTCAAGTTGAATATACTTCAGGAGACTCGACAACAGCTTCGAGCCCCACCACCGCACCCTATCTCTGCCGCGCCCAAGATCACCGAAGACAAGGAGCATGAGATGGGGAAAATCGCAATCGATACTCACGGAGATGCTTGCCAGCACGCCATTGAACAGTCCGACGCTGACTTGGCATGGGAGGCCGCAGGCAATATTGCAGAAGCTTGCGTCGACAAAAGATTGGAAGTTGCTGGACCTCTTGATCACAAACAGCACGGGAGAAGCGCACCACCAGAGTTGATTGAGGAGGATGTTGCAGCAGATGTTCGCAGGGGTGCACCTGGGTGCCCCGCAACAACTGGCCCCCGCCAGCTCGAGCACATCTATGTGCGTCTTGCTGAATTACGATGCCGCAGTGGAAAGCACTCAGAGGGTCGACCTGGCCACCTCGAGAGAACGGCGCCGGGGGGACGTACGTCCTCAAGTCAGCCGAGTACCACATGCACCCCTCGGGGATCTTGTTCCGCATCTACCCGGGGAAGCGGACCCACGGCGATGGGAGGAACGGATCACATTCAAACAGGACGAGCTCTCAGCCAACAGGATATAATCGCGCATCGAGGAATGGAGGAAGCGCCTACGCAGGAGCTTGAAGCACGAAGGAAGGAGGGAGCTCTTCCCATGGATCAAACAGAGACAGCATACCACACTACACTCAGTCAAGGCAGCAGACGGGAGGATCCAAACCTCCAGGGCTGAAGTTTTGACAGAGTGCAGCAGGCGTGGGAATCGATGTACATCCAGAGGAAGCTGCGCGATTGGAACGCCTTCGAAGACAGATGCGACAAGTACTTCAAGGAGGCGGAGTGCGAACTTCTCCCACTTGATGCCCTAACCTTGCGCCATCAGTTCAAGGGGGGTGAAGGCGCACAGAGCTCCAGCTCTGGACGGATGGAGAGTGGGAGAGCTTCGACTTCTTCCTGACAACATCCGAGACATGTTCGCCATGCTACTCAATGAAGTTGAAGATGATTGGGTTGGGTGGCCGACGGCCCTTACCATGGGCATTGCATCTCGTCTACCCAAGTGGGGGGTTGAAGCGGATCACGTTGCCGACGTTGACCCGGGCCCGCTCTGGGCTGCGAAAGCTGACCAGACAAGGCCCATCACGAACCGATCCCCCTTGTACACTGTCAGTGCGGACCTCGTTTCTGATTTGCAGATGGTGGAGTGGCGCGAAGGATGGCTTCATCCTGGAGCTGCTGGGGCACGCGCAGGATACCGCTACCGGACGGCGGCGCGCGAGCTGGCAATGGCCATTGAAAAAGCGCGTTTGACGAACACTGCCCTGTCAGGCACATCGCGCGATCCAGATAAATCCCCCGACCTTCTGGAATATGGCATAGGAGACAACCACCTGCTCGCCCTGGGTGCACCCCCAAAGATCGCCACGGCATCAAATATCTTCTACCGCAACTTGACAGCAAGTGGAAAGCATCGAGAGCGCAGTCACCAGACTGGAAGAGAACGAACCGATATCTTCAAGGAGGCAGCTGGAGCCTTCAACAAGCACTGGCACTAACGAATATTTGGTCACATGCGTTTGAGGATGATGCCAACGTTGTCGTCTCAACCTTCATTGATGGCGGTAGTCGTCGAGCTACTGGACGTGATTGGCAACCAGAGCATCGCTTCAATATGATGGGCACGCTGGAGCGCAGACGAATAAGTCCAAGACGGAGTTCTTTGCGATGGCGGTGGCCAACGAATGGGAGCTGATGGTCAGCATGACAGCCGCCATGCCCGAGCACGACATCAAGTTCACCAGACACTTTATTATTGCGGGAGAGGAGCTCTGCACACATGGAATCTGTCCAACCAGGCGACGTGACCGAAGGTTCCAGGGCGCCCGTAGAGCCACCAGAAGAGCCCAGGCAGCCCCCGTTGGAATCCAAGGCGAGCGGCGTATCATGAGCGCTGCGGCGCTCCCTCGGCTTGCCCGTGGACAGGAGTTTTTAGGCCTGGGCCCTCGGGTTTACCCCCCCCCCCCCCCTCCACCCCTCCCCACTGACCTGGACGGGGCGTTCCGCGACGCGTTGGGGCGTCCAGGATGGCCTCAAGACGGCCCCAAGAGCGAACGGGCGAGAAAGCAGAAGACATTGCATTCCCTAGGTTTTGGAAGGAGTTTGGCCTCTTTGGGGGCCCAAG
>CAUYUJ010020392.1:1398508-1488508 GCA_963575745.1 Prorocentrum cordatum
TCTGGGCGGGCTGGTGGGGATACGCGACGCGTCTAGAATGTCAGAGCATGCGCCATCAGGTCGGCCTGGCCCACGGGACCCATCACGCGCAGCCCTGCGATCACGATGACACGGATATTGAAAGGCCACCTTGCTGTTCCTGTCCAAGTCTCGCTGGGTCAACATTTCTACATCGCCGGGCGCCTCCTTTCATCGCGGGGCGCCTTCAGGTTGATTGAGATGGCCAAGCGGATCTGGGCAACATATCAGGAGACCCAATGCAAAGCGACGCAGGGTGGCCCCATCGGTCGCCTCTCATCGGCTGCGAAGGCATCGGGGTGGACTTGGACAGAGAGCTTCGGCGCATGCGCCCGTCACGCGGGACAGACCATATATATGACTGGATAACCTCAAGGCCGGTGGCTGCACACTTTTTTTTTATCTGCGGGGCGAGAGCGAACCTCTTCCGCTAAAAGCTAGGCGGGCTACGCACAGCTTTAATTAGGGAGACAGGGCACAGGAAGGCGGGGCCTCAGGCGGCCGGAGTGGGCGAAGCCCAGGGGTGCAGGCGGTGCCGAAGTGGAAGTGCAGGAGCAGGTGCGCCGCGGACTGGTACTGGGGGCGAAGTCCCGGAGGGTGAAGGTGAAGGTGTTGCTTGGGCGCTGCGTAATGGGGGGGTCATAAATGGGGGGGCGGCGAGGGTGGTCCGAAAAGGTACCCAAACGGTACCTAAACGAGCCCCCTGGAACTCTGGAGGGGCCCGAAAGGGGCACGAAAGGGGACCTTTTCTGACCCCCCCATTTGTGACCCCCCCATTAAGCCACGCCCAAGTTGCCGTCGACGGCGCATCGCGAACACCAGCCTCAAGCGCTGCAGAGGGGGACGTGCCACTTGACCAGGTCGACGCCCAGGACGAAGAGGAGCACCACGAAGGCGATGTGCAACGTTGTGCCACCGGGTGATGCGGAGGAGGCCCAGGGTGGTAGTCCAATCCACGACCAGGTAGCAGCTTGCTTGAGGAGCGGCCACATACGAGGGGGCCGCTCATGACCGGCAGGATGTCGGTGGACTGCAGGGAGAAAACCTGCCCTGCACCGCCAGCGCGTGAAGACGGGCAGCAGCCACACACGATGCGCTGACATCCGCATTGCCGAGGGCCGGGCCTGAGCCGCGCAGCGCCATGGCGAGCGGGGCCGCCGAGGCTGCAAGGTGCAGCGCCCGGCACCGGGCCGAAGCCGCGCAGCGCCGGGCGTTGCCGCCATGGGGGGGGGGGAAGCGAGCGGGGTGGGATGAAGCGAACAGGAAGGAGAAAGGCAGGCGCGCATCGCCAGCCGCCGACGCGCGGGGGGACTGGGCCCCAATGGGTGCAGGTCGGACACACGGTCCCAGAACACGTTGAAAACATGTGAGGGGGGAGGGGGAGCAGGTACAGTCGGGGACCAGGTGGACCCGCAAGCGGTCGCTGCGCGTGGACCGTGCTCGTCTCAAGTGCTGCGGGGGAACAGGTAGGGGGGAACAGGAGGGCACGCGGTCCCACGTCAGGTGAAGAAGGAGGGGGAAGGGGGCACAGGTGGTGGGCGTGGCCAGCGGCGGGTAGGACCTTGACCTTGCCGCTAGCAAGGCGGTCGCGTTGCGCGAGCAGGGGGGCACGCGGCCCCAAGCCAGGTGAAGAGGGAGGGGGAAGGGGGAACAGTAGGTGGGCGCGGCCAACAGTGGGTAGGACCAGGACTTGCCGCACGTTGCCGGGAGCGTGGGAGGGCGGCCCCTGCGCGCTGTGTCAGCGAGGGGGGGCCCGGTCGCAGGCTGGTCAGCGCCTGGGGCGCTTTCCAGTCCAGTTGTCGTTGTACCCGGAGCTGCGTGCCTGGTCCTCTCCGCGCCCTTCACCTTTGGCGACTTCTGTTTTCTTCTGGACGTCCTGGTACACGGCCTTCTCCGGGCCCCAGTCCACGTAGACGCCAGCGTTGCGAGACCACGCCTCCACGCGATGGTTGCCGCTGTCCATGTCTTCCAGATATTTGTCGATTATCCATCGTTGCCAGCCATTCGGGTCGAAGGTGACCTGGTCTTTGGATGTGCCTTTTGCCCTGCTCTTTACACGTATGCCTGCACCACGAGTGCCAGGCTGCGTTGAAGTGGTATCCTCCCCCGGCCTGCAGCCTCTTCAGGTGTGCGACTGCTGTCTCATGTGGGCGGCGCTGCCAGCCGACGCTGTCGCGGTCCTGATCCCGGTAGCGTTCCCTGGTTCTGTCCCAGTCGCCGGCGTTTTGCTTGTGTCACGGTGCCCCCGCTGCGCCCTTGTTGCGGTCGCGGTCGCGGTCGCGGTCGCGCTCTCCAGCGCGGGTCCGGTCGCCCGTTTCTCTGGAGGCGCGCCTCACCGCAGTCTCGCATGACTCCCAGGCAACTGGCCCCCGCGCCCTGCCGCGCAAGCGCTCTAGCTCCTGCGCGGGGAGGGGGTTGAGTGCAGGGCGTTTGTCTTCCGGGCCTTTGGGCCCGGGCCCCGCGCGCAGCGCCCGGTCGTCGGCGGCGGCCGCCAGAAACGCGATAGGTTCCGTTGGTGCGCCGGCTGGCTGGGTCTGGAAGGTACTGCTTGAGTCGCGCTCGGGGCTGTTGCGTCGTTCGTCACGAGGGCCCACCTTGGCTTGGCCCTCCTCGACTGTGTCGGAGTCTGAGGATGAGGAGACCGCATGGACGAGCCTCTGCGTCTTCTCTTGTTCCTGCTCGTCGCCGTTCCAGTCGGGGCCCTCCTCCTTAGGGGGCGCAACGGGTGCAGGTTCGTAGGCGGGGCCTTGTGTGTCCGTACGCGGCGCGCAAGGTTCGGGCATGGAGTCGGGCTGAGCCCCTCCTGGGGACGTCCCTTTGCCGCCCCCGATGTCGGCGCCGAGCCAGGGACTGGCGGGGGCCGCTGGCGCCTGCGCCCAGCGCGCCTCGCCGTAGGTCCTGCCCAGGAAGGCTGCCGCCCGGAGCGCTGCGTCGCCGCGGAGGACGCTCGCGCGTAGCGTCCTGGTTCCGGCGCCCCAGACGTCCAGCCACTCGCCCCCGATCTGGACGATCAGGGTCCGCCCGTCCTGTTCGCGGGCAAGGACGTCGAGGACAGGTCCGAATACCGCTCCGTCCAGGGGCTGCGTCGACAGGGGCTCGGCGCTGTCCGCGAAGCTGAACCACCTGGCACGGGGGAGGGTGTCGCTCCTGATGGCCGCGTAGTCGCCGCCCTGGACGCACGGGCTGTCCGTTGCGAGCGGGCAAAAGGAGCCCTGGATGGGCGCGTCCGGGACTCGCCCTTGCTGCCGCTCGCGGCCGCTGGGTTCCGCGCATTCGGGGGGGGTTCAGGTGCTTGGTAGCTGTAGGTCTCGCGGCGGGAGGGACCAGGGCCGGCTCGTCGCCACGCGGGGCGGGCGGGAGTGAGTCGCCACCGTGAGTGGGCGGGCAGGGTGTCAGGCGCCGTTCCTTGGCGGGTCTTGGGCACTCAGCCTGGTTGGAGGTGCGGTCGGGGCGCAAGCCCGCTCGGGGGGCGGCGCGCTGCTGGGGCTCGCTGCTGGACGTGTGCCCGGCGGTTGGCTGGGCTGAAGTCGTGGCGTTGGGGTCTGTGCGCCTGGCCCCTCGGCTGCGCGCCTCCTCGTCACCTTCGTCCCTGATCTGTGCCGCCACCTCTGCGTGCGTCTCCCTGGCCGCCGGTCGCCGCCCCCAGGCCAGGCGTCGCTGCTTGTCCTTGGGAGGTGGCGGGAGTGAGTCGTGGAGGCGCTCCTGATAGATGCGCGCCTCCTCGTCCCAGGCAGCAGCACGTCGCTGCGCTTCCTTCTGGTCGGGGCGCGCTGCGACCTCTGACGACGAGGCGGGGGCGCCCGGTAGTGCAGCGAGAGGTCCGGCTCCTACGTTAGGGTATGCGTCAGGGCCGTACTTGTCGAGTACCTGTTTCACTGCTGACGGGGCCACGTCCCATTGGTGGATCAGGCACTCCTTGCAGCGCCAGCCTGCGTGCCAGCGTTTTGCCAGGAACATCTCCCTCATTAGCTGTGTGGGTGGGAGCCCGTGGAGCATGCTAAAGCCGGCGCGGAGTCCTTCTGGGTCAGCGGCGTGCCCATACATGCCAGGGAAAGCCTGCCCTGGCCCCCATCTGTGTCCCCCTGTGCCCGGGGTGGGGCCGTCGCATCGCGAAACCTTCCTAAAACCTTCCCCAGGAAGGTTTTTGGAAGGTTTTTCGGGAAAAACCTTCCTGGAAACTTCCTAACCTTTCTCGGGAAGGTTTTTGTGGTCGTTGGAAGGTTTTTGGAAAAACCTTCCTGCAACCTTCCTAAAACCTTCCTCAGGAAGGTGTTTGGAAGGTTTTTGGATGGTTTTTAGAACAACCTTCCTGGAACCTTCCTAAAACCTTCCTCAGGAAGGTTCCAGGATTCCTGGAACCTTCTAAACAACCTTCTTAAAACCGTCCTCAGGAAGGTGTTTGGAAGGTTTTTGGGCAAACCCCTCCCGGAACCTTCCTGAGGTAGGTTTTAGGGAGGTGTTGTGAAAGGTTTTCTTGGATGGTTTTAGAAAGTTGTTAAGAAGGTTGTTCGGAAGGTGTTCGGAAGATGTTTGGAAGGCTTTTTGGAAGGTGTGTGGAAGGTTGTTGGAAGGTTTTTTGGAAGGTAGTTTGGAAGGTTTTTGGAAGGCTTTTGGAATGTATTGGGCGGTTTCGCTTAATTCAGGAAGGTGTTCGGGAGGTTGTTGGTCGGTGTTTGGAAGGTTTGTTGGAAGGTTGTTGGAAGGTTTTTGGAAGGTTTTGGAGAGAGAGAGAGAAGAGAGAAAAAAAAAAAAAAAAAAAAAAAAAAAAAAAAAACTTCCTGGAACCTTCCTCGCTCCCCCCCCCCCCCGGGAAAACCTTCCGAAAAACCGTCCGACAACCTTCATCAGGAAGGTTTCAGGAGGGGTTCGTCGGAACTCCCGCACCGGTCTCGGCTTTGTTGGGCCATGCAGGCCCTTCAGGCGTGCTGAATACACGTACTCCCTTGCATTCGCCAGCAGCGCCTGAAGCCTTTCAGTGGATCTAGGAGGTGTCCCACACGAGAACCCAGCTGCCCAGGCATCGCTCGGTCGCTCCTCCTCCTCCTCCTCCTCCTCCTCCTCCTCCTCCTCCTCCTCCTCCTCCTCCTGATACTGATTCTGATTTTGAAAACCCCGAATGGGGAGTTCGGCCTGCGCTGGGCAAAGCAGGTCCTTGTATGTTGCCCCCCCCGAGCGGCAGCGAGTGCTGTGCCCAGCCCAGCGCCGAGTGGCCCTGCTGTGCTTGCGTCGGGGCGGCGGTCGGCGGCTGGGCAAGTGCCTTCTGCTCGGCCCAGTCCCCCTCGGGCACGCCCTCGCGAGTGCGCGGGCAGTTTTGGTGCCTGAAGGGGGAGCCGGCAGATCACGCTGGCGATCGCCACGGACTTCTGGGGGGCCACGTAGAAGTCGCGCCCCTACCTGTTCCTCCACCCAGCGCCACCCGCCCCCGCGCGGAAGGGGAGGGGGAGGCAGGGAGGGAGTGGAAGAGGAGGAAAGAGGACAGGACCAGCAACCAGGCGAGGGAGGCAAGAGGAAAGGAGGAAGGCGGAAGACGACGACGACGACGACGACGACGACGACGTCGACGATGGCACCCGACCCCCAAACAGCACAAACACAAAAGCGGCCCAGTCTGGGGTCCACGCAGCGCCCCGTCCCCCAAACAGCGCCAGAGCCGGACCCCGTCTGCTTCTCCTCCTCCTCCTACTCCTCCTCCTCCTCCTCCTCCTCGATCTTCTCTTCCTCCTTCTCTTCCTCCCCCTCCCCCTCCTCCTCCTCCTCCTCCTCCTCCTCCTCCTCCTCCTCCTCCTCCTCCTCATCCTCCTCATCCTCCTCATCCCCCTCTTCCTGGGCCACGGCCGTTCCTCCTCCTCCTCTCCTCCTCCTCCTCCTCCTCCTCCTCCTCCTCCTCCTCCTCCTCCTCCTCCTCCTCCTCCTCCTCCTCCTCCTCCCTCCTCCTCCTCCTCCCTCCTCCTCCTCCTCCTCCTCCTCCTCCTCCTCCTCCTCCTCCTTCCTCCTCCTCCTCGTCCTCCTCCTCCTCCTCCTCCTCCTCCTCCTCCCCCTCCTCCTTCTCCTCACGATGCGCAGGGCTGAGGTTTGGAGGCCAACAGCGACGACGTTGACCGGGCCGCCCTTCCGCAGGCCAGGGCCGCCCGGGCCGCCGCCGCGCCGACGCCGGCGTTTTCCGCGGCCCGACAGCGCGCGCCGCCTAGGCCCGCGCACGCCGCCCCGCCTGCGGGGCGGCCGCCTGCCGCGCTGCCGTGGGTTGCCCGGCGCAGCGCGGTGCCGAGGAGCCGCTTCCCTCGGCTGTCGGGAGGCGGCCCCGGTCAACGTCGTCGCCGTTGGCTGCGGAGGCCTCAGCCTCGCCAAAAAACATCTTCCACGAGGCCACTTCGCATCCCTCAGGCGATGTGCGCGGCCAAGACGCACTGCTGAGAACTTGTGATTCCTCCTCCGGCTCCTCGGGGGATATGAGGGGTACGCTTCCCTTCATCCGTCCCTCTCTCCGTCCATCCTCCCCCTCCTCCATCGTCGGCGAGTACAACGGTTGCGGTTTGCGCCAAGGCTTTGATGAGCCTTCGTCGGGGCGCGGCAGAGATCTCTGTCGAGATCTTCGGCCGCCCCCGCAGGCGCGGGTTGCAAACCACACCCTGTGCAAACCACTCCCTTCGGAGTCGCCAGCCTCAGCTATTGATGGGCGGCCCTGGTCGACGTCGTCCCCGTTGGCCTCTGAGGCATTGGCCGCGTCGTCGTCATCATCCCTGCTGTCGGGCAAGAGGAGGAGCAGGAGGCGGAGGAGGAGGACGAAGAAGAGGATCAAGAGCAGGCGGATGACACAGACGAGGAGGAGGAGGAGGAGGAGGAGGAGGAGAAGGCGGAGGAGCAGGACGACGACGAGGAGGAGGAAAACGAGTGTAAACCCAAGACTCATCAACGATGTTGGAACACATCCTCCCTCCAAGCTCCCTCTTCACAGGTCCCTACAAGGGTTCGTTCATTGCCCCGATGGGGGACAACCGTTTGAAAATCCTGAAGCGTGCAAAAACACCATTCTCAAGACTTCCACCCCAAGAGTCAACCTGATTGTTGCGTCTTGACGCGCCATTCCTGGGATTTCAACTCCGCGAATCAACGAAACTGCTGCGCCCTGGCAATGATAAGTCGTTACAGAACACCGCTTTTGGTACGTTAACCATGAGAACCAATGAAGTTTAACTTTTGCGAATGTTGAAAACGAATGTGCGCGGCGCTAAGGCGCGAGCCACACTTTGAAAAGGAACCGCCCTCAATCTGTGAATCGCTTGCAAATGTTTCAAACGAATGTGCGCGGCGCTAAAGCGAGAGCCACATTTTGAAAACGGCCCGCCCTCAGTATGTGAATACGTTGCATTGTTTTTAACGGTGCGCGGCGCTGCGACGAGAGTCACATTTTGAAAACCACCCGCCTTCAATCCGTGAATCGTTCGCACATGTTTTAAACGAGTGAGCGCGGCGCTAAAGCGAGAGCCACATGGTGAAAACAACCCGCCCTCCATCCGTGAAGCTCCTGTAAACGTTCAAAGCGAGTGCGCGCGGCGCTAAGGCGAAAGCCGCATTTCGAATACCATCCGCCCTACATTTGTGAAACTGTTGCCAGTGTCTAACCTTCTGGCTCATCAATGGTAAGGAAGTCTCGGGCGAAACGACTGGCCCGCCCTTCCAACTGGCCTCGGGGTGCGACAGGGAAGAGCTATTCATAAGGAAAAGAAATGGAGGAGGCGGAGGAGGGGGAGGAAGAGGAGGAGGCGGAGGCGGAGGAGGAGGAGGAGCAGGAGCAGGAGCAAGAGAAGGACGAGGAGGAGTAAGAGGCCCCTCTCGCGGCTATCGGGGGGCGTCGAGCAGGGAGCGAAGCGGATTATTACATAATTACATGCCCGCGTCCTCTCAGATCCGGCCTATGCAATTTTCACACACCGAGCGTTGTCGCCCGGTTCCTGGCCTTGGAACAACCACGGATCGATCCGACTCGGAGGATGCCGCAGAATGATGGGGTCCAGGGTTTTGGTCGTAATTTGTCGCAGTATTGTTATTTTTCGCAGCGTCGGATCTGAGGGCCGTGAGAGAAACACGACGGAAATGTTTTGGCCGTGTTCGGTCTTTGGGGGCCCTCGCCGGGCCCTGGAACGATCACAAGTCGGCTCCGGACGAGAAGCTGGCCCTTGGAGAAAGGTCGGGACTGCCAGAGTCCTCGCATTGAAAAAGTCAAGACATCGGACATCGGATGTCTGGGAACAAGGGGGGGACTGGGGGGGTGTTTTTAACGTGTTGGTAGGTTTTCCAGCCTCGTGTTGCTTTTCAGCAGCTGCGCCCCGTCAAGGACGTTCGGGCGGTGCCCGGATCGTCCCGAACGGTTGCAGGAGGCACGAGTTATAACCCGAATGACAGGCCTTACCTAACAAAGGGTCCGCGCTAACGGGGGGCAGCCAAATTTCCGAGATATTCTGGCTGACCCAGGTCTGGGGGTCAATGTGGATCCGATCCCCGCCTTCCCCCCCCCCCCCCCCTCAGGGACGGGGCGGCGGGGAGGGGGGGATCAGAGGTTGAGGAGGAGGGGACTGCAGTAGGGGCAGCGCGCGCGAGGGCCGCTGAAGCCCCCTGAGAAGACCCCTCCCCGGGTTCCCTAGGGGTGCGTCGGCTGTGTTGGCGACCCTCTCCCTCCCCTCTCCCGGCCTCCTCCACATGGCCCGGGTGTGAGAGCTACTCCATGGCCGGCGGTGGTCCACGACACGGCATTGGTTGGCCTGGGTTAGCGTTGACCCCAGTGGGCGCATCCCCGAGAGGAGCCGCTCTTTGGTCGGGCATTGCCCAGGGGGGGTCACCACCTCTTCGAGGAAACCGAGGATCGGCGAGGAGGGAGCATTGAGGAGGTTTCTGACGGTGTGGGCTGAATTTGGGCGTCCTAGTGATTCCAGGGAGGGTCCGTTTCTTGGAGGAGATGGCGACACCCGAACGTGGTGACCCCCCCTTGGCAGCGCTTGGTGTCGAGTACACGTGGGCCTTTGAGATCATGGCGCCACATATTTTTTCGTACCGGGCGTTTCCGCCAAGCTTCGGGCCTTGGAGCCTTCACGTATCGTTCCAACTGGAGAGATGCCGTAGGACGACGGGGTCGAGGGTTCTCACCTTGATGTTTCACGATCTTCTTTGTTTCGCGACATCGGAATTTCAGGGAGAGGGACCCTTCGCCAGAACGAGGGACCCCCGCGCCGCAGCGCCCGCGCGCGGGCGCGCCGCAGGAACGCAGCGGGCGCCGCCGCCAGGGGCGCACTGGTCGCGGCTCAGAGGCTGCGGGCGCCCGCGACCGCCTGCGCCGCGGCGCTGCTGGGGCTGCTGTCGGGGGCGTTCCGGGAGCACCCCTATGGCATGTCCTTCGCCATTTGCTTCGTGAAGGCCTGGGGGAGCTCCCCCGAAGGCCTCGGGGATGCGGGCGCGTCCAGCTGACCCGCCTTGTGCCCTCGGGAGCCGACCAGGATACCCTGGGATGGGAACTTCTTCCTCCCCCTCCTCCTCCTCCTCCTCCTCCTCCTCCTCCTCCTCCTCCTCCTCCTTCTCCTTTGTGTAATCCGCCTCCTCTTGGTCCTCTTCCTCCTGCTCGTCCTCCTTCTCCTCCTCATCATCTTTCTCCTCCTCTTCCTTCTCCTTCTCCACCCGTCGCAATTAGGGCTCAGGCCAACCACGGCAGAGTGGGCGAGTTCCCTTTTGCTCGAGCTGGCTCCGCACGCGCACCAAGTCCAGAGTCGTGGGAGGAGCTCCGCTTTGGGAATGCCGCTTCGGGGACATATCCGCGGTGCAGCAGCGGCGCGTCTGGTTGCCGACAGCCTGGCAATGAAGCTGGAGTTCAAAATCACGAAATTATGCCGCGAGATGGAGGCTCTGCGCTCGCCGCCCGCAGCCCGCGAGGCGAGAAGCTATCGGGAAGACGGAGGTGTCAGATCACTTGCGCGCGGCACGCGCTGACGCCCAGTGGCGGGCATGGGAGCAGGCTGGGAAATATGCCTTATGCGCCCCCCGCCCGCCACATAGCCTCCAAGGTGGACGACCCGGGAAAGCAACAGCAGCAGGGGGCAGAGCAGGGAACGACACCCGGGGACAAGAACGAACCCAGAGCCAGGGGAGGAAGGAGAACAAGCGACAGGGAACGACCGCGACAAGGGGGGGGGAGGGAGGGCGAAGCCCAGGCGACAGCGGGTCGCGCCAGGGCGCCGCAGGGATGCGGGCGGATGCGCCATCTGACTCCGATGGCGCGGACGTGATATGCGACGTCGAGTCCTGCGTAGCGGACGGGAGCGACGATGGCGAGCTGGCGCCGCAGGACGTCGCCCGTCGCCCCTGTTGTCCGGGACATTTTCTTCGGTGACGACCAGGGGGTGCGGCATCGCCCTGCGGCTGGCAGCGCCGCGTGGGGCCGCGCCCGTGTTGGAGGCTGTCACGGAGCAGGCCCCTCTGGCATTGGAAGGGTCCCGCACCGAAGTCGAGGCGGAGTCCCTTGCTGCGCATGGCACGCTGTGCACGCACGGGGCGGTCGCGCTTGCCTTTCCTGTCGAGGCAAAGCGCGCGGGCGACGTGAAGGTGCAGCAGCATGGATTGGAGGCGGTGGCGACGGGCGTCCTCAAGGCCGAGGTTCCTTGTCTCGTGCCGCTGAAGGCGACGCACCGCCATCATCGGGCGCATTGTGGTGCTCAGGCTCAGCCACTCCTGTGCCGCAGGGCCTTCATCGACAAGCTGGAGGCCGCCGCTGTTCAGCATCCCGCCGCGCCCCCCCCCCGCCCCCCTGGACGGCTCCGTGCATCGGACACGTCACGCGAAACACGTCGCGGATGTGACCGAGGCCCATGCTTCTTGGGTGTCTCGGGGGCCTTC
This sequence comes from Prorocentrum cordatum, assembly GCA_963575745.1. Lineage (NCBI taxonomy): Eukaryota > Dinophyceae > Prorocentrales > Prorocentraceae > Prorocentrum > Prorocentrum cordatum. Next base: position 1,409,402 of record CAUYUJ010020392.1, read on the forward strand.
GCTTGATCCAGGGAAGCGGCGTTTTCTTCTATTTTGTCGAGGGCTTCGGAATGGCGCCGGGCGGACGCTGCGCATGAACCGTCACCCCTTCCCCAGTGATGGCTTCCACGTGTTTGCAGTTTTGCTTTTCTTCTGACAGAGCTTCCTGGTATTGTATGTGGCTGAGGGCTTCGTGGTGTTCCATGTGGTTTCCTCTAGATGGCGATCACGGTGGGTTCGCATAAAGAGAAACGGCCGGCCGTTGGAATTTCGACGTCGCATGTTTTCTGTTACCCCTCGCCGGGTAATGTTGTTCTCTTTGGCCGTTGTTCTCGGTCATGTATTCTATACGGTGCGCATAAGTTCATGTATCTGTACACATCGGAGGTTGGGGGTGAGATCGCAGTGGAACGGAGCACCCCCGACGGGAAATCGGCGTCGGTTTCGCGTTCGTGTCGCGCGTGCGGGCGAAGCGCGGGCGCGCGAGAGGACTGATGCCGCCGTGGCTAGGGGCTGTGGAGCTGGTCGTCCGCCCCCCCCCCCCCCCCCCTCGGCGCGCGGCGGCCAGGGGTGCCTTGTCGGTGGCGCGTCGGCGCCCTGTCGTTGCCCCGTCGGTGCCGCGGGGTGGATCGTTAGATCGATAAGGAGATCGAGCACAACAGATCCTTGGTTGGGGGTGCCCCGCGCGCCCCGTCGGCGGCGCGGGGGTGCCCCGTCGGTGGCGCGGGGCGCCCCGCGGGTGGCACAGGGTGCCCCGACCGCGCCCCAGGGTGCCCCGCCGTGGTGTCTCGATGGTAGCTCGCGAGGTCGATGGTGAGATCGACAATGAGCTCGGTTGCGTGATCGGCGTCGGTCGTGAGATCGATCGTGAGACCGATAGTGAGATCGATCGCGAGATCGATCACAATTTATATCTGGTCGGGGTCCCTCCGCGCGTGGCTGGAGTTGCCCCATCGCGGTGTCGCGGTGGTCTCCCGTGGGATCTTCTGTGGGACCCCTTGTGGGATCAATGCTGAGATCGATAGTGGGACCGACAATGCATTCGGTATAAAGAGCAACAGTGAGATCCACGGTGCGAACGATGTCGAAATTCGTTGTGATATCGATAGTGGGATCTGATTGGAGATCGATTGAGATCGACAATGCATTCGGCAGCGAGATCGATATTGAGGTCGGTAGCGAGACCGATAGCGAGGTCCGTCACAACAGATCTCAGAATCGATGGGTTGCGTTCGTCTCCGCTTCAGCCAGCATTCCACGCATTGCAATCACCGCGGCCATGGTGACCATTGGTACCGCAGTTGCGCACTCATTGCTACTCTCATCGCTGGAACTGCCACCTGCCTTCCCTAATGGTCTGGCGAAACTCGTGACCGTAATGTCCGATGTGGTGGCATTTATGTTGCCCGCTGGTGTTCCGATGATGTCCCGATGTTGCCCCGCTGGTGCCCAGATCGTGCTGAGCGCCACTCGTTGCGAGATCGCTAGTGAGATCCGTTGGGGGAGATTGATAATGATATTGTAAGTGAGATATCAGGTGGCACCGGTTTTCCGATCGATAAGCAGATCGATATCGAGATCGCGAATGAGATCGGTTGTGAAACCTGTAGTGCGATCACCCGATTGGGGTCTAGTAATATGTCGCATTTATGTGGTGTGAGCTCCATCGCGGCTGCGTCGCCTTGATTACGATTACCATGATTCAGTATCACCATCAGCGTCGTCGCGCAATGTCGCCATCTCCTCGCCATCACACTCATCGAAGTTGTTCTCAGTGGGTTGCCCCCCCCCCCCCCCACCACCACCACCACCACCACCACCACCACCCCCACCCCCCACCACCACCACCACCACCACCGCCTACTCATCACCCGACGGGTGGGTGGTCGAATATGTGCATATATACATATATATATATACACATAAGCGCATACATGTATGCATGCATGCATCCACATATATATACACATATACATATCTATATATAAAGAATAATGCTCTCGCCCCCCCCTCCCCCCCCCCCCCCCCGCGCCCCCCGCGGGGACCTACCTCCCCTCGTCCTCTCCGTTTTCTTCCTCTTCGCTTCCTTCGTTCCACTGTTCTCCTCATCCTTCTCCCTCTGCTCAGGCCGCATCTCCTCTTCCTCATCCATAATCACGTCTTTCCTCATCATTCTTCCACGTCAATCCACGGGAGCTGGCGGAGTGCAATGGGCGGGAGGACGCCCGAGATGAGTATTGGATGCGGAGGACCGAGGAGAGACGACGACGATGATGATGATGTCGATGACGATGATGATGAATACGAGTACGAGTACGAATACAACCACGATGCCGACGACGACGATGACGATGATCAAGATTAGGATGAGCATGGTGGTGATGATGGCGATGATGATGGCGATGGCGATGATAATGGGAGGTGGGGGGCGAGCTTCACGTTCTTCGCGCTTCCTTTCATCATGTACTTCATCGTGCTCTTGCGAGTTCTTACTCTTCTGATTATTCTTTTTCGCCCCGGTCACCCTGTAGCCGTTTTTGGTTTCAAGCTTTGCGCGGCGCACCGCCCACCACGACCACAACCGGCAGCGCCGACCAGCCAGGGGGGGGCACTGCCCCAACAGAACGTGCGCTTGGGGAGCCAAAGGCAAGCCGCCCATGATGAAGACATCTGGCCTTTGCGTTTTGTGCCGAGACGCCAACGCCACGGCAGCGCTGACTGGCCACAAACGCGGGGCGGCGCTGCGCAAGCTGGCCGCGCACCCGAGCCCGAAGCAAGACCCTGAGTTTGCATCCCGTAACCATGCCCAGAAAATATACATAACAATAGCGATGGAGCCACAACCACGCACATACACAACCAGTTTTAGTTGCGCCAGAACCGCACGACACAACCTGAAGCATGCACGTGTCCAAGTCCATGCGCGACGACGCATTCTCGGTGGTGAAGGTTTTCACTTTCCTCGACGGCGGGGAGCACATGGCGACCATCCTTGAGAAGATCGTCGAAGGCGGCCCGCGCGTCTTGGACCACCGCCCCGGCACTTTCAACGCGGCGCGGACAATGCAGGCGATCATCGAGGACATAGGCGGCTTATTGTTCCGCTCTTGGGGTTGGCCGAAGCCCAAGACAGCCGCGGAGGTCGACGCTGGCGAGGTCGCGGAGAAGAAGGCCGCCCTCGACAGGGCTTGGGAGTTCGCGCAGACGGAAGCGCCCCGCGGGAACTTCGACGGCCAGAGGCTGGAGCATCAGTACGTGGGCCCAGATTCCCCTATTCACAACAAGGAGCTGGAGTTCGTGAACAGCTGCCTGAAGCTAATTGCTGACCGCGACCACTTCGCCACCAAAGAGGATTACTATCCGCTGTTGAAGCCTGACATCCGCGAGGAGCACATGCCCACCGCGAACAAAAGCTTGAAGACGATGATGAAGCTTGAAGACGATGATGGGCAACGCCGTGCTTATGATAGGCGGGGCGGGCTTCGGGAAGACGCCCTTGACTTACATCCTCGCCATGGCGGCCGGCCGACGCAATGCTGACGTTTCGAACGAGCGTCGCCTTGGCCGCGCTCGCGCTGCCGTTCGCGCGTCGGCGGAGATGGAGTTCTTCCTCGGGGAGGTCGGCGAGGCCCGGGCGCCGTGCATCTTCGATGACGGCGACCTCGCAGACCAGCGGCCGCGCGTCCTCGAGGCTTTCTTCGACCCCGCGCAGGCCGAGGCCATGACCTACGCGCGCCGGGGGGCAGCGAAGTTCGCGCGCGGGCAGGCAAGGTGCAAGGCCAAGCCGAAGCGTTGGGCCCAGCCAGATCTGAGTTGCATAGCGGGCGTTTTTCGTTTGGGGAGGGCCCTCGGGCCATAGAGCGGGCAAGTGCGAGGCGACGTCACGCAGCGCGGTCGTCGGCCGAAGTGAACTGGCAGGCCCTTCGCTTCGCCCGGGCTCGGCGGCAATAACTGAGTGCAGCGCCGGCGCCGAGCCGACGGACGTTGAGCGGGCCATCGCGGCGACGCCCTCCAACGCAGCCACGCGGACAACGGCGCATTCGGCGGAGATGACCCGACCAGCTTTCCCAAAGGGCATGTCCGAGAGCAACCTGGGGGCCATGCTCAAGCGCTGCAACGCCCTGCTGAACACGAAGCACTCGGCATTCTACAGGCCTGCTGGCAACGACTCGCCCGTCGAGAAGTTGGCCCCCATGGGTGGCTATATTAAGCCCGAAGCAGGACGGATCCCCACGCGGTTCCTCATGCACAAGGCGCGCCGCGACCATGGGGAGCATGACAGGCCCCTCGCCTTCGAGAGGAAGGATTTTCTCACGCCCGTGGCCGAATCGCGCGCCGCAGAAGCGGGCGCGCGCGACGACGGGGGGAGCGGCGGCGCCGCCGCCGCCGCAGAGGGCAGCACAACGGCACACACCCCAGGCGGCTATGATCCAGCGCCCGCTGGCGAAGAGACGCGCGCCCACGGCGGCGCAGCTGACGCTGGGGCCGACGATGCTGTCGAGGAGGACGTGTTCGGCTTCGGCGGCGGCTTGGACGCGCCCGAGTCGACGCCCCCCAGAGAGCTGACGAAGGCGCGGGACGTCCGCGTGACCGAGCTCGTCAGCATCGAGGCGAACATGGGCATCGCGGTGCCGCGGCAGGCGGGCGCTGCTTCGGGATCGAGCGGCGACGCGATCATGCCGAGGGGCGCGGCGGCGCCCGCGAACGCGGCGTCCGCCGCGCAGCCCCTTATCGTCGGCTGCCACGGCGAGCTCTCGGACGAGGACCATAAGGAGCAGATGGCGATCTCCCGCAGCCTCGCCAAGGCCCATAGCGGCGCGCACGAGGACCTGGCCACCCCGCCGAGGAAGACCAGGACGACCACCTTGACCTGCAACGAGCCGCTCTCGCCGATCGACTATCAGGGGCAGCGGCAGATTTCTGCATCGATGGTTGCTCGGGCGCACGGGGAAACCATCGCCATTGACGATGAAGAGTCGGACCTCGTGGCCGAGATGGAGACGACGCTCGATGCCGAGATTGGCGAGGGCGCGGACGGGCGGCCTTCAGGCCAGTCGGACGCCGAGATTGGCGAGGGCGCGGACGGGCGGCCCCCAGGCCAGTCGGATGCCGAGTCTGGCGAGGGCGCGGGCGGGCTGCCTTCAGGCCAGTCGGGCCAGTCGGACCGAGCGAGCCGCATCCGATTGAATCCGCTTTTTTCCCACGCGCAGATTCAATCCGCGCTGCGATATGTTGGGCGGCTAGCAGGGGAATGCCCGAGCGAAATGTGCGCGGGCAAGCAGATTGCTTATGACTGGTGCGAACGGTGATGGACAGAGTCATACTCATCGGCATCTGGGCGCAATCGGTCGTCTAGTCTTCTGTCGTCTGCGCCCCATTGTTTCTGCGCATCGCATTCGAATCCTGTCGGTTTGGGTTCATGGATGGGGATGGGGGATGAGGACGCAGGGATATGCGAGGATGGCGATGAAGAGAAAGAGGAAGAGGAAAAGGAGAAAAAGGAAGGAGGAGGCGGAGGAGAAGGAGGAGGAGAACAGGGCAGAATCGGAGCATGGACCACGAAACCACGGCATGCACAGTTTTTTTTTGTGTTGTTGGTCAGGGATACCACGAAACCATGGCAGGCACATGTTTTGTTCGTTCTTCGTTTGTTTTCAGGAGGTTCCACAGATTTCCGCGGCCAAGAGCCCTGGACCTCCTGATAACCAGAAAAAACATGTGCCTGCTATGGTTTCGTGACAGCGCGACCACGAAACCATGGCAGGCACATGTTTTTTGTTTTTTGGGTCATAGATACAACAAAACCACGGCAGGCACCGTGTTTTTTGAAGGGGGGGTCAGGAGGTCCCACAGACTTCCGCGGCCAAGAGCTCCGGACCTTCTGAGGATAAACAAACAAAACGCAAAAACTTGTGCCTGCCACGGTTTCGCCGTATACATGACCAAATCAACAAAAAAACGTGTGCCTGCCATGGTTTCGTGTTCGCGCTCTCGTGGAAACCATGGCAGGCACGGGTGTTTTTTGGTCCGAGATTCTGACAGAAAAAACAAAAAATGCGCCTGCCATGGCTTCGTGGCCACGCTCCTTACGAAACCATAGCAGGCACATTTCTTCCAGTTTTCAGGAGGTCCGAAGCTCTTGGCCACGGAAGTTTGTGGGACCTCCTGGAAACCAAACAAAACCATAAAGAATGCGCCTGCCATGGTTTCGCGGCATCTCTCTCAAACAAAAAAAAACTTGCGACTGCCATTGTTTTGCGGCCCATTCTCTCACGGCGACTCCTCCGACCAAGCTTTGCGGAGGAGGAGGAGAAAAAAGAGGAAGAGGAGGAGGAGGAGGAGCAAACGATTAATGATCGGTCTGTGGTTTGGGGGGGTGTTTGGGGGGTCCCTATATATACATATATATACACATACATATACATATACATATACATACACATACACATACACATACATATATATGTGTTTGTTTGTCTGTGACATGTGTTTTCCGAGAGGCGCGAAGCGTCCCGTATGCCTGCATCCACTATATATATATATATATAAATATATATATATATATATATATGTGTATATATATACATGTATATATATATATATATATATACATACGTGTGTGCGTGCGTGTGCATACACGCTCAAGTGCGCATGGACCTGCTTCAGCTCGGAGGTATCGTGAGAGAGCTATCCTGAGAGAACTCTCCCCACCTTACCCTGTACTATTCCTCTGCGTCGCAATCCTGCCCTCCGTGCCCGTCGCCGGTGCGCCCCCACGTGGAGCGCGGCTCCCGGACCTGCGGGTCGCCCGGCCAGGCGCCAGTGCCTTGCGAGGCGCGACCGCCCGAGCTACGAGAGGGCGCTCCTCCGCGGCTGGCGGCGGCAACCTTCCTGGCGGGGTTTGCGGCCAGGGCGGCGGCGACCGCGTAGTTGGGCTGGGTCAGGAGAGGAGAGGGCGCTTCGACGGAAGCGCGATCGCCGCCGGCGGCTGCAGAGCCGGCACCTGCGCGAGAAGGCCAGTCACGCCGTCTACTCGACATGGCAGCGGCGGTCAGGCGCCCGGACGTCTCTGAGTTCAAGATGGCTGCGCGTCTCGAGGCTGATCACCATTTCTTTTGCCATCGTCGGAGTCATCGCCGACGAGTGTGGGGCGCCGCGTGGGTCGCCCTCAGCCTGGCCATGGCCTTGGACGGGCCCAGCCTCGGCCAGCGGCGCCACGAGGTGCTGGGGAAGGGGCAGCCGCCCCGCCTGGGCACCGCGGGGAACCTGCACGCCTTCGACCCGATCGGGCGCGAGGCCGCGGCGGGCCACCAGAGGAGGGCCCAGCCGCCGGCGGCGGTGCTCGGCGGCGGAGGGGATGAGGCCACGGACGCAGAGGAGCGGGTCCTCTAGAGCCTGGACGATCCCCTGTTCGGCACGGTCGTGGAGGAGGAGCTCGACGACGGCGGCGACTTCGTGGAGCTGGGCGTCCGAGGGCAGGCCGAGGGCGATGGCGTGCTTCGTGGAGCCGAGGAGGCTGCGCGGGCTCGACTGGCCCAGTGCAGCGCTCAGCGTCGAGCGGGGGGCGACGACATCAGGAGTTTGGGGTCCACGCAGCGGCGGACGGGATCCGGCGCCTCGCGTGGACGGACACAGACGGCGTGCTGAAGGAGAGCCCGATGTCCGAGTGGACGTTCGAGGGCCTGCGGGGACGCATGGAGCTCACGACCTCGCTCAGAGAAGGTGCTGGGAGCCCGCCGCTGCATCGTGCAGAGTGGGCCAGGCCGTTGGAGGTCAACCAGCGCGGCGCCTACACGCCCGAGCCCGCGAGCGCGATGATGCTGCGCATGGCGCCCAACGTCGATCCAGACGACGTCAGCAACCTGGCCTCGGTCGAGCTACTCCCGAGGAGGGTTGTCATGTCGGAGATAATCGTGCCACGAGATTTCTGCGGCCCAGATTCACGCGGGCTCGGGTTAGACGCGGGCGGCGCTGCGGGGACCGACGAGGCGGTCGGAGCCCAAGAGTCCAGGACCTGAGTGTCGGAGAGACAGGGGGAGCGGGCCAACATCCTCAAGCAGTCGAGAATGCACAAGGAGAAAGCCGAGAGCGAGCGAGACAGGCGGCGCGGGCCCAAGGCGGTCGACACGGAGGAAGGAGGCAGAGGGGCCGGCCAAGGAGCCGAGGCCCCTCTGCCGGGCTGAATGGCATCTTCCGCGCCGCGGGTCACCAAAGCCAACTGGTGGCCCGGCGGCAAGTGGCGGCACGTGGGTATTTTCCTTCTTCCTGTGCCAGAAGTTCGGCAATTTCCTCGCGGAGCCCCGCGCCATGCGCATCAACGGTGGCGGCGCTCTACGACGCGGCAAAGGCTTGTTCGAGATGCAATACTGGGTGTTAACCAACTGGCGGCCGCTCAAGCAAATAATTCGCACTTCAGACGATCTCCGCTGGCGAGTTCAACTCCCGCAGCAGTCCAGCGGGAGATGTTGGCGAGCCTCGAGGACCGAGCGCGGCGCGAAGGCTCGGCCCCCGATGAGCTCACCCCGAGTAGAGCCCTGGAGGAGCTCTTCAAGACGAAGGACCGGCACGGTCAAGAGCCACGTCACCTGGCCAGTTATGATCCAGCAAAACTACGAGTGGCCAAGGGAGTGGTGGTTCCCAAAGACGCGAGAGCGTTATCGCCGCCACAGGCGGCGCAGAGGCCCCGACCTTACCAGACGTGCATCGGGCTGTCCGCGGAGGAGATCGCGGCAAAGTTTGCCCGAGAGCCCGCTCCGAAGCCGCACTGGGGCCCCGCGCTGCGGAGGGATCGAGCGACTCGGCATGAGCTGTTCTGGCGCTTGGTTTCTTCAGGCGCCCCCGTGCTTCGACGGTTGATCAAGGGCCGCATCGGGCCGTTTATCTTTTCAAGGAGGAGGAGAACGCGATCCGCCTCATCGCGGGCGCCCGCTACCCCAACGCCTGCCATAAGCCGCCGCCCGCCACGCAGCTCGGCAAGGCCCAGTCGCTAGCAGAGCTCAACCTGGCGGAGTTCGCGGAGGCGGCGGCAGACATGGTCTCACATTGTGTTCTTCCTGGTGCCGGAGGCGTTCCATCTTTGGACTTCCACCAGAGCGGCGCCGACGTGCACGACGGCTTCTACCAGTTCAGCATCGTCGAGGTGGCCGACTGGTTCGGGATCGACGAGTCGTTCGGCAAGGGAAGCTCCGGCATCACCAAGGTGTTCCACCCTGTGCTGGGCCTGGACGCGGAGCTGGGCAAGCACGAGTGCATCTACCTCAGTATGGGAGCGATGCCAATGGGATGGCCCTGGTCTCTCTACTTCTGCAACGAGGCGCCGGCCTCTCGGGCCGCGCGGCCGCCGACGGCTGGGGGGGCCTGCTGCGAGAGCGGGCGCCGGCCCGGCCCCTCGGCTGGCCCCAGGGCGGCCTGTCCATGCTGTCTACGTGGACAACCGCGCAGGCCATGGCCACAGAGCTGCGGACATGGAGCTGGCGCACCGCGACTTTAGGGCGCAGCGCGCCGCTTTCGGCCTCGACCTTCACGACGAGATCCCGCGAAGCCCGTGCCTCGAGGCGCTCGGGCTGCAGTTTGGGCCAGGGCGACGTCTGCGGCATCGGGCTGCCAGACTCTGGCGGTTCAAGCCGGCGACGGTGGCTCTTCTGCGGCGGCGCGTGGTCGCGGGCTGGCAGCTCGAGATCTGGCTGGGCCACGCCGTGCACGCGCGCGGACTCTGACGGCCCCTCCTGTCGGTCCTGTCGCAGCGCTACGCTTATGTCGCCGCCCACAAGGAGAGGCCAGGGCGGCTCTGACGCGGCGTGCGACGGGAGCTCTGGCCCACGTCCAACCTGGTCTTCGCCTGCGAGGTTGAGCTGGACGCTCCGTTCAATCCCTCGGTCTACATCGGCGACTCGTCGGGGCACGGGCGCGCGCTCATGGAGATTCAGGGCGCGAGGGAGGAGCTGCTGGAGGACTTCAGGTGGCGGGGGCGCCGGAGGTTCAAGGCCGCGCCTCCGCCCCCGCCTGCGCCGCGCCCCACCGCGCAGGCGCTGGGGGCGGCCTACGGGGCCCGCTTCGATGGGGGCGACCCCGAGCAGGAGGAGGCGTTCGGCGACTCGCGCGGGGTCGGGAAGGCCGCTTGGAGGCCACTGGGAACTCGCAGTCGCCTGGCCAGCTGGGCCGCGGAGGCGGCCAAGGAGGCCGGGCCTCTGGCGGGCCGGGAAGGTCGGCAGCCAGTGGGGCGGCGCAGGGCTCGCGGCGCTGGGCCGAGAGAGGAGGTGGAAGGGTTCGAGGCCATCCCCGTGGTCAGCGCCTGCTGGGACGAGGCGGAGGGCTTCCGGCACTGGAAGCACGAGCACATCAACATCTAGGAGGCCATGGTATGTCTCATGGGCCTCCGCCGCAGCCTCAGGACGCGGCGGGGTTGTCACCGTCGGCTGCTCACCCTGTCGGACAACCTCGTGTCCGCCGTAGTGTTTGATCGCGGTCAGAGTATCAGATCAGCGGGGCGGCGGCCTGGCGCCCCCGACGCACCCGCGCGGACCGCAACCGCGCGGACGAGAGCCCCCGAAGGCCTCGAGCCCTTCGAGTACTGGTGCCCAGGAGACTGGAAGGCGGGGCCCCCGTGGCTGGACGTCTGGGCGGAGGCCGCCGCCTGGGAGAGCCCCGACACCACGGCGCGCCTCTCCTGGCCCAGGCCATGCCGGAGCTCTTCGCGGGGACGGGTCGGCTCAGCGAGGCAGTCAGACGCTTGGGCCCGCGGGCGCTGCTGGGCGCTGAGGTCGGGCGATCCGCCCGCTACGATCTGTCACGGCGCTTGACGCAGCAGGCTGCGTTACGTGGGATACGGAGTGGGAGGCTCTGGCACGTTCACCCGGGACAGCATGCGCCGCCTGGTCGGTCGCTCGCCCCACGCCTCATAATACAGAGCGAGCCAGGCGGCTTGAGGCTATCCCAGTCGACATGGCCCTCTTCACGGCGAAGGTCTTCAAAGAGTGCGACCGCTGTGGGGCCCTGTGGTCATTGGAGAATCCGTCGAGCTCGAAGCTGTTTCACATCGAGCCGCTTGCAGTCCTTGCCAGTTTGCCAGACGCCCGCCACGTCTCGTTTGATCCTTGCGGCTTCGGCGAAAGAGTTCGGAAGCCGACCGCCGTCTTCACCGACGCCACCTGTCTGGACGTGGTGGGGAGAGAATGCGACGGGAATCACCGCCACGAGCCTCTACAGGGCGGGCTCAAGGCAGGTGCCTACGCGCCCGCCCTCTGTCGGTGGTGGGCCGCCGCGCTCTGCGCCGCGGCGCCTTCGCAGGCCTTCGGCGATTCTGGGCCACTCCCCCTCGAGTGGGACTCGGAGTTGGAGGCCCCGGCGCCGCGGGCGCATGGCGCCGCGACGCGACTCGGTGAAGCTTACGGCGGGCTTGGTGCTGAAGATCGCGGGCAGCGGCACCTCGCGTGGCACGCCGTCCAGTTCGGCGGGGCGCGGGGGCGCCAAGGTGGCCCTGAGGCCCACCCAGCGGCAAGCCGCGCGAGCACCTGGCGGCGCGGGGGGGGGCTCGGCCGCAGGTCGCGCATGAGAGCTGCGTGCGGCTCGAGAGGATCCGCGACGCCAAGAAGCGCTCTACTCGGAGGCGCCGATCAGGTTCGAGGGCTGGGCCAACCTGGAGGGCCACGACCTCGACCGTCTCAGCTCGACGAACTCGGCGCGGGAGCACTACCTCGCAGGCGCGAGGTTCGGTGGCCCTGGCCCTACGGAGGAGCGGGCGACCTCTACGGCTACGCACACTGCAGCACGCACCTGGGCGCCACGTGTCAAACCTGGCCCCGATGATGTCGTGAGCCCGATCAAGACGACAGCGGCTGACGGCACAGCGGTGGTCGGAGAGTTGCAGCGGCCGCGGGTGGCGGAGGCAGTTGGTCTCTATAGTCTGCGGCCCCATCTGCTCCTTATATGTTCGATTTTACTTTCTCGAAGTATGAGTATCTTTCCGTCGTGCTTCCTTCGACTCAGGCCCCGCGAATCTTCTGATCTCGCCTCGCGGCGTCAGGCATGCCATGATGTGCACACAGATGTAGCCACGCGGGGGCAGTCCCAGAAGCGTGGCCGCTGGCCGCATGCTCTGCGCGTAGTAAGATGTCCCAAGAATGGGCAGACTCTCCGCCGAATGCACTAGATGTCCTCGGGGTTGCTAAGCGTGGCTGCCGAGGCAGAGAGAATTGTCCTTCGTGATTGCTGCAATCACCTCGGACTCGCCGAAGCCGGCCGTGCAAGATGCCATTTGGGCAGATATGGGAGTGAAGACTCTTCGGCCTCAGTGTGAGTATCACGTTGTCATCGCGACTTCGACTGATGCTGCCTGCGACAGGAGTGCTACATAATCGAACGCGCACGCGAGTGCGCGTCCGTGCGAGCAGAAGAAGTGGTTCATTATGGCTCCCGTCATTCCGCCCGCCCTCGCTCCTAAGGTGAGCCCTGGGTAAGCGTGAAGCCGTTAGGGATAATGTATGTCTGTGACATGTGTTTTCCGAGAGAGGGGTGAAGCGCCCCGAATGCCTGCATCCGCTGTAGACATATATATATATATATATATATATGTATGCTCAAGCGCGCCGCAGACAATCCCCAGCCACCCACCATATCTGTTCCACGACGCTGTCAGTAGAGCTGCAGGTCCCTTTTCTTCTTTCCGAGGCTTCCTATGGGAGTGGAGACTCTTCGGCCTCAGTGTGAGTATCACATTGTCATCGCGACTTCGACTGATGCTGCCTGCGACAGGAGTGCTACAGAACCGAACGCGCATGCGAGCGCGCGTCCGTGCGATCAGGAGAAGTGTTTCGTTATGGCCCCCGCCATTCCGACCGCCCTCGCTCCTAAGGTGAGCTCTGGGTAAGCGTGAAGCCGTTAGGGATAATATATATATATATATATATGTATGTATACATGTTTGCAAACACACATTCGATGATAGATCGATGTGTATGTATGTATGTATATATATAGAGAGAGAGAGAGGTCCTCGTTGGGAGGGCCTTCGGCCCGCAAACTAAAATATAATCCTGGGCTGGAGCCGCTACCGGGAAAAAGTGCACCCCCGCAGCAGAAGACCGAAGACAGCTTTGCACCGCCACGATTGGGGGCTGCGATGGGACACCGGGCGTCAGAAGTATCGTATAGAATTATTACGGACAAGTTGTTTCGGGAAACGCGACGTCGGACGTCTGTTTCTTGAGGGCATTTTCCACGTGCGCGTGCGTTCCCGCATTTGCCTGGAATGCAAGCGATCGCCACCATCCAGCCCACCCATCTGCTAGGTCAGTTGGAAACTCGCCTGAACGTGTCCCGGCTCAAGCGCTTCGCGACGGTGCCGTCACATCGCCGCTGAGGAAAGAGATGTGCTTCTGGAGACACCAGATCGGATACCCCCCGCGGTCTGTTAAGGCGGGGGGCGGGGGCGACACGAAGCGAGGACCAGACGAGGCCTTCTGAGGAATGACTCGATGGGAAGCCGCTACCAGCGCCCAGGTCGAGCCTCGGCCCCCCCGTCAGGGCCAACTCGGCCGTCGCCGGGCGGGACTGGCAGGCTGGCGTTCGGGTGCCGAGCACTGGGTCGGACTAACGAACCGCGACGGACGACCGACGACCAAAGACCGACGACCACTGACGACCGACGACGACGTTTCAGGACGTTCGCCGTCGTTGTCGTCGGCGACTCACCGCCAGGGAAATGCACCCTTGGCGCGGCCCGCGGCCGAAGGGCCGATCCCACGGGTGAGCTCGCAGGGACGTCTCTCGAAAGTAAAGGATCTGGTCGGACGAAGGGGGGAGGTCTGGAGAAGGAAAGGTGCGAAATCTGTTGTTGCACGCAACTGGTTTCGGCCCCGCCGCTGGGCGCGTTCCTTGACGCGTTGGCGCCCCCAGCGCCGGGAGGCGCCAGGAGAGCCAGCTACGTGAGCTGATTCGCTACCCCTACCTTTGCTATCCCCCCACCCGTTTTCCCCCGATCCGACAAGCACCAGGAAGCTGGACACACGCGGCGCACTCCAGGCAGGGCCTCGCCTTCGAGAGATCGAGGAGTTGACGCCCTTCTTCGGCGGAAGGCTGACGAAAGCGTCGGAAGTAAAGCGACGGCGGCTCCGCCAGCGGAAGCTGGCTGAAGTAAAAGAGCGCCCCCAAGCGATTGCTCTTTGGGGGGCTCCAGGGTCTCTGGACCCCGCCCCACGGCGCGGTCGGCGGGGGCGAGAGATGGATACACATGTGGCCAGATGTGCTTCGGTTGCTCGGCCCTTCGATGGCCGTGCAGCCAGGATTCCTGCATCTGCACCGAGCGCGCGGCCTCTGGGTGGTCCACCTGTGAACGCAGCCATGTGCGTGTCCAGTCCTTTCGTAGGTTAATGCGCAGAGAGGGCGACGGAAGGAAACGACGCCCGTACGGGGGCCAGGGGGCCACCAGGGCAAGGGTCACAGGGAATTGTTACAAGCAAAGGACATCAAAGGGATCGGCGTGGACGTGTAACCCAGAAATTGCGAGCGCCCTTGAGGAGGCAACGCGGCCACGAAGCACGGGCGCGCACGTGCACTGCATCAGGATGTAGATGAGGGTCGTTCCATCTCCTCCGACCCCTCTTGTTCCCCCGCCCTTCGGACGCAATTTCGCACACGAGGAACGCGAGGGACGGGGCAACGCCGTGCCACGGAGCGTTTGCAATGCTATCTCTCGTTGTTGCAAATGCACCGCGCACGTCTTGCAAATGCAACGCCTCCCGGTTGCAACTTGTATGCCTTGATTTTGCACGCATTCGGGCCGTAGCAAATACAGCGTCTCGCCGTTGGGTTGCAACAGTTGAAGGCTGAGCTAGTGTGCGCAGGGTGCATTGTGTCGGGGGTCGTACTTCTTAGGTCCTGCTGGACTGGACTGGCCTCAAGAAGTCGTCGGATGCAGCTGGGCCACTTCGAGCCAGAAAGTTTCTCAGAACCGATGAAGCCAGTTGGCGATGTGGTTACGGCAGGCTGTAGCGGTCCGAATTTGGTCGAAACAGGCGTCGAAATGTCTTGGCTCGGAATGTGTCAGCGCGCGGCGGCTTTGGCTTCTCAAGGCTCGGTGGCCCCTCCTCCTGTGGCTCCCGATCGCTTGTATGAGACAAGGAGGCCAGGGACCCGGAGATCCGACGCCTTGATCGTTTCAATACGGGTTGCGTGGAAGTCCCGACCCCTTCACGAGGACCCGTTGTTCATCCTCTGTTGTTTTCTGACGGTCCCAGAACCATGCTAGGGCTATGGGAGGCAGACAATGGTGAGAAATTGTCATATTTCTTGTTCACTACATTCAGCGGGGCGCTCATCAAGACCCGTCCTCCTTATAAACAACTCCTCTTTGCCGCATCACAAGACGTGTTGATTGGGCGGGACAGGCGTTTCGCCTGAGACGTCCTCACCGTGTACGGTTTTGAAGCGTGAATTCCCAAACATTTGCACGGATGAAGGGCGGACCATTTTCAACATGGGTTTCTGGTTTGGGCGCCATGCACACTCGACCCCAAACCTAAGTAAGTAACGAAGCAAGGAGGGCATCGTTTGGCATTTCTTGGCACTGCATTGCATTGCTTAGCGTTGGTTCGCATTATGTTGCGTTGCTTGGCACTGCTCGGCTGTCTGGCGTTGCCCTTCATTGCTCGGCATTGGTTGGCATTGCTTGGCATTGCTTGGTATTGCTTCACATTGCTCGGCAGTGTTTGGGCATTGTTTGACATTGCATGTCACTGCATGGCATTGTCTGGCATTGCTTGGCATTGAGTGGCGGTGTTTAAAGATGCGTGGCGTTGCTCGGCAGTTCTCAGCATTGTTTGGCATTACAAATCTGAGAACCCAGGGAACAAGACCAGGGAACCTGAGGATCAAGACTGGGGAACAAGGAACAAGATTGGGGAACCGAGGAAGACTTGGGAACCAGAGGAACAAGACCGGGGAACCGGAGCAAGGCAGCAAGGAACCACGACCAGGGAATCCAGCAAGGCCGAGGGCCGCGTCCCTCAAACGCCTGTGCACCAAGCGGTTCTTCACCAACAAGTAGGAACCTCTAGGCAACGCCGAATTGAAAGGAATCAGAGCAGATGCAACATTTGCACGGATGTAGGGCGATCATGTTTTCAAAATTTGGTTCTCGGGTGAGACTTCTATGTATGACCGGAAGTCGACCCCTTTCAAGGGTGGCGCCGTCGTTGGGCGAGCCATGAGCTTTATGAGCACATCCCGTCGCATTCCTGGTATAGCCTCGGAAAGGGAGCTCTCGCCCGAGTGGCTGGCCCGTGTGGCGCTCTTCTTCCACGGAGGGGCGTCCCGCGCAGTGACAATGGATGCTTGGAGGAGGAGGAGGAGGAGGAGGAGGAGGAGGAGGTGGAAGGACAAGGGGAGGGGACTTGCGACGGGATGGTGAATTGCAGCATCATTGAAACATATGGGCCTTCCTGCGGTGGTCTTCATCCTCCCTGCCCACGGCCAGGCGCAGCTCGAAAAACGGGCCAGGGTGGACCCAGGGGGGGTTCTATATTGGGACCACCAGGCCCGCTTTGGACCTGGAACAAGAGGTCGCACACATCGGTCCCGGGCATATGGGATGGGCTTGGTCAGAATCGGTGCACAGTAGGCGCATCGAGACCGACCTGCTGGCAAGTGCCACACAGAAATGTCTCGCCCCGCAGTGACCCCAGCGACCCACAGAAGACATGGCACACCTGAGGAATTCGAGAGATCGGCAGCGAGCGAGCTCGTACATGTGTTTCAGCAAGGCTTCTTATTGTGTGTATCTGCTGGGCCCGGAACTCTGGGTGGCTCGAAGACAAGTGCGGCGGTAGGTGCTTCGCAGGTGTCGTCGCCCAGAGGCCCCCGCAGGGCCTGAAGGCCGCCAAGCAGATCAAGATCAAAAACCGGTCTCTGGGAAGGGGTCGAGACGCACTTGGGGGCAGAAGTCAAAGAGCATGGCATCGAAGGCACGGGCATGCTGTGTATTGTCGGCGCCCCCCTGTGGAAAGGGGATCTGCGCGGACACCGTCGCCCAGCAGCTCTCCGACAGAGCGCGTTTTGATGTGCGCCGCTGCCTGGCGTTCGGTATCTACGCTGGCGCGTACCAGGGCTGCGCCCAATACTTCATCCTGAACGTAGTGTTCGGCCGCTTGTTTGGCCACGGGACTGGCCTGCGGGTGGTGGTCACCAAGGCCCCGCGCCCAGAAGCAAGCGGTTTTGTGTCAACGTGGAGGAAGGAGCACCCTGGCCCTTCTGATCGCAGGCCTCCAGCGCATTGAAAAAGCAGTACGGATCTCATCCGTTTTCGGCTTCTGGGGGCCCCGCCTGACCCCAGGACCATCATAAAGTGATCGAGATGAAAAACTGGCCCTGGGAAGAGAGTCTGGACTTCGGCGACCCCGCAATGAAAGAATCCAGACATCGGATCTTTGGGGATTGGTGTTTGCTAAACACTCCTCTGCGTGCACTAAGAAAACCCGCCCTGTTCGAGCGCCCTTCTTCAAGCACCTCTGCAGAATTGACTTCGATTCGTCGGGGTTAGCAGTGTCCCCATTCCCCCCACCGCTCCCCGGTGCAGCAAAGGTTTTGTCCGTGCCATTTGTCGCGCCCAGAGCCCGCCAGGCGCCAGGGCGGGCGCATGGATAGGCTTCCTGCCGCTTGGGCGGGTCCTGCATCCGTGCCCACCCGAGGCGTCCAGAAGTGGAGGCGCCAGCCGGCAGCACGTGGGCGTGCTCTCCAGAGGGGGCCCTCGCCTGCGGCGCGCCCGGAAGGAGAGAGGCGGTGGGCCCGACGGCGGAGGGCCAGCGGAGGGCGGCGGAGGTAGGAGTGCGACGCCAAGCCTGCCCGGGTAGCCGGGGTACGGTCAGGATGTCGAAGGAAGGGCCATTTCGGGCTCGGGAGGGCTGTGAATGATCGTTCGGAGCATCTGGGGAGATGCGCTCACAACGGTTTCGTACATCCATCCGTTCTCCTCCCGCCTCTCGTCTATTCTCACTCGGCTCGTGGTGCGGACGGCACGCGCGCGAGCTAACACCATGCTGATGTGATTGTTCTCGTAGAAAAGAACGTTGGGCTCAGGAGGGGCTCTGGTTTTCGGGCCGTTCCTTAGATTGGTGTCGTGGAGCCTGTTTGTGGCCTGGGCCCTCCGTGGCCAGAAAAGCCCCCTCGTTCTGGATTGCGCTTTCCAGATGGTGGCATGACTGCTACACGCGGAGCCGCGACGTGGATAGGTCGCCGATCGCCGATCTCACTTTTTGCCCTTCCCCGCTCGTCTCCTTTTCTCTCTGCATTCCTCTCCCTGTTCCGCGGAGGTCTTCGCGGAGAACTTTGTGCACGCGCCGCTGCTCTGCATCCCCGCGTACTATCCAGCGGCCTCGCGCACATCCCGCCACCGCGCCTCGGCTTGCGGGTTGGGAGCGCCGTTGGGAACGGTCAAGGCCAACATCCCCAGTCATGTTCACGGAGAGCCTCTGTAGAGGGCTCCCATGGGCATGGGTGGGAGCATTGCGGCTTGCTGACGGCGACGACGACGACGAGGACAGAAAACATGCAAAAACAGCAGGAAAATCATTGAGTTCACCCTCTTGAGGTTGTATTGGGACTGCTCTTGGGGCTCTCTTGGGCCTCCTGGGGCCTCCTAAGGGCCTCCTTGATGCGCTCGAGCCCCTCCCCAGGGGCTGGATTTTGGTCCCGCGGTGTTTCTGGACAGCCCTGGGGCGCGAGGGGGGCCGAGGCCGCCCAGCCAGAGGCCTGGGAAGGACCGCCCCCTCCCGCGGTAGCGACCACGACGACGACGAAGAAGCGACGATGACGACGAAGCGACGACGGCGGCGACGACGACGACGAAGCGACGACGACGACGACGAAGCGACGACGACGACGACGACGACGACGACGACGACGACGACGTCGCAGCGCGGCAGAGGCAATCCGCACGCGCGTCCGGGCGAGACCGGGGCCACCCCGAAGCCGGTGCACAGCATCGCAGCTCGGGAGCAGGCGGTGCCCAGTGCGAGTGGCGCACGGGCGGGGGGCTCCCACGAGGGGGAGGGGAGGGGCTGGCCCGTCGGGGGCTGTCCGCGGGGGCGCCGAGGAAGGCGGCCACCGGGGGGCAGAGGGAGAAGGGGCACCCAGCGCTCCAGACACGGTCAAGGCTCTGAGGTATGGGCCGTTTGGGGCGCAGGAGAGGCTCGGGTTCTCGGGCCGCTCCCTACGTCGTGGAGCCTGTCTGTGGCCTAGGCCCGCCGTGGCCAGCAAAGCCCCTAGCTCTCTATCATGCGTTCCGCATGGTAGCACGATGACAGCAGCTTCCCTGGACCCTCCAGGACGCCAGCGTGACCAGTTTTCCGAGCTGCGCCCAGCCGTGGCCACGAGAAGCCCTCCCCGAGGCTGAAAGAGGCGCACAGTGTCACTGGGCGGGGTGGAAAAGGGGACCCGAGGGCACCCCTACGCTGGGCACACCATTGAAGAACCCAGCCTGCCTGCCTGCGGGAGCCCCACGAGAACTGGTTATCCGGTGATCTGCCTGGAGACCCCTGGGGCACCATACCAAGCTCAAGGTCGACGGAGGATGTGCCCCTGGAGTGCTCACGCTGGGATGTCTTCTCATACGGTCGGGAATTTTGGCTTCTCGTGTCGCTCCGCCGGTTCTGGCCCACCACGCTTCGGCGCGACACGCTGTCCACGTCCCCACTCCCAAGCGTCAACGTCCCGAGCCTTGCCGAGCCTCCCGCACCGTGGAGCGGAGCAGAAGTTCCTGACCGCAGACATCGACTGCATTGCGCGCCAGACGCGCGGTGGCGGATTTGATGAAGGCGGTCGTATTCGGGCAGGGGCCCCGGGCTGGGCTGTCAGAGTACCTCTCGGACGTCAGGGAGCAGGGGCTGCTCCAGCGCTACTGGATGGCGCCCGGGCGCCGGAAAGCGAGGGGGCCCTTGAGATCCGGGCGTCGTGACAGACATGCCCTGAAGGCAACCCGGGCCCAAGGTGGCCCCAGCGATTCCAAGGAGGACCACTTGGTCTCCAGGGTACCCCCCGCGAGGCCCGTAGGGCCTGAGACGCTTAAAAATAGAGCGAAAAACTTGGAACACTTTGGTCCAGGATGACCTTCGGCCGCCGCCGAAAGGTCCTGGAGGAAACGCGTCCTGGAGGTCTTTCGCTGTTTTCGGGCTCAGGGGCTATTCTTGAGCCGTGGGACCGTCAAAAGACGACTCGGGATGAAAAAGTGGCCCCTGGGGGGAAACTCAGGGCCAAGGACCCACTTCTACAGTAGCAGTTCCTTTCAAGCCAGAAAAGCACGACGGCCGTGTTCGCCCCATTCCAAGCCCCAGGGCCGTCAAGGACCGATCCAGTTGGAGATATGCCGCTTACAGATGGGGTCGTGAGCTCTTGTCGTCACTTTTCCAGACGCTGAAACACGACGGGCGTTTTCGCTCCGTTCTGGGCCAAAGAGCCCTCCTGGATCGATCCAGGTGAATATGCCGCATAGAATCAGGTCGGGGCTCTGGCCGTCATTTCGCGCGACATGGTTTTTCCACGACGTCGGATCTCGAAGGAGAGTGAGGGAGAAAGGGAGGGAGAGAGGATCAAGGGCGTCCGCGACTCGGTTCGGTCGGCGGTGTCGCAGTCGGCTGCACTCGGTCCCTTCGGTTCTGCCAGTTGCTGCGTCTTTACATCTTTGCGCCGTCCTCGGCTGCTTGCCGTCCGTCGGTTTCAGCCGGTCTCGATCTCGCTGTCGTTTCGATCGGCTTTCGGTTCCGCCGTCGCCGTGGGCGTGACGTCCAGGGTGGGTTCGCGCCGTGTCGACCTGCGGTGACCCCGCCGCCGGCGTTCAACGTTAAACGCCACTGGCGACCCAGAGTCGGTCGATGTTGAACGATCTGACGTTTTGGAAACGGCCGATCGTTCAATGTTGAACGACCCCCACGGTGTGAGAAACCAGCGCCAAGGTCGCCACGACACGATTATGCAGTATGAGGATGGAGGGTCCGACCGGATCGTGCTCTGAAGGCAGGGATCTTTGCGACATTGCCTGCCGTGCCCGAGCTGCTCCCGAGCCTCCCGTCACGTTTTCGCTGCCTGTGGAGCACGAGCCTCACACGCCGAGGTGCCGTGCGAAGGCAGGCGTCGGCCGACGCGTGGGCGAGAACGCTGGCACACTGGCAGGGGTCTGTCGCACAGCGCCTTTGCTCCTTCCTCCTCCTCCTCCTCCCCAGTGCGAGCTCGAATTGCATCCGTTCGAAAGGCATGGCCGCGAAATGACATGCCAGGCGGACGGGCCCGATTGGCATTGATGTGGGCGGGTGCTCTTGCCTCGCGGGGCCCCTCGGCGGCGCGCACGAGGGGGGCGCAAGGGGGGGGGGGGGGGGGCGGTGCTTGCAGAAGGCGAGGCCCGTCCGAGAAGGCAGGAGGCTTCTCAGAGGCCTCCCGGCTCCCAAGCGGTCCTTCTTGAGCAGAGACCTGGGGCGTTCCAGGACGTTCTCAGGGTGTTTTGGAGCGTTCTGGAACGGCCGCGGCGCCCGATACATCTTCGAATTATGCTCACCAGCCCTCAGCGATGCATGAGTTGTCTTGGTCCGATGTTGTCATCGTCCTGGCGTCGCTCAGGCCGTCGATGGCCATCCCCTCTGTCCCGGTCATGTTTGTTGCACCAGCTTGGTCACTCGAGCTTGCTGCCAGGCCATCGCCAGAGGGGCCTGTCTTCTGCCCAGGCGAGATCTAATGTTTGTTCGTGCCGACACCGGCGCAGCCTGAATCTTGCGTTGGGCAGCAAGTCGAAGAATTGTGTGATGCTACTCACCCCTGCGTTCGAGAGCGCGGCGCATCACATTACCCCGCATACCCCCCAGATTTACAAGCATAGAGTCTAGACACGACTCCGACGCCCGCGCTGCGAACGTCGCACCACGAGGTGCCTTAACACGGATGTTGGT
Source organism: Prorocentrum cordatum (assembly GCA_963575745.1). Classification (NCBI taxonomy): domain Eukaryota; class Dinophyceae; order Prorocentrales; family Prorocentraceae; genus Prorocentrum; species Prorocentrum cordatum. The sequence continues at coordinate 1,431,304 of CAUYUJ010020392.1, forward strand.
GAGGTCATGCAAATGAGCGAGCCAGAGGCGCCCTGCTTTAAGCAGGAGCCACGTGCTGATCATCACAGTGGTAGTGGCGATATCGTTATTTTGATGAGCGAGGATACTCAGAGCTCGGCCGAACAGCTCGGCCGTACCTTCGTCCGACCCCGAAGTGGCAGACTCCCTTGCCCTTGTCTTTGCCGAGGTTGCGGAGCAGGGTTTCAGACGTGGGCGTGCCGTGTGGGCGCCCACTCCTGGGCTTTGGCGATGCCGATCTGCACCGTTTTCGGCGCGCCCTCTCAGCACCAGGTCCACTCGGGCGTCCACTCGATCGAGAGCTGGTGCTGAGTCGACGCGCACTGGTGCCCTGGGTTGACGCAGGCGCCTCTAGGGCGATTAGGCCGTGCCATGCAGCCGGTGATTCAGCGAGACTCTGATTCTGTATTGGAGCACGCCAGAACCACGGAGCCTCTGGATTATCTGCTCGGGTGCCGATTGGGTGCGCTTACGGTGGCCCGATCTCCTGCTGCCGCTTGGAGTCGCCCTGGGCCGCCACCACAAGAAAGGGCGCCCCTGGAAGAGCCTCGTCTTCGAGGGATCGACGGGTTGACATCTCTTCCTCGGCGGAGGCGGAGGAAACAAAACATGCGCCCAAAGCAAGTAGCACTACGTGTGAATCTTGGGATCCGTGGGAGGCCGTCCTTGCGCCCTGGCCTGCGTCGTCACGGCGACCGTCGACGTGACGTCCATGCAGCAGCGGCCAACGTGGGCGGAGGTACCCCGCTCGGCATTGCGCTGCGCGGCGTCTGAGCCTCCCTGGCGCCGGCGCATGTCCAGCATTCGCACAGCTGGCGCGGCTACCCTCACGCTTCGGCACTGACAATGACGCGCCCTCAACGCACGCGAATCGCATGTAGCAATAATCGACCTGTCCTCCTCGTCCTCTTCCTGTCGCCTTGTATGAGTATTGGCCTGCTTGCGACGGAGATGCGGGTGGCTTCACAGTCCCCTCCTTTCCGGCGCTCTTTGCCTGTCCTTTCGGACCTGCCTCGCTCTTGGCCCTCCTACGTCTTACTGCCTCATCATCCCTATTTCATCCTCCCTACTTCCCTCGCCTCCGTCTCATCCTCTTCTTTTTTGTCCTGCTGCTCCTCGCCGCGCTCCTCCTCCCAGGTATGGCTTCCCGCGCAGTGCGTGACCTTCGGCCTTGTGCCTGAGCACCTGCGGATCGCCTTCGTGGCGGCCATTTCGTTCTTCTGGCTGATGATACTTAGCCGGGAGACTCCCACTGCGCGAGCCGAGCTGGCCCTCCACCCTCCTTCCCTCCCCCTCGTCCCCCTCCCTCACCCCATCCTCTTCCTCTCATATCATCCGTTCTTTTTTTTGTTTACTCCTCCCCTCCTCCTCCTCCTCCTCCTCATCATCATCCTCCTCCTCGAGATAATCATTACCCCTCCTCCTTCAAGCAAGGTAGCTGAAAAAGCAACCAGTGCCAGCCGCCCTTCCACTTCTTCTGGCTCTGGCAAATTCCCCGGCAGGTTGTTTTCCGCGTGGCCACCTCATTCAAGCTGTTCTGGGGTCGGTCCAGACCCTGGCAACGCTTTCCAGCCCTGGCCACCTCAGTTTTTCTAGAGCCATGTACGTACAATATACGCATCGTCCCCTCATGGGATCAAGCTGAAACACCCAGCAATTCGCAAGTTCTGACGTCTGGCATGCATCTGCAAGAGTCTTTAATGTTGTTTGGCTTTTGTGAGGGGTGTGCCGAAATGGACATGAGGAGGAGGGGGAGACCTCGGAGGATGCCAAAACCGACGCGCAGAGGGCAGAGGTCGAGTCAAGAGGGAGGATGGAGAGGAAGGAGACGCGCGGCACTGCGGACTAGAAGAGAGGGCCCCATCCCATAAGGTGCTTTGGGAAAGCGCTAGCTGCCAGATGGAGGGCGGATTCTTGTTATAGGTGGCTCCCGCTTGAGACCCCCTCAATGCTTACGACCCGCTGTTCCAAAATGTTGAGGGACGGCAGCACGGATGGAGGGCGGCTCCGTTTCATGATGGAGCCCTCGCTTGCGCTTCTGACAGTGTGTATGGCAAAATTTTGAAAGTGTGCAACGCCTGCACGAATGGAGGACATATCCTTCTCAAAATGAGGCTCTCGCTGGACATGTTCCCCAAGCAGTGATTGCGCTTGGGGCGCTTTACTTCTGATCTAATGAAAACTGGGGGGGCAATGTCGGTCTGGCGGTTTTGTTGTCGCCGTCGCAGCCTCGTCGCTGCAACAGAGATTGAATCACATAGAGTGCCCCACAAAAACTGGACATCGTAGTCTGCGCACCACATGGATTCTCCCTTCTACAAAGAATAGCCTCTACCCCCCCCCACGGCGTTATCGGTCCCCTTTTCGGGCATATAAATCATATATGAGTTTGACCACATGTCCATCTGAAATATGAGTTTACACTACCCCAGGGGAACCGGTATCGGTTCCCCTGAGGCCCCCTTTTAAAAAACAATACGCGGGGACATCTTCTGTTCTAACATAAGACTTGTTCACGAATCCCTTGCAAAAAAATGAAACGAAGTGCACACGCGCGCGTCGTCGCGCGCGCATGCCGAAATCCTTCAAAAACATTCGGTGCCGGAAGGATTTCGCAATCGAGTTTCCAAAACATCATACAAAAACACCAGGTTTCGCAACACTGATTTGCTAAAAAAGCTTACGTGCGAGTTCTTGCGAAATCTTGAGAAACCATAGGTTTTTCAAGATTTTACAAAATGCTACCAAACGGGCGTCGCGCGCGCGCATGTCGAAATCTGTCGAACGCCCTTGCGCGTGTGCCGTCGCGAGAATCCTCTGCAAAAAAAGGACGAAGTGCAGACGCGCGCGTCGTCGCGCGCGTATGCCGAAATCCTTCAAAACCCATCGGTTTCGGAAGGATTTCAAAATCGTGTGTCCAAAAAAACCAACAAAAACACAAGGCAATTTCCAACAAAAGCGTGCACGCGCGCTCTGGCGTCGTCGTCGTCGTCGTCGTCGCCGTCCTCCCTCCTCCCGCGTCGTCGTCGTCGTCGTCGCCTACGTCGTCCTCTGTCTTTCCTCGTGTTCGTCGTCGTCGTCCTCTTTGGCGTCGTGGTCGTTTCCGTCGTCGTTGTCGCCGTGGTCGTCCTTCCTCCTCCCTCGTCGTCGTCGGCGTCTCGTCGTCGTCCCTCCTATTTCGTCGCCGTCGTCGTCGTCGTTGTCGTCGTCGTCGTCTTCCCCCCCCCCTTGTCGTTGTCGTCGTCGGCGTCGCCGTCCTTCCTCCTTCTTCTTCGTTCGCGTCGTCGCCGTCCTCCCTCTTCCCTCGTCGTTGTCGTTGTCGTCGTTGTCGCCGTCGTCGTCTTCCCTCCTCCCTCGTCGTCGTCTTCGTTGGCGACGTCGTCGTCGTCTTCGTCGTCTTCGTTGGCGTCGGCGTCGTCGGCGTCGGCGTCGTCGTCGTCGCCGCCGTCGTCGTCGTCGTCGTCGTCGTCGACGTCGTTGACAGCGTCATCATCGTCGTCGTCGTTGTCATCGTCGTCGTCGTCGTCGGCGTCGTCGTCGTCGTTGTCGTTCTCGTCGTCGTCGTCGTCGGCGTCGGCGTCGTCGTCGTCGTCGGTGTCGTCGTCGTCGTCGTTGTCGGCGTCGTCGGTGTCGTCGTAGTCGTCGGTGGCGTGGTCGTCGTCGTTGTCGCTGTCGTCGTCGGCGTCGCTGTCGTTGCCAAGTGCCATTTGGTACCCATCGTCACGGTCTGAAGAGATTATGCAAACCGAGTTGCGGATGGGTGGGATGTTTGTGCGAGCAGTGGAATGGACAACTCATTGCGAACAGAAATGAATTCTCCTTTTTAAAAAATAATAGACTCTACCCCCCCCCCCCGGCGTTATCGGTCCCCCTTTTCGGGTATGTAAATCATGTATGATTCTGACCACATGTCCATCCGAAGTATGAATCTACAGCATCCCACCAGGGGACGGGGTATCGGTCCCCCTGAGGTTCCCTTGTAAAAAACCATACGCGGGGATGCGTTTTGTTCTAGCATGAGATTGTTTTTGTTCATGAATCCCTTGCAAAAAACGAGACGAAGTGCACACGCGCGCGTCGTCGCGCGCGCATGCCGAAATCCTTCAAAAACCTTCGGTGCCGGAAGGATTTCGCAATCGACTTTCCAAAACACACACACACACACACAAAAAAAAAGGGTTTCGCCACACAGATTTGCTAAAAAAGCTTAAGCGCGAGCTCTAGCAAAATCTGAAGAAAACCATAGGTTTTTCAAGATGTCACAAAATGCTACTAAACGGGCTTCGCGCGCGCGCATGTCGAAATCTGTCGAACGCCCTGGCGCGTGTGCCGTCGCGAGAATCCTCTGCAAAAAAAGGACGAAGTGCAGACGCGCGCGTCGTCGCGCGCGTATGCCGAAATCCTTCAAAACCCATCGGTTTCGGAAGGATTTCAAAATCGTGTGTCCGAAAAACAACAACAACAACAACAACAACAATCATTTTACCCGAACGCTCAGTGTTCTCCCCAGTGCCAGGGTTTTCATGCGACGCCAGCCAATACCCCCACTTCGTGGGGGGGCAATGCAAGCTCTACCAAACATCCACACGACTCTCGGGAACCACCCACACCCAGCTTCCCGCCCTATGACGTCAGGACACTTCACTTCGTGGCGCGCGGACGATCGTGGATACTACACTGGCGTGGAGTACACACCCGCAGAGGTTGATCACTTGTTTGGGCCCCGCATGTGCCCCGCATCGTGCATTCGTTGCGCATGACATAGAGAGAGCAAGACAGAGAGAGAGAGAGCAAGACAGAGAGACAGAGAGAGAGAGAGAGAGCAAGACAGAGAGCCAGAGGAGAGAGAGATAGAAAGAGATTCGTCACATGTGTGAGGCAACCTGAGAAGATGTGGTACACGGTACACGTGAGATGGTACGCACTGCCAAGATAGTTGGTCACATTTTTGGGGCAATTTCCTGGGAAGGCGATTACACAAGTAGATGTGTTACGTATGATAGATATGAAGCAGAGAAAGAGCGAGAGACATAGAGAAGGAGAGAGAGGAGTCGGTCACATCTTTAGGGCAACTTCCTGAGGGATGTGGGAGGACACAAGAGAGAAGGTATCGTTGTCCCGATGGTTGTCTCGATGGTTGCCCCGATGGTTGTCCTGATGGTTATGGTTGTCCCGATCGTTTTCCCGATGCTTGTCCAAATGGTTGTCCCGATGGTTGTCCCGATGGTTGTCCCGATGGCTGTCCGTCTGCGATGCAATGTTGTCTGTTTCTGCTGTTATACAGTCCCAAGGATGACGCATGCATTGCTCATACTTTCTCCTGCTTTCGCAAACAGGTCCAGTCACACTATGAATATACACGAAGCATACTAAGGCGACTCGTCCTCTGCGACGTCGCGAATACGCTTGGGTACACGGCTGCCTGGCTGATGCAGGTGCGGGCCTGGCTGATACCCGTGCGCTCCCAAATGGCCAATGATATTGCCGATACGCCTGCTGGCGGGAGAGCCGGGGCTCGCATACGGCAGTGCTAACGCGAGCACGTTGTGGACCTGCGGCGGCAAGGCCGGGTAATCGAGCATGTTCGGATACTCGTCGCTCTGACCAAAAGACCGCCATACGGGCAACCACCACCACTGGTCTTGACGCGGATACTTCATCTCTGGGCCGACCTCAGGGGATACGTTCCAAATGGCCATTTTCTGCGGGTCCGTACCCATGAAGGCCGCGTGATACGCAATGAATACGTCCAAGGTGGCGAGGGCCCTGTAGGAGAGGCCGGATACGATCTCCGCATGAATGGGAATACCGAGCTGACCGAGCAAATACCGCATACTGCTATACACCCACTGGCCCGGGTGGACGAAGAGGTTGGCTTTCCAGGCGACGATACCTCGCCCGGTGCATAGCGTGTCGAATACGTGCAGAAGGTAGCCAATGGGCTTCCCAAGCCTCTCATCCTGGAATACCGAGAAATTCCCGAATACCGCGTGCGCGTAGAAGAAGGCCTCGAAGTAAAGCCAATCCGGCTCGGGGATGCCCCCCATACTGTGCTGGTAGTCCGGGTCGTTGTTCGTCTTCGACTGCCTCGTGGACATACCGCTCGATACGGCGAGGCATACGCCCTTGACACCCTCCCATAGAATAGGGAAGAAGATACCGCACGCGAACCACCTCTCCGAGCCACACTGCTTGAGCCAGCGCCGCGCATACGCCTCGTCGTTGGGTGGCGTGTGCCAGCGCTCCATACTGTAGCGCACTTCATCATCGCTTGGGTAATACTCGCCCGTCACGGGGTCGAGCCGACCGGCCATCTGGGAAGCCATACGGAAGGCCGGCAATATGAGGTGAATACGATCTCGCGATATACAGTAAGCGGCTTGAGCAGAAACCGCTACGTACAAACAGAAGCGAACCGCATACATGTGCCCAAATGCCAAAGTCCATACGACCGTACACGCAGAACACTCATGCGAGCGCCGTCGGCAAGACGAAATCCGCCGCCGCACATGCGACCAGAGCAGGCATACTCACTTCATCTTTTCATTTGAATCCACAGGCCTCATAGACTTCCCCTGGGAACCCCCCAGACGCCCTCATAAACTTCCCCTGGGAATCGGGTCGCAGCCACTAAGACAATCGGGCCCTGGGAACCCCCCAGATACCCAGAGAGGTCTGGCGGCTGGGGCCGAAGGCCTAAAGAGAATACATAACCACAGGGCCCTGGGAGGCCCTCCCAAGATCCCCAGATGGGTCTGGCGATTCCGTGGGAAAGCCCTCGGAGCACATATTACACGTGAGCCGTGTTGCACATGATACATATTGCACATGATACGTCTGCTAGCCATGGGACACATACACACCAGAGTTGGTGACATTTCTGGGGCACGTTTTGACACACATCCCCGTGTCATGTATGATACGTATAGCACATGAAACGTATGATAGACCTGAGAGCAAAAGAGGCTCACGCAGGCTGAGGCCGAGGCTGAGGGTGAAGCTGAAGCTGGAGCAGGCTGAGGCTGGGACACGCTGAGCTGATGCAGGCTGAGGCTGAGACAGGCTGAGGCCGACGCTGAGGCAGGCTGGTGCTGAGGCTGAGGACGATACGTCACCGTCGCCGTCGCCGTCGCCGTCGCCGTCGCCGCCGTCACCCTCGCCGTCGCCGCCGCCGCCTCCGTCGCCGTTGCCATACCCATGATTCTCGATGCACGTGTATGTCATTACTGGTGGCTCTTCTTTCATACAGCTCTGCTTGACCCCAAAGTCTGCCACAATGCCCTATACAACTGAGCACCGCCCCTAGGGCTCAGCCACCAGCGCTTCCAACGTGGCTTTGGATACACGTCTGGTGATCCACCTTCCCTGCACTTTAATTCTTTGATACTCGCTGGCGCCGCGAGCGTGCGCTGCGGATACCAGCTCCTGGTACGTCCGTTTGCACGCACCGGTGCCTGAAGGCTGCAGCATACCTCGCTTCACGAGCAGAGCGAGCTTCTTCACCGTATGCGACTTCCCGTACTTGATACCCAGACCTTTGGCGGCCTTGACCAAGCCGCGGTACTGCTGCGAAGGCTGCCTCGCATACGTCTGCACCTTCTGTGTCAATACGCTGAGACAACTCGCAAGCACACGGAGCTCTGGAATACCGTCAGATTCTACCTTGGGACACAGACGGCGGCGACCGAGCTGATACGCCACCTCGCAAGGTCCGCCGTCTGATACGCCACCTCCCAAGGTCCGCAGCACAGCAAGCGATACTCCCACACAGCTGCGGATCGCCTCCAAAAGCTGAATTGCGTGACAACGCGTCGATACTAGCCCAGGCCGGACACGCGAAACGTTTGCCCGCACAGACTTGCTCTTGTCATACGCGTCAATGAGATACCAAACACCATGCAACGAATACCTGTTGATAGCCTGCCGCGTCTCGCAGAACAATACATACATGGTCGCGACGCTCACTTGAGACGTGCTGTTGAGAGCCTTCCTCATACGACCCAATGCTGTGGTCATTGTGTCGCAGGAAACCACGCCAAAATACGCGAGCTCCGCAGCAGCATGGCGTGCCCACTTCCGACACTGCCGCTTCAGAAACCACTGATGCAGCTCCTCGGTATACTCCGTAGGCGTGAAGCCCATGCAATACTCAACCATGTGCATAAAACACCTCATACAGTCCATGCTGTTATACTTACCGGCCATCTTCACCTTGTTCTTCTGCACGGCCACGGCCACGTAGTCCGGGATACTGTCCCCCATGGCCATGATGTCCGCGCTGGGGATACCGTCGCCACGGGGACGCTGAAGCCCCGATGCTAAGTGCGCCCACTTCTCCGCAAATGCGACAAGACGCCGTCGTATACGAACCCTGCGAAGTGTACGGATAAAGTGCAAGCCGGAATACTGAGTATGCAAGCCTTCTCGATGGGCTAAATACGAGCACCCTTTTTCTTTGCATACTGCGTCGCAGTGACGGACGAGTCCTAAACAGAAAGCATCGAAGTCGTGCACGAATACGCTCCACTGATCCAAAATGTAGTCGCATACGACAGGTACTCCTGCCTGCCCTCTGGTAAAACGCAGTAATACGAAAGACAGCAAGAAGAGATACCCCGCGGACTCCATGCCAAGGCTATACGTGGCCAAGAATACCCCCCTCTTGAGCCAAAGTGCCTATGAGGGAGGTGATGATGATGGTGGTGGTGATGATGGTGAGGATGGTGGTAATGATGATGGTTTCGGGGAGTGCCCTCGGCGAGGCGCAGACTGCCTGTGAGGGCCCGAAAACGGCCAGTAACGGCCTGTGAAGTCCGCCGCCGCACATGCGACAAAGCCAGGCATACTGATATCACAGTTTTTGTTACCCCGAGAACTCATTGATATCCTATTTGTTTTTCTCTGGAAACCAACAATCTAGATGGTAGCTCTCATACACAGTGCCCATGATACGTATGCAGACCCGTGTAACACATGTCGCAGAGGCGTATACCAGACAAACAAAAGTTGCTCACATGTTTTGGGCAATGGCTCACATACTATGGTTACACACATGCATATTGCAAATGATATGTATGTTGACCATGAGACAGAGAAGTTGGTCACATTTTTTGGGCAAATTGTGCTTCACATGCGGTGGATATGCATATTGCCCAAGATACGCATGGGAAACATGAGGCACAGAAGTTGATCAATTTTGGGGATTTTGCCTCACAGCCACACTGCTTCTTACGCAGGATACACGTTGCACATGATACGTATGAGGGACAGAAGACAAAAGTTGGTCACATTTTTTGGGGCAAGTGTTGCCTCACAGTCACACTGCTTCTTACGTAGGATACAAATTGCACATGATACGTGTGTATGCGAGACAGAAGACAAAAGTTGGTTTTATGTTTGGGGCAAATTTTGCCTCACAGCCACACTGCTTCTTACGAAAGTAGATATGAAACACGTACGCACAAGAGTTGGTCACATTTTTGGGGCAAGTTTTGCCACACATGCACGTGTTGTGCATGATACTTATTACACACGAGACGTATGATAGACATGACACAGAGACCAAAGTTGGTCACATTTTTGGGGCAAATTTTGGGCTGAGGCTGAGGCTGAGGCTGAGGCATAGGCTGGCTGAGGCTGAGGCAGGCTGAGGCTGAAGCAGGCTGAGGCTGAGGCTGAGACAGGCTGGGGCTGAGGCTGAGGCAGGCTGAGGTTGTAGTAGAGGATACGTATGGCACATGAGGCGTAGGACAGACATGGAAGACGCACAACAATTGGTCACAGTTTTGGGTCAGATTTTGGGACACATGTTATTATATATGATACATCTTGCACAAGAAGTAGACATGAAACACGTACACACAAGAGGTGGTCACATTTTTGAGGCCAGTTTTGCCACACATTCACATGTTATGTATGACACGTATTGCACACGAGACGTATGATAGACATGAGACAGAGACCAAAGTTGGTCACATTTTTGGGGCAAATTTTGGGCTGCGCTGAGGCCGAGGCTGAAGCAGAGGCAGGCTGAGGCTGAGGCAGGCTGAGGCTAAGGCTGAGGCTGAGGCTGAGGCAGGGCGGGGCTGAGGCTGAGGCAGGCTGAGGCTGAGGCTGGGGCAGGCTGAGGCCGAGGCTGAGGCCGAGGCTAAGGCTGAGGCAGGCTGAGGCCGAAGCTGAGGCAGAGGGTGCAGATGAAGCAGGCTGGCTGAGGCCGAGGCTGAGGCTGGTGCAGGCTGAAGCTGAGGCAGGCTGAGGCCGACGCTGAAGCAGCTGATGCCGAAGCAAGCCGACGCTCCGTTACCGTCGGCGTCGCCGTCGCCGTCGCCGCCGTCGCCATCACCCTCGCCGTCGCCGTCTCCGTCGCCGTCTCCGTCACCGTCGACGTCGCCGTCGCCGTCGCCGTCGCCGTCGCCGTCGCCGTCGGCGGCAGCCCGCTATGCCACCCGGGACGTCGGAGCATACACCAACACACCAGAAGGTGACATGTTTCGGCCATTTTTTTTGCCACTCCCCGCTCTTCATCTGGCACTACTCTGGCATACGTGCCGCCCGGGACGTCGGAGCATACATGAAGAAACCGAGACACTACTGTGGAAAAGTAGCCTGGCATACCGTGCCCTCAAGCATCCCCGAAATCGTTGACGGCGCGGACCTCGCTCACCGCCTCCACGTCAATACCGTTGTGGCCCAACGAATGGCGAAGCTTCACACCGGCCTGGAACTCTTCAAGTGATACCTCGTGCTGCGATGGACCAGCTCCGTGAAAGCTGTTGCCGTGATACCTGAAGCAGGTGGTAGCCCGATGATGGCATTGAGCAACAAAGGACAACCCCCCGCAACTTTGCCAATTGGCCATCATACGCACTCGCGAAAGTTTAGTCTTGTCGAGCCAGTCATACAGCTGCTTCGCATACTTGTCCAGCTCCGCTGGCGTCCTCCCGGTCGCCTGCACTTGCTCCTCCGTGCCGCTCGAACGCAGGAGAGCAGCACCCTTCTTCTCATACTGCTTTTTCGGAGCCAGGCAATACTGCAAGGCCGGCAGGATATAGTCAATCTCTTTGTACAACTCCTCATACAGCTGCGGCTTCAATACCGCCTCGTTGTTCTTCTTGACCGCAGGATCGTTTTGATACTCGCAGAAGGTCTTCATCGCGTGAATGAAACGGTTGATACCGACACCCCTCCGCTCCGGCTCCTTGCTGCACATCTCCGACATCCATACGGCCCCACTCTTCAGCGGCTCCTGCATCTGTGTCCATACCTGCTTGTCCGACAGCTTCGCGAACTTCGAAGGCCCGTATACGTTGAGCAACTGCGCGGGCGCCGTCTCGTATACCCTCAGCCACTCCCGCTTTTTCTGGTCCGTCGGCTTCTCCCCGGAACCAGACTGGGACGCGGGGCCAGACTGGGACGCGGTGCCAGACTGGGACGCCAGCGCGAAGTCTGGGCAACCGTCGAGCGCCATACGAAACCGGAGGGAATACACTTCCGAGTGGGCAGACTGGAACAGCCGTGCCAAATTTGAGAGTATATGGCTGCAGCTATCAACCGATACGTATAACACATAGTGCACACGGTGTGGTAGACTGGTGGTGATGATGATGATGATGGTGGCATGGACTTTGGGGGAGAGCCCTCGGCGAAGCGCAGACTGCGTGTGAGGGCCCGAAGACGGCCAATGACCGGCCCCAGAGAGCCTGTGATACCCCGAGGAAAGCCTGTGGTGGCCCCAAGACAGTGAAGTCCGCCGCCGCACATGCGACAAAGCCAGGCATACTGAACATTTTTTGATGCCCCCGAGACCTCATTGATGTCCTATTTGTTCTTCTATGGATATCCAAATTCGAAGTGTTAGATCTTATACACAGTGCACATGATATGCAGACCCGTCTCATACATGTTGCAGAGGAGTATACGAGACAAACCAAGTGTTAGTCACATTTTGGGGGCAACTTTTGGCTCACATGATATGGTTACATATTACATATTGCACAGGATACGTATGTTGACCATTAGCCAGAGCGGTTGGTCACATTGTTGGGGCAAATTGTGGCTCACATGCAATGAGCGCGTATGTGCATATTGCAACTGGTACGTATGTTAGCCGTTAGCCAGAGAAGTTCATCACATTTTTGGGGCAAATAGGCTTCACATGCAGTGATAATAATATACATGAAAAAAAAACATGACGGGGCAGACAAATTGGTCACATTTTTGGGGCAACTCCTGCCTCACACACAGTTGGGTACAAATTTTGCCTCACATGCCGGTCGCTACGTATATGCATGTTGCAGATGTGGACAGACACAAAACCAAAAGTTGGTCACATTTTTGGGGCAAATTTTAGCTCATATGCTATGGAGTGGTTGCAATCATACATGTTTCAAATGATATCCCAGACATGGGAACAACATTGGGTCACATTTGTGGGCGCAGATTCTGACTCACATGCAATTGTTGAGAATACTACTCATTGCACATGATACTCATACAGTATTACACATGATGCGTATGGCAGACATGATACAGAGACACCGTGTGGTCACATTTTTGGGGCAAGTTGTTGCCGCCACGATGCTCGATGCAGATGATACATGCGGGCCCTGATTTTTTTGGTCGGCGTCCAGCTCCATACGACATTGATCACTCCGGCGTCGCCGTGCCGCCGTATACCAGCAGCTCGCCGTTCTCGCCCCACACTTCTTCCCTCACTGGAAGCTCACTGCATACGCCCATCTCCTCATACACTGGAGCATCGCCAGCCTCCGCACTGGCACCTGCAGCAAAGTCTGCAAGGGTACGCTTGCACTCAGTCTTGGATACATCTGCCGGATCCTCTGTGCTCACGAGGAAGTCCACGAGGTTGTTGCCCATGTCCATGGATACAACAGGGTCCGCGTCATACTCACCTTGATCTGCAAGAGCATACTCCATGCCTTTCCCCTCGTCGTCAGATGACGATACAGAGTCATACCCGCGCTCCAAAATCTCGCCCTCCTGCTCGGGCCCAGCCGGCAGGAAGTCACTGCGGCGGAGCTTGCCGAATACATGGCAGCCCTCGCGAGACTTGAAGCGACTGCAGGCAACGTAGCCATACCCTCTCGTAGCCACTCTCTTCTTCTGCTCGAAATATACACAGCCGTGAAAGAGATCCGCGCCCTGCGCTCGACGCACCGTGGTCGCATACCCGTAGCAGCAAGGCAGGAATACCTCTCCGTTCTCCTCGATGGGGTGCACCAATACCATGTTGCCCGTACCCACCAGCCTGGCTGTAAACACTGAGTGTCCACGAAGCGACTCGCATACCGTGGCCAACGCCCCATTCACAAAGCCCCGCTGTTTGTCAAAGTTCCGACTCAGGCGAATGACGATACCAGGTCTGGCCAGAATGCGTAAGTCGGACTTCGTGGTCGGGTCGCAATACCCACCCTTTTTCAGATCGGCCTCACTAATGCCGAGTAATGCCAGCGCCGCTCTGCATACCTCCGCCGAGCCCGCGTTCGTACACGTGAGCCAAGAAAACGGATGCCCTTTCTCCGCCGCCAACGCCATACCGCGCTCAACACAGGCCTCCAAGCACTCATGATGCCAGTGGCGGTCTCCAAAATACTCAGTCAAAACCGCTCGATCTGGCTGAGCCTCACGTATACGATTCAGGAAAACCAAGTGCTGCTTGTCAGCGGTGCGATACACGGTCTTCAAGTCGACCTTGTCCATTTGGTTGCAGAAGTGCTCGCACTGGCCCCCGCTCAATACTGGCTGCAACTGCTTAAAATCGGCCACGATAGCAGTGAAGGGTTTGTGCGGCTGCTCCCGCACCGAGGCGAAAAACCGCATCCATTCCTGGTCTTCATACTGGCTCCCTTCATCGCAAAGAATCAAATCAATACTTCTCAAAGCCGAGGGTGGGGCCCAGCGGACCTTGCCGTCCTTGCCGGCCCTCTTATACTTCAAGACTCCTTGTATCGTGTCCACTCGGATATTCTCGATACCAGGTCTGTCGGGCAGCTTGGACTTGCACTGGTGCACGAGATACCCGGTGGGGCACACGATCAAAACCTGAAGAGACTCACATGCCCAAATGGCCAGCTCCAACAATACTGCCGTCTTCCCACTGCCGGGCGGTCCAGAGATATACAAGAAACGCTTGCTGTTCTGCTTCTCCTCCTCGTCCTCCAGCGATACAGCCTTCTTGACCCGCTCGATGGCATCAGCCTGCTCTGGGCTCCACGTGCGCTGCTGATACTTCGGCCTGTTCAAGGTATCCCACTCCTGCCGAAGGCACTCATACTCTGGCGCGTTATTGCATCGAGCAACACGCTGATACAGCAGAAAATTCGCGTGTTGCTTCTGCTCAAAGCAGCCGACACGCTCATCGCGCATACCGCGAAATTGCAGATCGCGTCGGGCCAGCGAGAGCAGATACTCGAATGCTGCCCTGTCATTGGCAAATACGGGCTCTCCTGCAGTATACTCAGAGCCGAATGTGAGTATCTGGCCATCATCGCCCACTCGCATCGGCAGCGCTTGAGTGTGGAATTTGAGATCACACGACGTCTCCACGATACCAACAGTGCCGGACCAATTCCAGGACATGAGATACTCGATCATGCCCACGAAATTCTTCATACTGTCCAGGTGTTTGAACGTCCGAGGGAGTAATTGTGAAGCGTATACATGTGGCAGCATAGTCAGTGAATGCTGGCCCCAGTACCCGTCCGTCAGCTCGTACCAATACCTGCAGGCGACCACTTGCGTAGGTTCATACCTTTGATTATGTCGGCCGCCACGGAAATGCACGCAGTGGTTGCAGGAATCATACTCCCTGCCACGGTGCCATACCAAGAAACTGTCCGATACGGGAACCCCTGCGACCAGCTGCTCCCTCTTCTCCTGAAGGTAAAAGCCATACATCCTCGAGGAAAAGTTACCCTGCCGCCCGTCGTAATTCACCATGGCTGCCGGCTGCGGTGGATACAGCAATACATGAGAGTAGGACCGCTCAAACTCCGACAGTTGCGCCAAACGGATGGCCACTTCCGGCAGGCACGGGCTGCTCTTGCTGAGCAAGCGATACGCGGTCAGCCAGGAGCTGTTCGCATTCTTCTGCACATACTCGCCGAGCCCGACGTCGACGGCATCGTGGTCCTTCGCGACATACCCTGAAATGTAGTTGAGCCGGCCGTTGCCTATCTGAACATCTATCTCGGCGCAGAATACAAGCGAGAGGAACTTGACGAATGCCGACACGACAGCCGTCCCGGTGCGCCCCTGGAGATACTGCAACAGCCCAAAGCATACAACCCACGCGCAGATGTGCCAGTGCGGGGTGCCACGGCCTTGGTACTCGGTCTTCATACACCACTCGTAAACGATGAAGTACTTGTGGCCCCAGCGGTTCGCCAGGAACAGCCAGATACAGCGAACCAGGTAGTACATATGAAGTGACATCATATACGCACCAGCAAAAATACAGCGAAGGTACGGCTCCATGAAATACGGCCTCGGGAACTTCCACTCCGCGGGCGCGATGGTGATGAACAAGTTCGGAAACGCGCACAGCCAGACCTGTCCCCGAAGATTCCGGCAGTGTTGATACAGGGCCTCATAATTCTTCTCGTCGTAGCAGCGCACGAGCATGATACGCACAAGATCAGCGAGGGAGTCTTGCACAATCTCCCAATACCCCGTAGACGCCTGCGAGTCCCGAGACATGACATCCCCAGTGACGCCGAGGCTCTTGGCACGGACTTGTGCATTGAAATACTTGTTCGCCAAGTGCTTCTCGTACAGGAAGAACGGCAGGTCCCGCTGCTCGCCATATACGCGGGCACTGGACAGCACCTTCCGAGTCCAAGACAGGCCGATGGATACCACACGGTTCGTGCTGTCCTGGGTCTCGGCATAGTAGTGCTCCATTATACCCGTATCTGTGAAGTCCGTGGTCGGGTACAAGACGGGATACATGGCACACTCGATACCTTTCATGACCACAAAGAGGTCGTAGGAGGACAGGTTCAAGGAGCTGCGGTTCTCGATACGGATCCTCTGGGACGTCAGAAAGCTATTTTATTGTTGTTGTTTTTTTTTTTTGTTCTTTTTTTTTTGGTTGGTCAACCTCGTGATCGTCTACGTCGCCGTCGATCTCGTCGTCATCGTTCGTCGTCGTCGTCGTCGTCGTCGTCGTCGTCGTCGTCGTCGTCATCGTCGCCGTCGTCGTCGCCGTCGTTCTCGTCGTCGTCGTCGTCGTCGTCGTCTTGGTCGTCGTCGTCGTCGTCGTCGTCGTCGTCGTCGTCGTCGTCGTCGTCGTCGTCGTCGGAGCCCCTGCCCGCGCGGATCCTCTGTTCCGTCAGGAAGACGCGGTAATACTTGCTGTGCTCCCTCAAGAAGTGATACGCAGCCTTGCACCGGTCCGTAGGCAGACTCGCTTCGCAGACCAGGTCCTTCTTGAAATACGCGCGCGAGAGCCCCACCTTCTTCCAGTTGAACTGGTGCGCGGCGCCATACCGCTCCTGCTGCACGGAGGTCTTCAATACGACGATGCTCAGAGCACGACATTCGTCCACGGTCATCTCGTGCATACAGGGTCCAGTGGTGTGGTCCAGCGAAAACTGCCCAAAGGAATACCGAGGCCAGCTGATACACTCCTTTGCCTCGTAGCCCGACTTCGTGGCCAAGGGGATCCTATACAGCTCCGACGTCTTTGCTACCTTGAGGGCCTTGCCGTGGTTCTGCATACGCCGGTTGAACTTCTCGAGAGGGGTCTCTTTGCCAGAACAGCAAGGGCATGTGGCAACCACAGGCGTATACATGCCTGGCTTATACCACCATCTCGAAGATATACCAACTTGGCCACAGGCGTGCACCACCGGGTCGTGCGGTACTTGCCGACGATACGCCGCCAGCATGTCTGGTTGCTCCGACGTGCTGCGGTCCTGATATACACGATTCGAGAAATACTCGTCATTAAAGAAGAACGAGCCGCAGGCCTCGCAAGCGGACCAACTCCCGTAGCACACCCAGAACGCAAAGTCCGTCAAATTATACTGCTTCTGGTAGGTGGCCTGGATACTGGTGAGTAATGACATGGACCAAGACTGTCGCTGAAATACCTCCTGGCACTTCAACATGGCATACGCAGCAACAAGACAAGCGTCCGCCGCCATTTTCGGGAATACTATGCAACGGTCAGCTGTCGCCACGCTGCAAGCTCTCGCATACCAGCCGTGCTCTTTGTCGGAGATACACGCGTGCGCAGTCCTGGGCAGCACCTGGCCCTGGAAGGTCTTCTCGTAGGCCTCCAACACAGGGCCTGGCAGCACATCCTTGTATACGAAGGCATCCGGATACTCGAGAGCCAACCTGGCATGCCGTTCGTGTTCTCCAAAAAATACCGCAAGATTGTGCAAAGGCACCAACTCTTCCGCCACGCCCAAGCGCTCACATAAGGATATACGCACAGTCTCCAGAGCAGATCTGGCCCGGGCGCGCAGAGAGGGAGCAACCCCCCGGGTGTGCCCGAGCTTGCTATCCAGAGAGACGAAGGAATACAAGAACTCCCACTCGTGCTGCTCCAGGTGGTCGCTGGTCCAGTATTCGCCACGCTGCTCGCGATAGCGACGATACGCTATGAGCCGCTGCGTCGTCCTGCAATCAACGAGATACTGCGCCAATAACTGCTTTTTCACCTCCTCGGCCGAGACGCCCTTCTGCAGCTGCTCCAGGACAAACTCCCCGCATACGTGGCGATGTATGTCCTCAGCATTCTCCAGTAGTGCCAGCTGCTGAGAGGGCGCCTTCAGCCACGTCTGAAGGTGACCGCAATTGGCAAATACCCCGGTCTCCGCGCGATACTTGTCCACCAGCGCTCGCCCCCTCAAGCCTTCTACGTGATACCAGTACTGGAGGTCCCTGCGCGACAGCGCGTAGACGGCGGAATTGCCGTGTTTGGCACCGTCTCCGAGGCGATACCTGCCAAGCCACTCTCGACAGACATTCGGACCCGTCTCATACCCCCAGGCCTTCAGACGCACCTGCATATTCCGGTAGTCGAGGCCAAGGCCCAGGTCGGAGACCTCCTCTCGATACCGCTTGCCGCATGCCGCCTCTAGAGCCTCCACCGTCATCAGCGTCATACGAACCACATCTGTGGAGGAAGAAGCTGCCGTGGCCTGCTGCTTGGATACGGGCTCCTCCCAGTCGACCGCGGCAGGCCGTTTGGCCACGCGGGCAGATCCGGCGGCGGCTGGCCGTTTCAATACACCGCCTGCGACCTGTGCCGCCGGGCGCTTCAATACACGCTTGGTGACGGCCTGGGCGGATGAGGCCGCCGCCTGCACTGAAGAGCTCACCGACGCATACGCATCGCACCACTGTCTCAACACTCCTCGGGACACCAAGACAGCTTTCCGTCGCATACGCAACACGGTATGCAAGGTGTGGCACTTCAGCCCTGGATATACCGCGCGCATGTGGTCACCAAGTGCCGCGTCGAGCTTGTCAGCCGTGTCATACTGCAAAGGTCCGGAGTCAGGGTGATACTTCACGTACCATTGCCTCAAAACCATACCGCTGACAGCGACGGGAGGGTCGCTCTCCGAGAGAATCTGCGAGAGGACCTCCGCGGCGGCCTCGTCGGCGAAGCTCTCCCGATACTGATTGAGTCGAAGACGCTGGCCTATACATTCCTCCACAGCTTGGGCAGTATTCAATGCTCCCTTGGCGCCCCACTCCGTGCTGAGCCACTTCTGACATACCCTGGCGTCAGCAGATACAGATAAATGTCCCAGGAGCCACTGCTTCAAGACGGCCCCGTCAGTAGTCCCCTCGGGCATGTCTGTGCGAATACGTTCTCCATACCAGGTCTCCAGATGGCCAGCGTTCTGCACTTTGACAAGCGTCTCTTTGGAAGAATACTGCAGTAGCCACATCTTTGCGACCTGATCTGTCACATACAGTGGTGGATCCAACTGTCGGAGCGCCCCGCATAATTTGAAAGGTGTATTATACTCGATGCCCAGGTGGCGGATGGCAGAACCGTGCTGCTCCTCCAGCTCCTGGGCGCTAGAAATACTAACCTTGCCAGGCACAACCCGATACTTGCCCCACCAAGTCTTGCACGCCTGGTGACTGACCTGGATACCCTTTGCAACGAGCGCCTGATGCAAATAATACGGGCTCTCGCAGTCGGCCAAGGGAGGCCGCGACAGCTCCGGGCCATACTGCTCGTCAAGGGCTTTCGCCGTCAAAGCCATGGACCATCCAAGAACACAGGCGATACCTTGATCCGAGATGGCTACGGATGTGCCAGTGATCAGTCGGAGGCTTCCTGGGGCCGCTTGGGGTCCTCTTGGGGAAGGGGGGAAGCCTCCTGGCGCCGCTTGGGGTCCTCTTGAGGGGCTTTGGGGGGCTTCTTGGAAGCATCTTGGGGCCTCTTGGGGGCTTATTGGGTCCTCACGGCGGGCTCTTGGGGCCTCTTGAAGGCCTCCTGGGGCAACCTATGGCGCAACCAGTAGGGGGACGTTTTATTCTCGGCGGCCGAGGGCGCAACCTATGACGCAACCAATAGGGGGGCGTTTTATTCTCGGCGGCCGAGGGCGCAACATATGGCGCAACCGCAAGGGATTCTGGCCCCTGGCAGGCGCGCGAACCCCGTTGCAAGAGCGTGCGAAAGTAGCTCGCGCGAGCTCATGTAACATAAATGTTGGAAAACCATTGGTTTTTTGAGGATTCGGACAGCGCGCGCGGGTGGAAATTTTGAAAAGTCGTGCAGGTGTTTTTCGAGGACCTACGGTGCGATTCGTGTGATTTTATGATGCGCGGTGCTAAAATTCTTAAAAACCCAATGGTTTTTGGAGATTTCGGCGTGCGCGCGCGAAGAAAAAACGAATGTGTCCCGCATGGTATTATTTGACAGGGATGATGGCCCTGGCAGGTGCGCAACCGTTGTCGCAGAAGTTCGAAAAAGTTGCTCGCAAAAGCCCGTTTGACAGAAATGTTTAAAAAGTGTTGGTTTTCCTACGAATCCGCAAGAGCGCGCGGAAGACATTTTGACAATTTTTTCTTAAAAACCATTGGGTTTTTGATGTTTTTATGTTAAAATCGCTACGAAACCTAAGGTTTTGGAAGGATTTCGTCTTGCGCGCACGAATGTCCACTTTACCTTATTTTTTGCAAGGGATTCTTGCAATTTGATCAAGTAAGAACAAGAATTTTCATTTTATAGTGTTTTTTGCAAGGGAAAACGGATTACAACAAAACAACCGGATCCGGACACAATCCACTTTTCTGAAGCTTTCGCGAAAAAATGATGAAAATGTAGCTGCGGCCTAGGTTTTGGAGGGGGGTCGTGTACCAGGGGTCCCAACAATAATTATTCTTTAGAAGTAATAATGTTCAACAACAATTACTAGCACGTGGGGACACTCCGTTCTCACCAGTGCCAGGGTTTTCATAGGAGGCGGGCAATACCCCCACTTTGTGGGGGGGCCGGTTCAAGCTCTACCAAATTTCCAAACGACTCTTCGCCACCACCCACACCCAGCTTCCCGCCCTATGACGTTCGGACACTTCACTTCGTGGCATGCGGACGACCGTGGCTACTATTCAGGGCCCCGCGGCCGACGACGACGGCGTGCGCGCGCGAAGAAAAAACGAATGTGTCCCGCATGGTATTATTTGACAGGGATGATGGCCCTGGCAGGTGCGCAACCGTTGTTGCAGAAGTTCGAAAAAGTTGCTCGCAAAAGCCCGTTTGACAGAAATGTTTAAAAAGTGTTGGGTTTCCTACGAATCCGCAAGAGCGCGCGGGATGAAATTTTGACAATTTTTTTTTGAAAAACCATTGGTTTTTTGATGTTTTTATGTTAAAATCGCTACGAAAACTAAGGTTTTGGAAGGATTTCGTCTTGCGCGCGCGAATGTCCACTTTACCTTATTTTTTGCAAGGGATTCTTGAAGTTTGGTTATGTTAGAACAAGAAATGTCCACTTTAGCTTATTTTTTGCAAGGGAAAACCGATCGTAACAACACAACCGGATCCGGACTCCCCCGTTTTGCCTGAGACTTCCTCACGAAAATGATGAAAATGAGGCTGCGGCCTAGGCGCGGCGGGGGGGTCGTGCACCAGGGGCCCCAACAATAATTATTCTTTAGAAGTAATAATGTTCAACAACAACAAAAGCACAAGGCAATTTCCAACAAAAGCGTGCGCGCGCGCTCTTGCGTCGTCGTCGTCGTTGTCGTCGCCGTCCTCCCTCCTCCCGCGTCGTCGTCGCCGTCGCCTACGTCGTCCTCTGTCTTTCTTGTGTTCGTCGTCGTCCTCTTTGGCGTCGTGGTCATTTCCGTCGTCGTTGTCGCCGTGGTCGTCCTTCCTCCTCCCTCGTCGTCGTCGTCCGTCGTCGGCGTCTCGTCGTCGTCCCTCCTATTTCGTCGCCGTCGTCGTCGTCGTTGTCGTCGTCGTCGTCTTCCCTACCCCCTCGTCGTTGTCGTCGTCGGCGTCGCCGTCCTCCTTCTTCTTCGTTCGCGTCGTCGCCGTCCTCCCTCTGCCTCGTCGTCGTCGTCGTTGTCGTCGTTGTCGCCGTCGTCGTCTTCCCTCCTCCCTCGTCGTCGATTTCGTTGGCGACGTCGTCGTCGTCGTCGTCTTCATCGTCTTCGTTGGCGTCGGCGTCGTCGGCGTCGGCGTCGTCGTCGTCGCCGCCGTCGTCGTCGTCGTCGTCGGTGTCGTTGACGTCGTCGTCGTCGTCGGTGTCGTCGTTGTCGTCGTCATCGGCGTCATCATCGTCGTCGTCGTTGTCATCGTCGTCGTCGTCGTCGGCGTCGTCGTCGTCGTCGTCGTCGGTGTCGTCGTCGTCGTTGTCGGCGTCGTCGAAGTCGTTGGAGACGTCGTCGGTGTCGTCGTAGTCGTCGGTGGCGTCATCGTCGTCGTTGTCGTTGTCGTCGTCGGCGTCGCTGTCGTTGCCAAGTGCCATTTGGTACCCACCGTCACGGTCTTAAGAGATTTTGCAAACCAAGTTGCGGATGGGTGGGATGTTTGCGCGAGCAGTGGAGTGGACAACTCATTGCGAACAGGAAATAATTCTCCTTTCTGAAAAATAATAGATTCTACCCCCCCCCCAGCGTTATCGGTCCCCCTGTTGGGTATGTAAATCATATATGGTCCTGACCAAATGTCAATCCTAAGTATGAGTTTACATTATCCCAGGGGAACCGGTATCGGTCCCCCTGAGGTGCCCTTGTAAAAACACTTGTTTTGCAAATCCCTTGCAAAAAACGGACGAAGTGCACACGCGCGCGTCGTCGCGCGCACATGCCGAAATCCTTCAAAAACCTTCGGTGTCGGAAGGATTTCGCAATCGACTTTCCAAAACACACACACACACACACACACACACACACACACACAAAAAAAACAGGGTTGCGCAACACAGATTTGCAAAAAAAGCTTACGCGCGAGCTCTAGCGAAATCTCGAGAAAACCATAGGTTTCTCAAACTTTTACAAAATGCTACCAAACGGGCTTCGCGCGCGCATGTCGAAATCTGTCGAACGCCCTTGCGCGTGTGCCGTCGCGAGAATCCTTTGCAAAAAAAAGGCGAAGTGCAGACGCGCGCGTCGTCGCGCGCGTATGCCGGAATCATTCAAAACCCATCGGTTTCGGAAGGATGTCAAAATGGTGTGTCCAAAAAACCTACAAAAAACATAAGGTTTCGCAACACGGATGCTCAACAAAAGCGTGCGCGCGCGCTCCTGCGTCGTCGTCGTCGTCGTTGCCGTCCTCCCTCCTCCTGCGTCGTCGTCGTCGTCGCTTACGTCGTCCTCTGTCTTTCCTTGTGTTCGTCGTCGTCGTCCTCTTTGGCGTCGTGGTCGTTTCCGTCGTCGTTGTCGCCGTGATCGTCCTTCCTCTTCCTCCCTCGTCGTCGTCGTCGTCCGTCGTCGGCGTCTCGTCGTCGTCCCTCCTTTTTCAACGCCGTCGTCGTCGTCGTTGTCGTCGTTGTCGTCGTCGTCTTCCCTCCTCCCTCGTCGTTGTCGTCGTTGGCGTCGCCGTCCTTCCTCCTTTTTCGTCGTTCGCGTCGTCGCCGTCCTTCCTCCTTCCTCGTCATTGTCGTCGTTGTCGTCGTTGTCGCCGTCGTCGTCTTCCCTCCTCCCTCGTCGTCGTCTTCGTTGGCGGCGTCGTCGTCGTCTTCGTCATCTTCGTTGGCGTCGGCGTCGTCGTCGTCTTCGTCATTGTCGTCGACGTCGGCGTCGTCGTCGTCGCCGCCGTCGTCGTCGTCGTCTGCGTCGTCGGCGTCGGCGTCGTCGTCGTCGTCGGTGTCGTCGTTGTCGTCGTCGTCGGCGTCGTCATCGTCGTCGTTGTCATCGTCGTCGTCGGCGTCGGCGTCGTCGTCGTCGTGGTCGGTGTCGTCGTCGTCGTCGTTGTCGGCGTCGTCGAAGTCGTTGGAGACGTCGTCGGTGTCGTCGTAGTCGTTCTCGGCGGCGTCGTCGTCGTTGTCGCTGTCGTCGTCGGCGTCGCTGTCGTTGCCAAGTGCCATTTGGTACCCACCGTCACGGTCTTAAAAGATTAAGCAGACCAAGTTGCGGGTGGGTGGGTGGGATGTTTGCGCGAGCAGTGGAGGTGGTCAAGCGCGGTGCAGGGTAGTCAGTTCTCTTTTTTTTAAAAGAGAATAAACTCTACCCCCCCCGGCGTTATCGGTCCCCCTTTGGGGTATGTAAATCACATGGTTCTGACCACATGTACATCCTAAGTATGAAATCACAATGTCCCAGGCCAACCGGGTTCCCCCCCCTGAGGTTCTTTTGCAAAAAAGAAACACTGTGCGGTGACATTTTTTGGCTCTAACATAACACTTGTTCACGAATCCCTTGCAAAAAACGGGACGAAGTGTACACGCGCGCGTCGTCGCGCGCGCATGCCGAAATCCTTCAAAATCCTTCGGTGTCGGAAGGATTTCGCAATCGAGTTCCCCAAAAACATACAAAAACATAAAGTTTCGTAACACTGATTTGCTAAAAAAGCTTACGCGCGAGCCCTTGCGAAATCTGAAGAAAACCATAGGTTTTCCAAGATTTTCACAACATGCTACCAAACGGGCGTCGCGCGCGCGCGCATGTCGAAATCTGTCGAACGCCCTTGCGCGTGTGCCGTCGCGAGAATCCTCTGCACAAAATGGGACGAAGTGCAGACGCGCGCGTCGTCGCGCGCGTACGCCGAAATCCTACAAAAACACCAGGTTTCGCAACACGGATGTTCAACAAAAGCGTGCGCGCGCGCTCTTGCGGCGTCGTCGTCTTCGTCGTCGTCGTCGTCGTCGCCGTCCGCCCTCCTCCCGCGTCGTCGTCGTCGTCGTCGCCTACGTCGTCCTGTGTCTTTCCTCGTGTTTGTCGTCGTCGTCCTCTTTGGCGTCGTGGTCGTTTCCGTCGTCCTTGTTGCCGTGGTCGTCCTTCATCCTCCTCCCTCGTCGTCGTCGTCGTCGTCGTCCGTCGTCGGCGTCTCGCCATCGTCCCTCCTATTTCGTCGCCGTCGTCGTCGTCGTTGTCGTCGTCGTCTCATCGTCGTCTTCCCTCCTGCCTCGTCGTTGTCGTCGTCGGCGTCGCCGTCCTTCCTCCTTCTTCGTCGTTCGCGTCGTCGCCGTCCTCCCTCCTCCCTCGTTGTCGTCGTCGTTGTCGTCGTTGTCGCCGTCGTCGTCCTCCCTCCTCCCTCGTCGTCGTCTTCGTTGGCGACGTCGTCGTCTTCGTCGTCGTCGTCGGCGTCGGCGTCGTCGTCTTCGTCGTCGTCGACGTCGGCGTCGTCGTCGTCGCCGCCATCGTCGTCGTCGTCGTCGTCGGCCGTCTTGCTTCTCCGGCCTTCTTGGGGCGCTCATGAGACGCCCCCAAGGGCTCCACGACGACCCCGGAGCGATATCTGTGCTCGGTCCCGCATGGGTTTTGCAAACCAAGTTGCGGGTGGGTGGGTGGGATGATTGCGCGAGCAGTGGAGTTGACAATTTCAAGCTCGGCAAGTGAATTCTCCTTTTCAAAAACACAATAGGATCTACCCCCCCCCGGCGTTATCGGTCCCCCTTTCAGGTATGTAAATCATATATGCTTCTGACCACATGTCCATCCTAAGTATGAAATCACAATATCCCAGGCCAGCCGGTATCCCCCCCCCTGAGGTTCCCTGGCTAAAAAAACACTATGCGGTGACATTTTTTGTTCTAACATAACACTTGTTTCACGAATCCCTTACAAAAAAATTGACGAGGTGCGCACGCGCGCGTCGCCGCGAGCGCATGCCGAAATCCTTCAAAAACCTTCAGTGCCGGAAGGATTTCGCAATCGAGTTTCCAAAAAACATACAAAAACACAGGGTTTCGCAACACTGATTCGCTAAAAAAGCTTACGCGCGAGCTCTTGCGAAATCTGAAGAAAACCATGGGTCTTCCAAAAAAAATCCATAACATGCTACCAAATGGGCGTCGCGCGCGCATGTCGAAATCTGTCGAACGCCCTTGCGCGTGTGCCGTCGCGAGAATCCTCTGCAGAAAATGAGACGAAGTGCAGACGCGCGCGTCGTCGCGCGCGTACGCCGAAATCCTTCAAAACCCGTCGGTTTCGGAAGGATTTCAAAAGCGCGCGTCCGAAAACCTACAAAAACCTACGGTTTCGCAACACGGATTTTCAACAAAAGCGTGCGCGCGCGCTCGTGCGGCGTCGTCGTCGTCGTCGTCGTCGCCGTCCTCCCTCCTCCCGCGTCGTCGTCGTCGTCGCCGCCTACGTTGTCCTCTGTCTTTCCTCGTGTTCGTCGTCGTCGTCCTCTTTGGCGTCGTGGTCGTTTCCGTCGTCGTTGTCGCCGTGGTCGTCCTTCCTCCTCCTCCCTCGTCGTCGTCGTCCGTCGTCGGCGTCTCGTCGTCGTCCCTCCTATTTCGTCGCCGTCGTCGTCGTCGTTGTCGTCGTCGTCGTCTCATCGTCGTCTTCCCTCCTCCCTTGTCGTTGTCGTCGTCGGCGTCGCCGTCCTTCCTCCTTCGTCGTTCGCGTCGTCGCCGTCCTCCCTCCTCCCTCGTCGTTGTCGTCGTTGTCGCCGTCGTCGCCGTCGTCGTCCTCCCTCCTCCCTCGTCGTCGTCTTCGTTGGCGACGTCGTTGTCGTCGTCGTCGTCGTTGTCGTCATCGTCGTCGTCGTCGGCGTCGTCGGCGTCATGGTTGTCGTCGTCGGCGTCGTCGTCGTCGTCGGTGTCGTCGTCGTCGTCGTCGGTGTCGTCGTTGTCGTCGTCGTCGGCGTCGTCATCGTCGTCGTGGGTTTTGCAAACCAAGTTGCGGGTGGGTGGGTGGGATGTTTGCAAGAGCGCGGGATGTGTCAACTCGTTTGTTAAAATCACTTCTCCTTTTCTACATACAGAATAGGATCTATCCCCCCCCGGCGTTTTCGCTTCACCTTTCGGGTATGGAAATCAGATAAAATTCTGACCACATGTCCATCCGAAATATGAATTTACACTATCCCCGGGGGGCCGGTATCCCCCCCCTGAGGTTCCTTTTGTTGTTTTTGTTGTTTTGTTTTTTTTTATATATATAAAATAAAAAAAAAAAAAAAAAAAAAAAAAAAAAAAATGCGGTGACATGTTCGTTCTAACATAACACGTTGTCGCGAATCCCTTGCAAAAAATGAGACGAAGTGCACACGCGCGCGTCGTCGCGCGCGCATGCCAAAATCCTCCAAAAACCTGCGGTGTCGGAAGGATTTCGCAATCGAGTTTTCAAAACACATACAAAAACACAGGGTTTCGCAACACTGATTTGCTAAAAAAGCTTCCGCACGAGCTCTTGCGAAATCTGAAGAAAACCATGGGTTTTCCAAAATTTTCACACCATGTTATTAAACGGGCTTCGCACGCGCGCATGTCGAAATCTGTCGAACGCCTTTGCGCGTGTGCCGTCGCGAGAATCCCTTGCAGAAAATGGGACGAAATGCAGACGCGCGCGTCGTCGCGCGCGTATGCCGAAATCCTTCAAAACCCATCGGTTTCGGAAGGATTTCAAAATCGTGTGTCCAAAAGACTTACAAAAACCCAAGGTTTCGCACCACGGATGTTCAACAAAAGCGCGCGCGCGCGCTGTTGCGTCGTCGTCGTCGTCGTCGCCGTCCTCCCTCCTCCCGCGTCGTCGTCGTCGTCGTCGTCTCCTACGTCGTTTTCTGTCTTTCCTCGTGTTCGTCGTCGTCGTCCTCGTTGGCGTCGTGGTCGTTTCCGTCGTCGTTGTCGCCGTGGTCGTCCTTCCTCCTCCTCCCTCGTCGTCGTCGTCGTCGTCCGTCGTCGGCGTCTCGTCGTCGTCCCTCCTATTTCGTCGCCGTCGTCGTCGTCGTTGTCGTCGTCGTCTCATCGTTGTCTTCCCTCCTCCCTTGTCGTTGTCGTCGTCGGCGTCGCCGTCCTTCCTCCTTCTTCGTCGTTCGCGTCGTCGCCGTCGTCCTTCCTCCCTCGTCGTTGTCGTCGTTGTCGCCGTCGTCGCCGTCGTCGTCCTCCCTCCTCCCTCGTCGTCGTCTTCGTTGGCGACGTCGTTGTCGGCGTCGTCGTCGTTGTCTTCGTCGTCGTCGCCGTCGGCGTCGTCGTCGTCGTTGTCGTCGTCGTCGTCGGCGTCTTCGTCATCGGTGTCGTCGTTGTCGTGGTCGCTATCGTCGTCGAAGTCGTTGGAGACGTCGTCGGTGTCGTCGTCGTCGGTGTCGGCGGCGCCGTCGTCGTCGTCGTCGTCGCTGTCGTCGTCGGCGTCGGTTTCGTGGCCAAGTGCCATCTGGTACCCACCGTCACGGTCTTGTCTGAAGAGGTCTTGCGACCAAGTTGCGGGTGGGAGGGTGGGATGTTTGCACGAGCAGTGGAGAGGACAGCTTCAAGTTGAGCAAGTGATTGATTGCACCACATAGATTGCACCCTTTCTAAAAAGAGAATAGACTCTACCCCCCCCAGCGTTATCGGTCCCCCTTCCGGGTATGTAAATCATGTATGATTCTGACCACATGTCCATCCGAAATAAGAATTTACACTATCCCCGGGTAACCGGTATCGGTCCCCCTGAGGCTCTCTTGTAAAAAACAATACGCGGGGACATGTTTTGCTCTAACATATGACTTTTTCATTAACCCCTTGCAAAAAATGAGACGAAGTGCACACGCGCGCGTCGTCGCGCGCGCATGCCAAAATCCTTCAAAAACCTGCGGTGTCGGAAGGATTTCGCAACCGAGTTCCCAAAAAACACACAAGATCAGAAGGTTTCGCAACACTGATTTGCTAAAAAAGCTTCCGCGCGAGCTCTTGCGAAATCTTAGCTACCAAACGGGCTTCGCGCGCGCGCATGTCGAAATCTGTCGAACGCCCTTGCGCATGTGCCGTCGCGAGAATCCTCTGCAGAAAATGGGACGAAATGCAGACACGCGCGTCGTGGCGCGCGTATGCCGAAGTCCTTCAAAACCCATCGGTTTCGGAGGGATTTCAAAAGCGTCGCGTCGTCGTCGTCGTCGTCGTCGTCGCCGTTCTCCCTCCTCCCCTCCCGCGTCGTCGACTTCGTCGTCGCCTACGTTGTCCTCTGCCTTTCCTCGTGTTCGTCGTCGTCGTCCTCTTTGGCGTCGTGGTCGTTTCCGTCGTCGTTGTCGCCGTGGTCGTCCTTCCTCCTCCTCCCTCGTCGTCGTCCGTCGTCCGTCGTCGGCGTCTCGTCGTCGTTCCTCCTCTTTCGTCGCCGTCGTCGTCGTCGTCGTCGTCGTCGTCATCGGGCTATAGGGTATAGGGCTATAGGGCTATAGGGTTATAGGGCTATAGGGCTATAGGGTTATAGGGCGATAGGGATATATGGCTATAAGGCTGTAGGCCTACAGGGCACCGGGCACCCGGGCACCCGGCACCCGGCACCCGGGCACCCACCCGGGCACCGGGCACCCGCGGGACCCGGGCACCCGGGCACCTGGCACCCGGGCACCCGGCACCCGGCACCCGGGCACCCACCCGGGCACCGGGCACCCGTCACCGGGGCACCCAGGCACTACGGCCGGGCACCCGGGCCCGGCCACCGAATCGGCGGCGAACCCGGTCACCCGGGCACCCGGGCACCCGGGCCCGGCCACCGAATCGGCGGCGAACCCGGTCACCCGGGCACCCGGGCACCCGGGCACCCGGGCCCGGCCACCGAATCGGCGGCACACCTCATTTACCCTTAAATCCGCTAGGACCCCTACAGAGGCAAGCTCTGATTGGGGAATATAGTGCACATCATACAGTGCACAGCACATTGCATATATAGCAAAACATAGAATGCGCACCACAAAAATTGCACCACAAAGATTGCACCATAGTGGTTGCACCACATCGGTTGCACCGTACAGGTTGCACAACATATATTGCACAACATAGATGGCACAATACAGGTTGCACTACATACGGTCGCCCTACATAGTTTGACTCACATACATTGCACAACATAGATTGGGCAACATATTTTCTCCGTTCTCCGAAATTATCAGGATCCCCCGCCCCCCCCGGTTGCCAGGCCACCTGTACGTATTGCAATTTACATATGATTCTGCCCGATCGCCCACCTTAAAAATGAGCGCATACCCTCCAAGCCAGGCCGGTATCGTTTCCCCCCTCATCCTTTGCAGAAAATGTTATGCGCGCGCACTCGTTTATCAAAAGCCATCAGTTTTGAAATGCACACGCCACGCGCGAGTCGTCGCGCGCGAGCATGCCAGAATAAGTCAAAAACCGTAGGTGCCGTAAGGATTCCAAAAAGCGAGCGCCGCGAAAACATGAAGAAATACACGGTTCCCCAACAAGGGTTTCAAACAAACAATCAAGAAATGCGCCAGCGCTCTTGCGAATTCTAAAAACCAAAACCATTGGGTTTTCAACATTGTCATCAAATGCTTCCGAACTAGCCTCTCGCGCGCGCATGTCGAAGTCTTTCGAACGCCCTTGCGCGCGTGCTCTCGCAAGAACCCCTTCCAACAAACGGGACGAATTGCGTACTCACGCGCTGTCGCGCGTGCATTTCGGAATCCTTCAAAAATTTTTGGCTTCGTGCGGATATCGAAGACGATTGTCCCGAGCACATATCGAATTTTGCAACACCATTCTTCACAACATAATTTGCGAACGCGGCCGTGCGGAGTTTTAAGGAAACCACCGGTTTTCCAACATGTCGTTCGAATTCTGCCAAGCGGGCCTCGCGTGCCGCATGCCGCACTCATTCGAGCGCCCTTGCGCGCGTGCTTGGGGGGCACGATCCGTGTCCAATCATACTACGCAGGTCATTCGGGCTCGTCGGCCGTGCGCATGTCGAACTCCTTCAAAGCCTTCATCGCCGACGCGACGACATCGTCATCGTTATCGGTGGGCGTGATCAGCGTCGGCGCCGTCATTAGCCTTGCCGTCCTCATCGCCACCATCGTCACCATCATCGCTACTCCCATAGTCGTGGCTACCGTTGTCGGCGTCGCCATGATACCGCGCCCACCCAAGCCACCGACTCGCATTGAAATGCCCGCTGGGAAGTGCCCAGCGGTCAACGCCACCGCGGCCACGTCGGTCGAGATGCACCAGCCAATGCTGAGTACTCACCGCAATCGCCACCGCATGGGTTTTGTCAAACCGAGTTGCGGGTGGGTGAGTGGGATGTTTGCAAGGGCATGGAATATGTCAACCCGTTTGTATAAATCAGCTGCAACACATGGATTTGCACCACACCGGTTGCTTTACATAAGCGTGTACACCATAGATTGCTACAACACGTGTTGCTTGTGGTCCACGGTGGCTCGCATGTTTTGTTTGTATGACAAGTACGCACTTGCAGTTCGAACAGGCACTCGCCTGAACGGCAGGCCCACGGGCCGTTGGTGTTTCCAGCGGGGGTCTTTGCCCACAGCGGAAAAGGATCTCGTGAAGGGACAGGTGAGGCGCGGGCTCGGGAAAGGGAGGGCGCATCGTTGCATCCTCGATGCATCCTGGGCCTGCTCCCGTCCTCCTCCTCACCCACCTCATCATCGGACCCCCTTTGCGTCCTCCAGCCTCCCTCCACTCTGCCCTTCCGCCCTGTCTCTGCTCCCTCCACCCTGCCCCTTCCCCCCCTCCCCCGGCCCCCGGCACTAGACCACTTCGCACCAGGATCGCTTCGGCCCACACCGTTTCGCCCCGATTCCCTTCGCCCCGAGTCCCCTCGCCCGCGGACCGCGTCGCCTTCGGACCGCTTCGCCAGTTGCCCCCAGTCGTCCTCGTCCTCGTCGTCCTCGTCCTCGTCGACGTCCTCGTGCCCGCCGACGTGCATGTCGTCGTCATCGCCCTTGTCGGTGCCCTCGTCTCCTCGAGGGTGTCCGCGTCGAGGCAACCCTAACGCGAAGGCGGGCAAACCCTGACGGGCGGGTCGGGCAAGCGGATCTTAACGGGCGGGCAGCGCGGGTGGACCTTGACGGGCGGGTCGGGCGGGCAGAGCATCAGAGCTGGTTAGCGGGCTTTCAAACAAACGAACGAGCAAACCCTGACAGTCAGAGCCAGGCGGGCGGACGCTGACAGACGGTTCGGGCAGGTTTTCAAACACACGAGCGGGCGAAGTTTCATTGGCTGGTGAGGCGGGCGGACCCTAATGAGCGGGTGATGACGACAACCACGAAGACGGCAACGACGATGAGGAATGACGACACAGATGCCGACGACGACGACGACGACGACGTCCAGTACCGCAGACCGTAGACGACAAGGAACGACGACGACTGACGGACGACGACTAGCGACGACGACGACGACGACGACGACGACAACGATGACGAGCACCGGCGCCGATGCGGTCCGCAGGCGAAGGGCTTGCTCCTCCCCGTCCCCTCGCCCTCCCTCCGTTCTGCGCCCTCCCATCGCACCCTTCCCCCGGCATGACACCGCTTCGCCGTCGTTGCTCGTCGTCGTCGTCGTCGCTGCTCGTCGTCGTCGTCGTCGTCGCTGCTCGTCGTCGTCGTCGGCGTCGTCGTCGTCCCCGACCACAATTAAGCAATGTAAATACTACTCTCCTCTCTCCCCTGGTGGCGTCCGCGGATTTTTCGGCCCCCCTCCGCGTACTGGTTTGTTTTTAACACCGGCTTCCCAGGAGTTGGGTTGTCGCTTGGGTTTGTTTTCGACATTTTGCTGTCGTTGGAGCGTTGGCCACATGTTCGGGCTACCGCTCGTTCCGAATCGTGCTCCCACGGCAGCGCTCGTCTCATTTCCGCGCTTCCGCTCGTTCCGAATCGTGTTCCCGCTGCAGCGTTGGCGTCATTATTTCCAGCGCCATGCCACGGCATATCTCTCGGTCCTCCCAAATAGCCCCAACATTTAAAAAATGCCCCCCCCCCAAAAAAAAAACGCAAGTGATTATACACCGATTCTGATGTTTTGGGCCGCAGAAGGCCCCCCCACTTTGGGGCGTCGCCACGCCATGCCATGTCAGGCTACCCGCCCTCATGTCCCCGCTTCCACGCTTGGGCTTTCTTTCAAAATGCTGCTCTCGCTGAAGCGCTGGCCTCACTTTCGGGCTACCGCTCGTTCCGAATCGTGCTCCCGCTGCAGCGTTGGCGTCATTATTTCCAGCGCCATGCCACGGCATGTCTCTCGGTCCTCCCAAATGGCCCCAACATTTTAAAAATGGCCACCCAAAGACAAGCCTTCTCAAGTGATTATACATTCGGTGCCGATTCGTTGATGTTTTGGGCCGCAGAAGCCCTCTACTTTGGGGCGTCGCCACGCCATGCTATGTCAGGCTACCCGTCCTCATTTCCGCGCTTCTGCGCTTGGGCTCTTGTTCAAAATGGTGCTCTCGCTGATGCGCTGGCCTCATTTTCGGACCACCGCTCGTTCCGAATCGTTCTCCCGTCATTATTTCCACTGCCATGCCACGGCATGGTTTTCGGTCCTCCCACAGGCCACAACATCTAACAAATGGCCTCCCGAAGAAACCATCAGAAGTGATTACACATTCGGTGTCGATTGGTTGATTTCTGGTGCCGCAAAAGACCCCGCCCCACATTGTGGCGTCGCCATGCCATGCTATGTCATGCTACGCGTGAATCTTCAACACCCGAGTATGACATGTTGCTTTGCCATGCTAAGACATCCGATTGTGCGAATAGAGAGGAGATCTACGGCATGGTAAGGGATGGGAGGGAGGGGCAGGACGTCGGATATGACGCGACCGCACCTAGCTTGACTTTGCACCCTCCCTCCCCTCCCCTTCCCTCGTCCTGGGTCCTCCCCCTTCTGGGCCTCGATCGGTCGCTGCCGTGCCGAAAGGTGTCCCTGGCCCAAGGCGCCCCCGAGATCTCCAGTCCAGGGAGGCCCGAGACCCCCAGGGCACCCCAAAAACGGCCCAGAAAGTGGATTCGGAGGTTCCGCAACGGTGGAAAGAGCTGGGAGTACCTTGGGCCAGGACGACCTCCCCGGCAGGCACGGCCAAGGGTCCCGACCCCATCCCTGGGTGCAGTTGCTCGTCCCAGGACCGTTTTTGGTGGGCCCCCAGGGCCCCATGGGGGCCGAAATCAAGGAAGAGCGCCAAGCTTGAACAACACGATCTGGCTCTGGCAACCCCCGAACTGAGGGCGGCGGCTACACCACGCCAGAGTGACCCCTCGCCGGAGTGGCAGTGGCACGGGACCCGCCGATCGCCGAATGCGATGCGACAGCAGCAGGGGCAACGTCAGGGGGAGGGGAAGGCTCAAGGGGAGACGCATCGACCCCCAATCGCCCATGGATCGCCGATGCTGGCTTGACAGCCCGCCCCGCCCAGGAATTCCGGATTCGTTGTCGGGCTCCCATCGCCGATCTATCGGAGATGTATCGCCGATGCCAGCTCGATGTTTCCGCCCCCCTGAGCCAATCCCTCCCTAGCGTTGCCCCTCACCATGGCTGCGCACGAAAGGTCACTCTTGCTGGGCTTGGTGGCTCTCGGGCCATAACTCGGGCCTCGGGCACACCGGGGTCGCTCTCTGCGAGACGCAGCTGCTGGAGAGCACCCCGAGGTGAGAAAGCCTCCAAGAACCAGAGGAAGGGCCTCGCAACGCTTGCGCGCGGCCGGCTGCCGCCGGCGTTGGGCCACCCTTGCGTGCACTGAGTCAGAGGAGCAAGAAGTCCGGATACGCCCCCTTGTGCCAACACGAATGTGTATCCTCTTTCCTCTCCGACGTCTGTGGCCATGAGGCGCAGGCGCTCGGCCGTTTCTGAGTAACCCGCCCACATCCACCTGGGGGCATCAAGTTCCTGGGAGTGGCAGGGGCCTTGCGCACAGGGCCCCCAGCACCGCCACCCATAAAGAAGGAAAGCACCGTCACTTCACTCTTCGTCTTTTACCCCCATCGCACCGCCTTTAGGGCTCACCAAGGATACTGATACGTTCCAAGATCTCGAAGGTGCCCCATATTTTCCAGGTTCCCTGATGTTCCACACGGACTCCAGAAGTGAGGGCCGCCAGAAACTCCTGACATAAGCGCAACCTGACAAATCTTACCAGCGATCTTGCCCGCGATTCAGGGGTCTTCCTGAGCGACCAGCAGTAATCATGCAATCGATCAGCAACCTCTCCTGCAGGCAGCGATGAGCAATAATCCTGAGACTCCAGAGTTCCAGAAATCCCGAAGCGCACCCTGAGCAAATCTTATCCTGACATCACCCTGGTCCACCAGACGGGGCTAGGACGAAAAGAAGCCCGTTCCAGAGCGGTCCTGAACGCTTTCAGAGCGTTCCGAAACGCTCTGAGGAGGCCGCGACGCTCGATACATCCTCCAGAGCCGCGGGATCTCAGAGATTCCCAATCTATGCTCACCCCATTTTATATCCTCGTCCTGGCTTCGCCTCAGTCCAAGACCGAGGGCGGCCCGCCCGCACCCGGGAGTCTCCCGCCAGCGCCACCTCGGCCGCCGGGGCTCGCGCGCGCCGCGGGCAGGGCGCCCCCGCTGGCGCCACCGAGGCGGATCCGCCAGAGGCCGAGTAGCCGGCGGCGCCCGCGGGGGGCGCGGTCGGCGGTCGGCGGGCGCGGTCGGCGGTCGGCGGGCGCCGCCTTGGCGGCGGCGGCGGCCGCGGGCGGCCTCCGCCCGCCAGGGGCGCCCTCCGAGCCCTCGGCGGCGGCGGTCGCCGCCCGAGGCGAGAATCTAAGTGAACCTAGGCGAATATAGGCTGGCGAATATAGGCTGAATTCTCTTGCCGACCTCCGCGGAGGCCGCCGCGGCGGCCGCCGTCTCGGCCGCGACGGCGGCGGGGTTGGCGCGGGTCGCCGCGGCAGCCACCGCGGGCGGGGGGGGGCGAATAGTCTTGTATGGCTGTATGGCTGGCGGAGCGCACCCCCCTCCGAGTGCCCCACGCCGAGTGCCCCACGCCAGGGGGGGGGATAGGAAGGAGAGAGGGAGGAAGTAAAAGGGGAGAGGGGAAGGGAGGGGGGGAGGGGGAGGGAGGGGGAGGGGGAGGGGAGGGAGGGGGGAAGGGAGGAGGGGGGGAGGGAGGGGGGGAGGAAGAGAGAGGAGAAGGGAGGAGGAGGAGAAGGAGGAGGAGAGGAGGAAGGACGAGGAGGAGGAGGAGGAGGAGGAGGAGAGGAGGAGGAGAGGAGGAGGAGGAGGAGGAGGAAGAAGAAGAAGAGGAAGAGGAAAAGGAAGAGCAGGAGGAGGAGGAGGAAGAGGAGGAGGAGGAGGAGGAGGAGGGAGAAGGCATCGTCGGTACGGCGGCTGTACAACTCCCATGCCATCTTCAACGGATCAGCAGGAGGAGGGGAAGGAGGGCAAGAGTAAACCCAAGATGCGTCAATGAGGTTGCAGTACGCCCTCCCGCCCCAAGCCCCCTCAGGAGTCCCCCTCTTTCCACTTCAAGAAGCGCCCGCTTGAAAGACCAGCACCCGGTGGGCCTGCCATTCAGGCGAGAGACCAGCTGCGTACAGGAATTATCTGCCGTGCAGCCTTCCGATGAGTAACAAGGAGCGCACAGAAGTGCGATCAAATAGCTCAACAAAGCGTCTGGTGATATCCCCTTGAAATAACACCGCCCCGTCTGCGTAACGCTTGCACCGCTTCCATACCTGACCATTAGCGCCGAGGACGTCTGAAGCGAAGGGCCCCTTCTGGAAAGGAGCCGACCTCCATCCGTGCAGCTGGACCATGCGCTCAAGCTGTTCTCATCTTTTTCGGTGGCATTCCAAGCAAACGCCAAAGTGTGAAAATGACACCGCCCTTCGAGCGCGCATCTGTTGCACAGGTTCAAAGTATGGCTTCAAGCGCGTAAGAAGCCCCAAGCGAAAACCAATTTGAAAAGGAGCCGCACCCCCCAATCCGTGTCACTCCCGCAAGTGATTGGGACGACCGCGCGCCGCGCGAATGCGAGAGCCCAGAGTTGAAAAGGAGCAGCCCTCCATCTATGAAGCTGCTGCAACATGTTGCAACGAATGAGAGCCATATGCTGAAAACCACCCAACCCCGCCTTCGAAACTGTTGCAAGTTTGAAGTGCCAGGGTCATGGATGGCGAGGGGCCTCAGGCGAAACGCCTGGCCCGCCTTGCCGACACGCCTGGGGGGGCGCGACAGGAATGGAGGAGGAGGCTCCACTGGTCCCTCCTCCCCTCTTCCTTCTCCTGCCTTTAATGCGCAGCCATCGCTCCACCTCCTCCACCAGTGTTCCCCCCCACTTCCACCCCACTCATGCGTGTTCCTCACCCGCCTTCTCCTCCTCCTCCTCCTCCTCCTCCTCCTCCTCCTCCTCCTCCTCCTCTTCGTCGTCCACGGGAGAGGGAGGGGAAGGAGAAGAAGACGCTCCGCTGAAGAGGCCTCCGCGCGGAGAGCGGCCCGCGTCTCTCGCAGGGCGGCTTCACCTCCTTCCTCGGTCTCCTCGTCCTTTTCCTGTGTCGCCTCTCTGTTCCTCATCATCGTCGTCGTCGTCGTCATCTGTACTCCTCTTCCTCCTCCTCCTCCGCCTCATCCTCCTCCTTCTCCTCCTCCTCCTCCACATCCTCCCTCACCTGCTCCTCCTGCTCCTCCTCCCCCTCCTCCTCCTCCTCCTCCTCTTCCTCTTCCTCCTCCTCCTCCTCCGTCACCACCTCTTCTTCCTCCTCTTCCTTCTCCTCCTCTTCCTCGACCTCCTGCTCGTCCTCCTCCTCCTCTGTAGCCATGCTGGCCCAAGAGGCGCGATGGCCCAGCGAAACCTATTCTATGGGACCCTTCCCCAGCGTGGTCCTCGCCGTACCAGTATCAGCAGCAGTTCGCGCAGCAACCCTACATGCCTCAGTGGTCCTCCTGGGCCCGTAGGCCAACGTATTAAGGTGGTGTTCCTCCTCGTGGTGATGGTCCGGGGTACGGCGGAGATGGAACAGCGGGTGCGGGACATTGGGCATGCATGTTCCTTGAGTGTGGCTGCAGAAAAAAATTCCCAGTGCGACCCTACCTAGGAGTTGGAACCCCTAGGAAAGCAGCATTAGTAGTAAGAGTAACGCTAAGCTAAAGCTAAGCTAAAGCTAAGCCACAGCTAAGCCACAGCTAAGCTAAAGCTAAGCTAAAGCTAAGCTAAAGCTGGGCAACAGCTAAGCTAAAGCTAAGCTACAGCTAAGCTAAAGCTAAGCTAAAGCTAAGTTAAAGCTAAGCTAAAGCTAAGCTACAGCTAAGCTCAAGCTAAGCTAAACGCTAAGCTAAACGCTAAGCGAAACGCTAAGCGAAACGCTAAGCTACAGCTAAGCTAAAGCTAAGCTAAAGCTAAAGCTAAAGCTAAAGCTAAAGCTCCCAGGGGACTGGGGGGAACCGCTCCCAGGGGACTGGGGGAACCGCCCGGGGCGTGTTCCACTGCCCGGCCCCTTTAAGCTAAGAGAGTAAGAACCCTTCTAGGCAGAGCCTAGGTAGGGAATTATCAGCGCATGCCCAGATGCAAGCACTGTAAGAGCCCATGTGGAACAGAGCATCACGGTCAGCAAGCAGCCCGTTCCACCTCGGGATGGGCAGCTCGCTGCCGCCCACGGCCAGAGTCCAGGTGCATGCAAGTTCGATGACTACTCGGCCGAAGAGGTGGAGCAACTCATCGGCATCGCTACCAAGCACGGCGACCAGCAGAGCCTTGGCGCCTGCAGCGCGGCGCTCGGGAGGATCCGCGCCAAGGACAGGCGGGCGCCCCCGAAGCCTTTGCAGCGCCAGGCCAACGATGCACACCAGAAGCTCAAGATCATCGAGAGACGCCTCGAGAAGGCGTTGGACGACGTGGAACAAGCTCGTACTTGATTGGACAAGAAGCGTGCAGACGTTCTCGCCCTTCAGCAGGAGCTGGAGGCCCAGGGCGCCATCCACCCCGACCTCATCAGCCAGCTCCACTCTACAGTTTGCCGTGGTCAGGGTTAGCCTGCTCAGAGGACGGCCACCCAGATTAACGTGCGTGACAAACCTGAAGGGATGCTGTTGGAGATTTCGATTGTTAAAGGGGACGAATACTCGGTGTCCCATCGGCGGAGTACAATTTCTCGCCCGATGATATTCAATTGGTTTCAGAGCAAACAGAAGGACGTGCTCAATGGTGTTCAACTCCTCGCACCTACGTTGTACAAGTATTTGGTCCGCGCGCTCTACGAAGCCAAGATAGCTCGACGTGAGGACCATGTCTGTCTCTCCATCAAGAAGAGGAAGGTTGTCGACAAGAGCGGGGGTAAAGGTGCTGCCCCAGGAGAAGGAGAAGCACCGGATTCCAGCAGCACCGCGGCCGCCTGTGGTGCTGCAGCGCCCCCAGATGACTCTCGGACCCCCGCTGCCAACGACCTCCGCGAGCGTGCCAAGCTCTCGCTGGCTGCTGACAAGCAGCAGTCACTGGTGCCCCCCCCTGAGCAGTCAGAACCCTGGAAGGGGATTTAATCGCTTGAGCCAAGCCCAACCTTCATTCACAACTAGCCAGGGTGATACTTGTTGAACGGCCCCCTGGATTGTTCTACCCAGAAGATTAACAGTGTCCTCAGAACCCCAGCCCACCTGGGCCTTGACAATGTTGAGCTCGTTTTTGGAACCGTTCTTTCATCCAGTTGGACGTCTGCAAAGCCCTGGATGTTTCAATCCCCGCTCACATCCTCATCCAGGAGCATCACTTGGCTAGCAAGACATCAATCGAGGAGGCTTCGGCCTGGGCTTGTCGCCACGGCTGGATGTCTCGAATTTCTCCTGCCCTGGCCATGCCTGAGGGAGGCACGTCTGGTGGTAAGGCGATTATGGTTCGGGAGTGGATCGGCTGGTGGGAAATCACCCAGGGCCATGAATCATACCCAGGTCGAGCTACACTTTGTCGTTTCGAGGTACCTGGCAGAGTCACTGTCCCACGCTGCCCCCTCTGCCTCAGAGACGGAGAAGGACTCTCGGATCTCAACGTCTGTATCTTCGCTCAGGCGGGAGCCCTTCTCAGTTCCTGCCCTCCCCCTTCCCCCCCCTACTGGGTCTGGGGAGACCCAGGGAGACTTCAAAATGCCCCTGAAGAGTTTTCGGAATGCGATTTTCCGACCGCCCTGTCGGCTCACCTCGCGTTTTCTCAGGACGCTATCTCCTGCGCCAGCACTGCCGCTGGCGGCGGTAACCTGATTGACTACTTTGTGCGCAGCCCAGGGTTAGGCAAAGGTCTCGCTGGCACTTCGGTCGCGCGGACGGCGGACACCTGCCCCCGCCGGCCCGTCCGCGCCAGGTTTCATCAATCTTTTGCCGACCTTCAGGTGCTGAGCTTTGCACCCCTCCCCCACACACGCCCGCCCCCCTCCCCGTCGGGCCCGCCCATCGCGTTGCCAGTTGAAGTGAGTCTCTGGACCGCGCCGAGCACGCCCTCATGCTCGTTCGCTCCGGGGGGGACCGCGATCTTCCACCCAAAGACACATTAATGTGTTGCGCAAGTTTTGGGCCAATCAGTTCGACGGTGAGCTTGAGTGGGCGTGCCAGATGCAGCTTCCCATTCACGGCACTCGTGGCAAGGTGTCAAAGCTCGTTTGGAGGTCGGTGTTGGAACAAGACAAATGCCGCAAGCCTCGTCAGCCCGCCTTCTACGCGCTGCGCTAGATGGAGTGCAGCTTGGGCGCGTTGCTTGTTTTTGCCACGAACGATCGCTGGAGCCAGGTTGGTGGCACTGCCGAACTTCTTTCTTCTCCACCACGCGACTTTCGGGATCACCTTCACCTCTTCGCCCCCATCGGTTCAACGAGTCAGTGATTTTGTGGCGCCCATCAGCGTTGGAACGTTTACCCAGGACTGCCTGTGGATGGACACTGGCCGCGAGATCTTAGAGAAGGTCAGCGACGTGCTCGGAGCGCACGCTGCCACGGCGCGAGCGGAGGCCGCCGCGCGTTGGAGATAGTGGCTGCGCGGCGGCATCGAAGGCGGGGGGGGCAAGCGCGCCCACATTTGGAGTGGATCCCCCCACCGACTGGGCCTCCACCCACACTGTTTCTTCCAAGGGCAAGGTTGTAGCTGACCCGAAAAATCTCCCCAAGAACGAGTGCGCCAGGTTCTCGGGACCGCGGAAGGCCCCCTCCCTTCTCGACAGCTCGGTTTCGGTAAGTTTCTTGGCCCCCTCCCTCGGACCCCCCCCCCGATTCCATTCGGCAGGCGTCGCGGTCTTACAAGATGGCTTCGGCTGCGGGGGCGGATGGGTTTCACATGCGCCACTCCAATTCCGTTAGCGACGTGTCCCTCCAGGCCTTCATGACCCTCCCGTCTGTCATGGAAAGCGCCGGCTTGATTCCCAACCAAATTCGGGCTCTCAATGCTGCCCCCTTTGTAAAACCAGCGCGTGGGTGGAGACCTACAGGTATATCTGCTGCCTCTCACCGTACATCGGGACGGCTGCGGCGGCCAGTCCTCCAAGTACGGGAGGCCAGCGCGCGCCGCCCGCATCTCTCTGCCTCGGCGATTTTGCAGGCACAGGAGAGGTCGTCTGGAGGTGGGCCCTGCCAGCGGAGAGCGCGGCAGTCAATCTACGGGTGCATTGCAGCATGCTCTGGGACCTCGCCAAGTTTTTCGAGACAATATGCTTGGATAAACTGTTCGCTTGCTGCAAGCACCTGAGCTTCCCGCCGCAGCTGGCGCCAGTCTGCATCAAGATGCATCGAAGACCGCGCTCGGCTCCATGGTCCAAGGACCTCTTCATGCTTTGAACGGTGTGTTTGCTGGCTGCTCTGCAGCCACCAGCTTTGCGCGCGCCTACATCCTTCCCTCTCTCGACCTCCTCGCCCCCAGGGTGCAGAAGGGTCTGGATGTCTATATCGATGATCACGGGTATCAGTCACGTCCGCGCTCCATTGTCAGCGCGGTAGCCGACGCGGCCACGCACCTGCATCATGGCG
Source organism: Prorocentrum cordatum (assembly GCA_963575745.1). Classification (NCBI taxonomy): domain Eukaryota; class Dinophyceae; order Prorocentrales; family Prorocentraceae; genus Prorocentrum; species Prorocentrum cordatum. The sequence goes on from CAUYUJ010020392.1 coordinate 1,472,605, forward strand.
TTACGGAAGATATGGGATGTATCATTTCTGGGCAGTGTTTCTGGAATCCGTTCGTCTCCCTCCCACGGTGTTCGCATCAAGCATGCGTCAGGCCCGCTCGCTGGCACGCCCGAGGATGCCGCCGCTGACCTGGACGTGGACGAGAGACCGCGGCGGGAGACTGGGAAGAGGGGGCAGGAATATGTCACGGGTGCCGTATATGTAAGCAAAGGCACGCTTCCCAGGCGCAAGCGCATGCTGGGGAGACGCGCGTGCCGCATCTTTACTGCGGGGCCTCTTGCTGGTCTAGGGTACGATGTCGACACGCATGGCACGTCGGATTACGAGTTGACAGCAGCTCGTCAAGCCCTCGCCTCCAGTCTGAAACCCTCTTCGAGGCAACGCTCCACCATCTCCCTCCCCATCCTCTACCAGGACCCCACCTCGCGTGCCGTCGTCGCCCCCATCCTGCGAATTCCCAAGGAAGTTTTCGTATCGTAGGTTATGTTGTCGGATCGTGTCCTTTTATTTGGGGTTTTATGTGAAGCTTGGAGAGCGGCGTTCGAGGGCGCCCCCATGGGCGCTTGGAGGCAAGGTAAGGGGCCCCTGGAGGCCATGCGTCTCTCCCTCTAGAGGGTCGGGTGGTCCATGAAAGTGCGGCACATCCTCACCGCCGACCTCGGCGTCGAGGTGCCTCTTACCACATGCTCCCCCGCGCTTGTTGCCGACCCACTGTTCGACGGTGGGATCAGGACCCACCAGAGGGCGGTAGGGGACAAGCTCGGGATGGGTAAGGTTTGCCTCGACGTCGTAGCCTCAGAGCTTCGCAGATCTGCTGGCACCCCGCCCCAGAGAGGTTGCAGTCGTGTGCTCGCGTGCGATGGGACCTGGACTACGGACCGCAGCATCGAGCACGGGTACGAGCTTCTGTGCGACCGCTGCCCTCTGTGTTAGACTGCTCCTGACTGGCTCCTCCACCTGCTTCGGGAGTGCCCCCGCGCATACGACGAGCAGGCCTCTGCGCGCGACGCGAGCAAGTCATGCGAGAAGGTGACGCCCATGAACAGCGATATTCGTCCATGGGCATTTCCCTTCACCCAGGGGACTGTTTACTACGGCCTTGCTCAGCCTTGCTCTGAAGGCAAGATCTTTCACGTTTCGGCTGAAGTCCCTGGGTCCCATCCTGGTCCTCTCGATGTTGAGGGGCACGTTTTCTGGGATGGTTCCGCGAATGAGCATGTTATCAAGGAGCTGCTTAGGGCGGGCTGGGAGGTTGTTTCCGTGGACGCGAGAGGGAACATCAGATCGTCAGTCTCGAGGACGGTCAGTCGGCTTTTTCGCCAAACGTCTCAGGCTGCAGAGTACAGCGCCTACTCGGTCGCTGCCCAATGCCTCTCAGGCCCCACGGAGGGCCATGCAGATTGCTCAAGGGTCGCCAAGGCCCACGCAGCTCCCAAGTCTGCCAGGCGTTCACACAACAAGAAGTATTCAGGCAGTGATGTGTTTGGTTTCATCTTCTCCCCACTGGAGGAAAGTACACAAGGTGAAGGCCCACGTGGCTGACTCACCAGTCTTGTCGACCGACGCCAGGTTTCTCATGCTTGGCAATAACGATGCCGACAGAGCTGCCAAGCAGGGGTGTCTTCTCCACCCGCAGCAACGTGGAGAGGAATTGGCCCAGGTCGATCGCATCGGTCGCACTGCCAGAGCTGTTTGACGAGTTGCTGCATCAGCGCTCCGCAGCTGGCCCAAGCTGGATGTTCAAGCAATGTCGCGCGTGCCACTCCAAATCCCCCTCCTCGTCCTCCTGAGTCCCCCTTTGACGATCAGTGGGAGTGGTACCGCGGTGTCTGGCGCTGTTTCTGTTGCCTTTTCGTCGTTCGGAGTTGCGTCCTCCTCCTGACGGATGCCGGAGGGAGCCGCCTCCAGTTGTGCAAGAGATGTCGGATTTGGGCCATCGGCTCCACTTTGCCTTGCAATGTACTGCTAATTCGCCGCTTTTCGTGTGTCTCAAGTGTAACACCTATACCTGTCTCGGGAGAGTGTATCGTCTCAGTCGTGTGTGTGCGATCCCCGTTCTACTGGACGCAATGGCATGGATCGCTGTTGATTGATGAAACCTGATTTCCCCCCCAAGCTCAAAAGGATTGGTATCGAGGCCATGCCACTAGAGGTCGCGGAGTGAACATCACCCTTCAGTTCACAGTTGTTGGGAAGTGTCAAGTGGAAAATCCTCCTCCTTGTCCTCCTCCTCCCTCTCCTACTCTTTTCCTTCGTCCTTTTCTCCGCCCCCCACAAGCCAGCACCTCCGAGACGCTTATCTCCTAGCCCTTGGAGGGGGCGAGGGGGCGCTGGCCGTGCAGGTCGCCGGCACACTCGGGGGGAGAACGAAGAAATCATCATCGTCCCCCCTTTGCTCCTCTGCGTCCTCCTCCTCCTCCGCCGCCGCCTCCTCCGCCTCCTTACCCTCCTGCGTATCATCAGTATCTGCGCCTCATTATTATCCTCCTCCTTCTCCGCCTCAGCGGCGGCAGCATCAGCAGCATCATCATCAGCATCATCAGCAGCAGTATCATCATTATCAGCATCACCATCGTCATCACCATCGCCATCTTTATCATCATCAGCCGCATCATCGTCATCGACATCACCACCACCATGATGATCATCACCATCATCACCATCATCATCCTTATCCAAGACTGCTGTGGATTTTCTCGTGGCCCCGAGGGTGCGCCCGATGGCCTGGCCACGTCAGTTACGGCCTGCCCCGTCATTGCTATGATTACGTGCTCCTCCTCTTCTTTCTCCCCCCCTCTCCCGCCGCAGATGTACGGTCATGAACGCCGCAGGTTCTGGCCCACCCACGCGTCGGCGCGACACGCTCAGCACGTTCCAGCCCCCAAGATCGCAGAACATGTGGTAATTGTGTCGGCGAGCGAGCGGGGAAATGAGAAGGAGAAGGCCTTCTCAGAAGGCGGCGGGATTTCTCAGAAGCCCTCGCGCCTTCTGAGAAGTTTTTGTTTGCCTTCGGGGAAGGCTTTGAAAACTTCTCCGACGGCCGGGGGACTTCCGAGCCTTCTGAGAAGGCCTTCTCCTTCTCACGTCCCCCCTTCGCTCACCGCCGATACTTGGCTCCTGCAGCTACGCAGGAGTAAACTGCGGCGCGGGCCACTGCAAAACAACGGAACGTTGGCGAGGCGTACCTTGTTACCCGAGGATTGCGAGGCCGCAGCATTTTGGAAGCCTCTCCTCCTCCTCCTCCTCTTGACCTCTACTCCGCACGCCGCCCCGTGCGCGCGCGGTGAGGCTTCCTCAGCCTCATCTTCCCACGACGATAATGGTCAGACAATGGCGGCGGCGGCGGCGGCGGCGACGACGACGACGGAGATGACGACAGCGGACGGCTGACAGCAGCCCCTTCCACCCAGAAGTCCGCTCAAACCCAATCCTTGGACCCCTCCCAGCGTCCAGTCTGACCGGTTGTTCATCCTGGATCGGTTTTCGGGGCGCTCGTGGCGGGGGTCAGCGCTCAGGGGGGTCAGTCAATGTCTTCCGATCCCTTCTGGCTCACGCAAATTTGGGAAGCACATAGCGCCGACCCACCCCTCCTGTCCCGCCGCTGAACCTGTTTTTGGAGCTACTTCGTTTTGGGCATAAGTACACATAGGTTCGTGACGTGGCCCTGACTGAGACTGGCCCTTCTCAGAGCGGGCCCTTAGAGCTCCAAGGCGAAACAAAAAACTCTGGTGCGATTTTTCGTAGACGGCGGAGGACGGCAACGGCGGCTACGACGACGGCAACGGCGGCTACGACGACGACGACGACGACGACGAGGACGACGCCGCCGACGACGACGACAACGACGAGGACGACGCCGACGACGACGACGACGACGACGACGACGACGACGACGACGACGCGGCGGCGGCGGCGGCGGCGCTGGCGGTGCCGCCGCCCACCTTCGCGCCGCTGCCGAGGGCCTCCGAAGGCAGCCGAGGGCCTTTGGAGGGCTTCCGAACACCGCCAAAAGGGCACCCGAGGGGCCTCCGAAGGACTCCGAACAGACGGCGATTGCGACGGCGGCGGACCGCGGACGACGCCGCCGCCGTCGTCGTCGCCATTCCGCGTCCGCCGTCGGCCGCCGCCGTCCGCCGCCGCCGCCGTCGACGGCCTCGCCGTCGTCAGCCGCCCGTCGCGACGTCGCCGCCGCCTCCACGCGCCGACGTCGGCCGCCCCAGGTGGGAGTGCGGCCGCTTCGCGCGCGCCGCTTTCGGCCCCCGCGGCGGAGGGCCCGACGCTGGGCTGGGGCCCAGCGCGCCCTACAGCTCGCGCTCTCTGAGGCGCGGGGTGGGGGGGTGGCGGAGAGCCAAACGGATCGGCGGTTCAAAGATGGGGTCCTGAGCGAGGGGGCACTTGAAGATAGGAGATGATCCCAGGCTGGACCTTCACTGTTCGAGGCCGCTCGTCCTCAGGGCCCCGTCCTCCTCGAACCGCCGAGGGTAGGAGTCCTCGGCCTCCTCGCGTCGTGGGGAAAAAACGGCGGACGGGTTATTGGCTGGTCTCGGCCTCCAGTGGCCTTTGCCGGGCCCGAGGGGAGAGGCCGGTCCCGGGGAAGTGGTCGAGAGGTCCAGGGGCCCGATTGCACAAAATAACACGGCGGCGGAAGTCTAGGAAGGGGTGGATCGACGACGTCACGCCTCAGCTTTCCCCTTCCTTCGTTTCCCTCCTCACTCCCTCCGTCCCTCCCTCCTCCTCTCCCTCCTTTTTCTTTCCCTCTTTCGCGCGTGCCGCGCTCACCCTATCCCCCTTCCCCTGCGCTCGCTGGACTGAACTAGGGGAGAGGGAGGAGGAGGAGGAGGAGGAGGAGGAGGAGGAGGAGGAGGAGGAGGAGGCCCCATCGAGGCCGTTTCCCCTCGGGCTCATCGCCTTTTTCTCATCCTTGCCTTTCGGCTGCCAGCTTGGAACCGCGAGTATGCTGCGCAACTCGCCGCCAAACAGAAAGAGGAGGAGGAGGAGGAGGAGGAGGAGGAGAACTTATCGAGGCCGTTTCCCCTCGGGGTCCTCTCTTTTTTCTCTTCCTTGCCCTTCGGCTGCCAGCTTGGAACCGCGAGCATGCTGCGCAACTCGCCGCTAAATAAAAAGGAGGAGGAGGAGGAGGAGGGGGGTGGGGGACGAGGACGAAGACGAGGAAGACGTGAGGAGGAGGAGGAGGATGACGAGGAGGAGGACGACGACGACGACAACGAGGGAGTCGGGTGTTGCCAGAGGTAGCCTTATCCCAGAGGGTGACACCAGCTTTCCCAGGGAGGCCCACATGGCGTCCAGGGAACCTCCCGCGAGGCCAAGAGAGGACTTCCAGGGGGGTGTCCTGCTCCTGTTTCTGTTCTCCCCGGCTGTGCCAGGGTCGATGACTACCCCAGTGTTTTGTTTAGTTCCAGGTGTTGCTGGAGGGGCGTTACGGGCGATCTGCAGAGGGGACACGCCTTCCACCTTCATGTCTGCGATGCGGTGAAAGCGTAGTAGATGTGCATATGAACACATATCTCTACCAAAGGAAGCGAGGGCGAGGGCTGGCAAGTGGGGGCCAGATTCAACTCTGACGAGATCTACGCCATCATGACTGGCGCCTCGAGCTTCGACGAATACAAGGCAACCAGCCCAGGCAGGGCTCCTGGCAACATCTTAAGCGAACACTGGCCCAGCCTGGCGCATACAGCGTCGTGCACGTGCACGGGTTGGACACCGGGACAGTTTCCTGGGAGTTGCAGCACGAAGAGGTGGGGCTCTCGATGACCGGCGCAACTGCAGAGTCGACTTTCCGGGCGCGTTAGTTCAAGAAGTTTAGTAGTGCAAGGCCGAGGGCTGCTGCGTGCAATCGCGCCGAGCACGATGCGATTCCGAGGTCCAGTCGGCAATGGGAAGGCAGGACAAGGAGAAGGGAAGAGGAAGGAGGAAGCGGCCCATCACGACGACGAAGCCGACGAAGACGACCTCCGAGTACCTCGGAAGCCTTTTGGAGCATCCGAGAGTCACCGCAGCCATTCGAAAGAGGAGAAGACGGTTTCGTCTTTCCGTCGAAAGCCGTCGAACAACGCCGCCGACAGCTCTCCCCCGCAGTTCGCGCGCACCGCCCAGAACAGCGCCAGAGGGATAAGGGAGAGGAGGAGGATATGGAGCAGCTCCTCCTCCTCCTCATCCTCCCCTTCTCCTCCCCCTCCCTACCCCCTCCCCCTTGTCCCTCTCCCCGGCGGCCTCCCTCCCTTTCTCATCCTCGTCCCCTTCTCCTGCCCATCCCCCTCCTCCTCCCCCCCTTCCTCCCCCACCCCCTCTTCCCCCTTCCTTCACCCTCCCTTCCCCCTCCTCACACCCTTCTCATCCTTCCCCTCCTGCTGCCCCCCCCCCACCGTCCCTGGCAGTTCGCGGCGCACTGCGCAGAACAGCGCCAGGGCCCAGAGCAGCGCCCGAGGCGGCGCCGGGCAGGAGCCCAGCCTCGACGCGGAGGCGCGCCGCGATCCGAACAGGAGGCGAAGAGGAGGAGGAGGAGGAGGAGGAAGAGGAGGAGGAGGAGGAGGAGGAGGAGGAGGAGGAGGAGGAGGAGCGAGCGAGCGAGCGAGCGAGCGAAAGATGAGGAGGAGGAGGAGGAGGAGGAGGAGGAGGAGGAAGAGGAGGGACCAGCCTCGAGGTTTTCCAGCGCGCCTGCCCGACGGCGTGGGGGGCGGCCGAGGGGGCGGGCCGCGCTCTCCAGGTGCGCGGCGCGACCTGGCTGTGCGCCGCCGCGGAGCCCCAGGCTAAAGCACGGTACGCCCTCGCGGCGCCGGAGCAGCACGCGCGCTGGCAGCGGTTCCTGGGCGCATTGCCACCAGAACGGGCAGCGCCGCTACGCTCGGCCAGCGGGGAGCTGGCTCCAGCCGCCGACTGCGGAGGACCACGTGCTGGCGGACGCGCACGTCCTCCCGGCCCTCGCGCTGCGCCTCCAGCTGTCCTTGCCAGCGACCGCCAGCGACACCTGCTGCCGGTGGAGGGAGGACGGCACGCGCTGCGGGGCCGATCCGACGGTGGGGCACTGCCTGGGCTGCCACGTCGGCGGCGGCACGGTCCAGCGCCACAACGGCGTCCGGGATTGGCTCGCCCGCTGGCTCGTCGCCCGCGGCACGACAGGCGTAGCCACGGAGCAATTCGTGCCCGCCTGGGACCGCGCGCGCCCCGACGGCGCCGTGGAGGCCGCTCGCCTCGACGTGGCCTTCAAAGACACCACGGTCGGCGTTGCCTACGTCGGCGTGGCGTTTACTGACGCCTCTCTCGGCGCGAACACGCCGGCGGGCCGGGGCCGCGCCGCCTATAACGGCGCCGCTGCCGCTGCCTGGGGGGGGCGCAAGCACGCGCGCTACTCAAGCCCAGCGCTGACGGCTTTTGCGCTGGAGGCCCTCGGGCGCGCTGGAAAGGGGGCGCAGGCGCTCCTGCGCGCTTGGGCGCGCGGGGGCTCCGAGGCGCTCGCGGCGGCACGCCACAGCCTCGCGGCGACGCTTCAGCGGGGCAACGCCGAGGCGCTCCGCTGCGCTCGCTTCGCTGCGCGCGGGGCGGTGCGCCGCAGGGCCGGCGGCGTCGAGCCAGTGGCGCGCCGCCCGCGCGCTAGCTAGGCGCGCGCCCGCGGGCCTGCAGCGCGGTCGCTGAGCAGGACGACGACTCGCCAGGCGGGCCAGGCAGCCGGGCAGCGGCGGCGCGGGCGGCGCTGGCGCCAACGACCGCGGGGGGGCGCTGCGTGGAGCGTCGACGCTGCTGGCGGAGGCGGGCGCCGGGCGCTCGCGGGAGCTGGCCGCGCTGCAGCGGCGGCCCGCCGGGGAGGCCGGGCGCCGGCGCCGGCGCTGGGCGGCGGCGGCTGGCTACGCGCACCTCGACGCGCTGGGCCTCATCGAGCTGGCTGCGCTGGGCGACCTCGGGGTCCTCGTCGCGCTCCCCGCCGACGCCGCGACGCCCCCTGCACTGCTAGCCTCTGGCCGCCGCGAGGCGGCAGCCTGCGGGCGCCTCGAGCTGGCGAGGCAGGCGCCGAACTGCCGCCCGAACTGGAGGAGCAGGGCGGCTATCCGGCCGGGAATCAAGCCTCCCAGACCTTCCAGGCGGTCTGGCACCTAGCCCGGAGGCGTCGCGGCGTTCGCGGCCAAGCACAGGGCGGGACCGGCGGGCGGCGGCCTGCGAGAAAAGGCCCGCGCCGCGCGCCGAGCGGTCCGAGGATCCCCCCCGATTCGGGGTCTCCGGGGCCCTGCTGCCAGGATGAGGAGGAGGAGGGAAGGGAGGAAAGGAGAGGAAGAGGAGGAGGAGGAGGAGGAGGAGGAGGAGGAGGAGGAGGAGAAGGAGAAGGAGAGGAGGAGGAGGAGGCGAAGGAGGAGGAGGAGGAGGAGGGGAGGAGGAGGAGGATAGAGCTTTTCTTCCGCAGGCAGGCAAAAGAAGGAGGATCGAGGAGATGGGAGGAGGTGGAGGAGGAGGAGGAGGAGCAGCAGCAGCAGCAGCATGAGGAGACGGAGGGGAGGAGGAGGAGGAGGAGGAGGAGGAGGAGGAGGAGGGGAGGAGGAGGACGAGGAGGAGGAGGAGGAGGACGAGGAGGAGGGCAATCGAGCAGGATCGAAAAGTAGGGAAGGGGGATGGAGGAGAAGGCAGGAGGAGGGACGAGGAGGAGTAGGAGGAGGAGGAGGAGGAGGAGGAGGAGGAGGAGGAGGAGGAGGATAGAGCTGTTCCTCCGCAGGCAGGTAAAAGAAGGAGGATCGAGGAGATGGGAGGAGGAGGAGGAGGAGGAGGAGGAGGAAGGGAGGAAGGGAGGAAGGGAGGACGAGGATTTTGGCCGCCTTTGGCCAGGACCCCTCTGGGGCACATCGTCCTGGCTATTTTTTTTTCGCCTCGCAGCCAGCCGTGGCCACGAGGGCCCCCCATGCTCCAGCAGGCCCAACGGATGCAGTTTGACGTCAAGATCCTCCAGCATGTTTATCCCCCTCGTCCCTCCTCCTTCTCATCCTTTCCCTCATCCTCATGCTCATTCGCCGACAGGCTCATGTGACCAGATTCAGCATTTGATTTCACACAGCCGCCCAATCAGGAGAGTTGCCGCAGAGCACATGTTTGGATCAGGGCCGAGCGAGAAGTTGAACCAAAGAAATCCGATCCGATCCGGTCCTCCTCTCGCCCCCTGCTTTCCTCTCCATCCATCACACGAAACGCCGGGACATCACCCTCCAGCACACGCAGGTCCAAATGGATGTCGAACAATTCCGATTTCCTTGTTGATATCTGCCTGCACGCGTGCCCCCTTCACTGCAAGTGGAAGCCTCGAACTCCACGCCCGGGTGCTGCTCAAGGACGCGGCGGCCAGTTCTCAGTCGGAGAATCTGGTCGATCGCAAGAACAAGCTGGAGTCCATGCCCATGGCTGTTCAGACGGGCCAGCAGACTCTCACAGAAGCAACGTCACTTCTTCCTGTACTTGTTTTCCTTTGGGCGGCATCAGTACCCACTGAACAACGAAGATGACGTGATCAATGTTTCGGTGTCAAAGGTATTTCAGGTGACGAGGCCAAGGGGAAGCCCGGGGTCATTTTCGAGCAGGCGGCCAAACGGTTGTGTCCACGGCTTGGTTGAGAGTACGCTTGACGGCGCGCGGGAGCAGGCGTCCAACACTTCCCAGCGCTTGAATCACCCCAACGTCAGTGTTGTCCTTCTTTCCGAGGATTCCTCTGGAAACGAGCTGTATGTCATATTCATTTTGGAGACGTTCAGTGGTTATGGCCGGGGGAATGCAAGTTAACGGTTGGCGGAAGCCAGTGTTCACACAATGTTTGTTCAGGAACGCCGGGTGCGGTTTTACCACGGTTGGGAAAACCTGGGGGGGGCAGCTGCAACCCCTGGCCCAGAGGGAGGTGATGTTGCCAGGGTTGCTATATTCGTGCGAGCTGCAGTCTTGTTTGGTCAGCCCAGAGTGGTTCCTCCGACACGCTTCGCCGCGCGTGACATCCAGTTTTCGTCGTCCTCGGCCTCGACATGCACGATGGTGAGCACATTGGCGAGTCCAACTCTTCTGCCATGTACTCGGCATCGATCTCAATGGCCAATGTGGGACTGCTTTTCGTGCACAGGGAAAACAGGGAAAATTCTGGACGCATTGTACAATTGTCGTGAGGATGAGCTTCTCCATGGGAATAGTTTCTCGGCCCACCCAGGGGGGATATCTAGCATGGTTGTCCCGAGCTTGATTATCAGAATTTGTTGAAGATGATTCGAACGACACGTTTAATGTGTGTTCTGCATTGTTCCTCTCCTGGGGGCCCCAGGTCAGAGGATGTCTCTGGTCAAATGCTTGTTCTGCGTATATTCTGTAGTGAGGTGTGAATTCGGGGGGCGTTTTTCGCTTTCCCCCGCCCCCCAGGACGCCCCAGGAGGCCCGAGAAGCGTGAAAGCACAGAGGTTCCTAACACCCCAGGGCGGGACAAGCGTGAAAACACATGGGTTCTTGACGCCCCAGGGCGGGAGAAGCGGGAAAACACATGGGCTCCTGACGCCCCAGGGCGGGACAAGCGTGAAATCTCATAGGTTCCTGACGCCCCAGGGCGGGAGAAGCGCAATAACACATGGGTTCTTAACGCCCCAGGAGGCCCCCGCACAGCCTTCGACACGGTACATCAAGATCGATACACTCAATATTGCAATTTGGCACGGTCTTTGGGAGGTTCCGTGGCGAGTCCCCTTGGCACGTCGCGCGGCGCGTCCCTTGGTACGTCCCATGGCACGTCCATTGGCACGTTCCGTAGCGCGTCCCCTTGCCACGTTCCGCGGTGCGTCACCATGGCACGTCGCTTGGCGCGTCCCTTAGGACGTTCCGTGGCGCATCCTCTTGGCATGTCCCCCTATCAGTTAGCTTTGGAGCAGCTACTATGTGCTCAGGTAGCTTGAGCTTAAGATCCAGATCATTTCGGTCAGGACTCGGATGCAAAGGAGGACTCGATCCACAACGTTGTAGAACACAATCACGGCATGGCACATCGCAAGTCAGCACGGCGCAGCACAGCACAGCCTTCGGCACGGTACATCAAGATCGATACACTCAATCTTGCAACCTGGCGCGTCCCGTGGCGAGTCCCCCTGACACGTCGCGCGGCGCGTCCCCTGGCACGTCCCGTGGCACGTCCATTGGCACGTTCCGTAGCGCGTCCCCGTGGCACGTCCCGCGGTGCGTCCCCATGGCACGTCCCTTGGCAGCTCGCTTGGCGCGTCCCTTGAGACGTTCCGCGGCGCGTCCTCTTGGCATGTCCCCCTGTCGATTAGATTTGTGGCAGCTACTATGTGCTCAGTGCTCAGGCAGCTCGAGCTTAAGATCCAAAATCAGTTCGGTCACTCACAGCACAACACAGCCCTCGGCACAGTACATCAAGATCGATGCATTCAGCATTGCATTTGCCTGTCGCCCAAGCAGGTGCATTTGAAAGTTTACCATGCCTTACATTTCTAGATTCCTTTCCGGGTTCGTGGTTCAATCGTGTGTTTTGTTCAAAATGTGGTTGTTGTTTTTAGCGCCGCGCGCAGTCGTTGTTTGAATTTGCCAGAGGTTCACGGATTCCCATGGTTCTCGTACCATAATTGGTGTTTTATGGAACGGTTCAGGATTGTCAAAGCGCAACAGTTAGGTTGATTCGTGTGTTTGATCATGTTTGATCCCAGGAACGGCGTTTCGGCACGATTCAGGAACGTCAAGACGCAACAGTCAGGTTGACTCCTGGCGTTGGAGTCCCGAAAAAGGTGTTTTGGCACGCTTCAGGATGTTCAACCGGTTGTCTTCCAAAGGCGCACTTGCTTCAGTGGAAATGAATCTCTGTAGCGGCCTATGAAACAGGGAGCTTGGAGGAAGGGTTTACTCCAACATCGTTGATGAGTCGTGGGTTTACACTAGTCCCCCTCCTCCTCCTCTTCCTCCTCCTCCTCCTCCTCCTCCTCCTCCTCCTCCTCCTCCTCCTCCTCCTCCTCCTCCTCCTCCTCCTCTCCCCTTTTCCCCAAGTCCTTCTCCCCCCCCCCCCTCCTCCTCTTCCCCCTGCTCCATCCATGCCACGCCGTGCCTTCAAGGCGCACTGGTCGGCGCGTGTGCCACCGGTCGCCCAGTGCGGCGCGGACTGCACGCCCGAGTCCGAGGCTCCGCCACGGCTGGTTGGGAGGAGGAGACGGAGGAACAGGAGGAGGAGGAGGAGGAGGAGCAGGAGGAGGAGGAGGAGAAGAAGAGCGGGAGGATGAGGAGAGGCGGGCTTGGGATTTCTGGCCGACGCGCCTGGCCCAAGTGGACGCCAGACATGAGACGGGTGTGGTGCCGGGGCCACAGATTGAGCGAGGAGGAGAAGGAGGAGGAAGAGGAGAGGAAAGAAGAGGAGGAGAAGGAGGCGGACATGAGCAGATCCAGGATGCATGACCGATGCTGCATTACACCTTCTCGTCCCAGGTCCCCTCTTCAGAAGACAAGCAAGCATTCTTGATCCAGCTGCCTGCGGCAAGTCCCGCCACAGTACCCGCCCAGCCTTCTGGGTGGCGACTGTTTGCGGCGGCATGGGAGGCCGTCACTTCTGACACTTCGTATCTCCAGGGTTGGGAGAGCCGTGATGATGAGGAGGAGCAGGATTAGGATAACTAAGGATGAGGGTGATGAGGACGAGGAGGATGAGGGTGAGGATGAGGATGAAAATGAAGACGAGGATGACGATGGTGACGGTAGTGACGGTAATGAGGAGGAGGAAGAGGAAGAGAAAGACCGTCACATGTGACAGTTTTCGTCTTCACTATTTGAGGAGCTAGGTCGTCTTGGGTCCCACGGGAGGCCATCTTGGGCAGTCTTGGGGCCGTCTTGGATGCATTTTGGGCCATCGGGGGACCTCTTGGGCAATCTCGTGACCTTTTTCGGGGCCGTTTGGGCGGTCTTGGGGCCATCGTGGATGGCTTCTTCGGTCGTCTTGAGCTGGCGGAAGCCCGACAAGGCGATAATGCGAAAATCATTCAAGAACCCAAGGGAAATCAATGAGTGCAGTTTCTTCGGACCCTGCTGGAGGTCCTCTTGTGGGGCTTTCGGGCCCTCTTGGAGGCAGATTGGGCCTTCTTGAGCCCAAGATGGACCGCCTTGAGACCATCTTGGACTGTCGCCGAGGCATCATGAGACATTTGGGTGTCCTTGGTTGCCTGCATGAGCCGTCCCCCAAACAGCTTGCTGAACGGTGTGCTGTTGTGATCGTACCTAGTTCCGGTCGAGGACGCCCGCCCAGAGACATCCTCAACAAAGGTGGTTTTCTGGACCGTTTCGCCTGAGGCATCCCCACAACTCTCGCTTCTGAGTTGGCCAGGATTGGGCGTTCCGCTCGAGACATCCGTTCAATTCTGAGTTCGGAGCTGCCGCGCGAGAGCTGGTGGGCACGCTTCGCTTGAGACATCCTCGCAACTCGGGGCTCCGAGCTGCAGCGCTAGAGGTGGCTCGGCGCGTTTCGCCTGAGACATCCTCGCAACCCTTCGCTCCGAACTGCCGCGCGCGAGGTGGTCTGGCACGTTTCGCCTGAGACATCCTCGCAATTCTGAGCTCCGAGCTGCCGCGCGAGAGGTGGTCTGGCGCATTTCGCTTGAGACATCCCCGCGCCCCGGAGCTCCGAGATGCTGCACGAGAGGTGATCCAGCTCGTTTCGCCTGATCCTTGCAACTCTGAGCTCTGAGAAAATGTGCGCAAGATGGTCTGGCCCGTCTGGCTCGAAATGTCAATTACAAACTCTTGGAAAGGAAAATAGATACTCTCCCTGCCCCTCCCTGTTTCGTTCCGCCTACCCTCGGAGCGGCCCTCTACTCCGCCCGCGCAGCGGGCCCAGGAAAAGTTCAAAGGGCCCAGAAACTGGGACATCCTCTGTCCTACCCCCCCCCCGTTTGTCCGCTTGTCCGTCCGTTCGTCTGTCTGTCTGTCTTCCCGGCTCTCTGAGCCGCGGCGCTTTGAGCTTCTTGGCTCAGGGGCGCGTCGGCCACCGCCGCCCTCTCCCTTGTCGGTGGTCCTGACGAGGTAGGGGGAGAGGGTGCCGAAACCCGCCCAGAGTCCAGCAAGGCATGAGGGTGCAAACCCGACTTGTCTGGCTGATGCTCTGGGGGGGCCTGTGCTCAGGGGAGGCTGCAGCACCATTCAACGATGTGCTGTTTAACCGAACCTGCAGGGTGGGCCCTTTCCCAAATCCGTGCTTCGGTGCGGATCGTCTGCGCGCCTCGTCTCCGTCGTCGTCGTCGTTGTCGTCGGCGTCGTCGTGGTCGAGGTGCGTGTTGCTCTGCTCGGGACTTGTTTCCCTTATGCGGTGACCACCACCACCACCCCGCCTCCCTGCCCAAGCGAAAGCAGCATTGATTATGCAACCCCTTGGGGCGACGAGCGAGGCGTCGGTCAACAAGGCGATGATATTCGGATCAAGCCATCTGGGGGCGGATCCATACGAGGGGTCACCGAACAAGCTTATGTCAAAACAGTTTGTGCGACGCGAACCATTCAATGACGCTTCTGTTGTCGAATTGTGGTCTGGGACAGGTCTGGGCGCCCCTGGCCCGACGGAGGAGGTAGCCGGCGCCGAGCGAGCACGATTCTCTTGTAAATTGCAAGGGCTGGTCTGGGGAGAGCCATGTTGGGGCAAATCGAGCGCGCGGCGAGGACGGAGACGGGACCAGGCACAGACGCTACCTCTTTGAGGACATCCCTGACGAGGGTGCCTCCTGGGAGCAGCGACCGAGAAGCGGAGGGAAGAGGAGGAGGAGGAGGAGTGCAAACCCAAGACTCATCAACGATGTTGGAGAAAATCCTCCCGCCAAGTTCCCTCTTCACAGGCCCCTACAAGGATGCATTTCCACTGAGGGAGGTGCCCCGTTGGGAGACAACCGTTTGCAGATCCTGAAGTGTGCCGAAACAACATTCTCGGGGCTCCAACGCCACGAATGAACTTGACTGTTGCGTCTTTACGTTCCTAGATCGCTCAAAAACACCGTGTCTGGTACGCTAACCATGCGAAGCCGTGAAACTCGTGCAATTTTGGTAAGCGAATGTGCGTGGCGTTGAGGCGAGAGCCACATTTTGAAAAGGAGCCGCCCTCAACTTGTTAAACTCTTGCAGTTAGTTAGAACACATTCGCGCGGCGCTAAGGCGAGAGCCACATTTTGAAACCGGCCCGCCTTCAATCCGTTAAACTACAGTTCTTTGCAACGAATGCGCGCGGCGCTGAAGCAAGAGCCTCATTTTGGGAGCGACCCGCCCTCCATCTATGAAACCGCTGCCAATCCTGAACTGAAGCTCCAGGATCATGAATGGTGAAGAAGAATCATGCGAAACGCCCGGCCCGCCTTTTCGACCAGCCTCGGGGTGCGACAGGGAGGAGTTATTTATGATGGCAAGAAATGGAGGAGAAGGACAAGGACGTGGAGGGCGAGCAGGAGGGGGAGAAGGAGGAATGCGAGGACAAGGAGGAGGAGGAGGAGCATTGCCAGGAGGAGGAGGAGGAGCATTGCGAAGCGGAGGAGGACGAGGAACACGTGGAGGCGTATTAAGAACACAAGGAGGAGCACGGCGAGCAGAAGGAGGAGCAGGAGGAAAAAGAGAAAGAGACATGCAATGAGGAGGTAAATAATGAAGAGGAGGGGTAGGAGGAAAACAACTAGGAGGAATCGCACCAGGAGGATGAGGAGGATCCGTATGAGGAGGAGGAGGAGGAGGAGGAGGGGGAGAAGGACTAGGACGAAGAGGAGGAGGGGAAGGAGGACCAGGAGGATCAGCATGATGAGGATGACGAGGAGGAGGAGGAGCGGGAGGAAGAAAAGAAGGGGGATGAGGGGGAAGTGTAGTGGAAAGGGACGGGCAAGGGCGAAAAGGAGAACTGTGTGGGTGCGAAAGAAAACGACGACGACGA